>JAVLUX010000058.1:1390000-1990000 GCA_032164185.1 Moxostoma hubbsi
ATGTTTATCGTTGTAAATGTGTGACTTATTCTTTATTCCTGAACAGGTTTGGAAAGTGACTGTCGACAGATTCTCTCTTTATACTAGATGCGATTATTCATATAGATGATTATAGGTTACATTGATTACTTGTAAATAGTTAATCTGTGTAACCCAGATAGCACATGTACATCTTTGAGAGTCTGATTTATTATTATTATTATTATTATTATTATTATTATTATTATAATTATATAAAAATAGTATTTTTTTTTTGTTCCTGTTTGCTCCAGTTCTTGGTTTTGTTTACAACTGCCATTATTTTTTGCAATTAAATACATATTTATTTTGCAATAGCTTATGATGCTTAAACACAATGTTGATGTCTCTTAGTATATTTAAAGACACACATATTTTAATAAATGATAATTAATTGGGGGTCTGGGTATCTCAACGAGTAAAGATGCGAGTTTGAATCCAGGGCATGCTGAGTGACTCCAGTCAGGTCTCCTTAGCAACCAAATTGGTCTGGTTGCTAGGGAGGGTAGAGTCACATGGGGTAACCTCCTCGTGGCCACTATAATGTGGTTCTCGCTCTCGGTGGGGCGTGTGGTGAGTTGTGCGTGGATGCTGCGGAGAATAGCGTGAAGCCTCCACACGTGCTACGTCTCCATGGTTACGTGCTCAACAAGTCATGTGATAAGATGCACGGATTGACGGTTTCAGACGCGGAGGCAACTGAGATTCATCCTCCTCCACCTGGATTGAGGCGAGTCACTATGCCACCATGAGGACTTGGGGTGTGTTCACACTTGGCAGGTCTAGCTCGATTAAAACAAACTCTGTTGTGATTGCTCTGTTAGTGCGGTTCATTTGAACAAGTGTGAACGCTGCCATCTGGACCTTGGAGCGCACCAATCAAGCAGACCGAGAATGCCTGAATAGTGGGTCTCGGTCTACTTCCAAACGAACTCTGGTGCGGTTCGATTGATGAACGCAACATGGACCAAAGATGTCTAAACGGACCAAAAACAGGAAGTAATTTGCCTAATACTGACCTCAAGCTTACCTGGTTGTTCTCATCATAGGAGCGATGTTGCCCGTTACAGTTCGGGACAGGCGTCAGACATCCTCACAGCATATCTTCATTTGTGTGAGCAACAGAGGAATTCCTGGTGCTGTTTTGAATCCTTTACACATTTTATTAGCTCCTTGTTTGTTCTCAGCTGGTAAATATACCAGCATATATACATGTATACATATATAATATAACGAGAGTATTTCGCCCAGCTGCCAGCATTGTTTTGGATGATCGGCAAGTTCTGTTGCAAAATATATGTCATAAAAGCTGGCCAATTATGATGTGAATTTTTCCTGATGCCTTTTGTTTCGTATCTTTAAGTTCTGTGTTAAAAATACCAGTGTTTCATCATTTTCTTTTTTGGTCCGGAACAAGAGGACCAAGAGAACCGAACTACAAGTATGAACACACCCTTAGATCGCACTGGGAATTGGGCATTCCAAAAATAAAAATAAAAAGCTAATTAGGCTTGATTCTATCGTGAATAACTAGGCTTTAGGTTCAGAGCAATTACTAATTAAAAATGTAAAAAGATGGAGATTTTTTCAACATCTACTGGCGCAATGTGCAATGTGCAGAAGCAGGCACTGAACAAATCATTTTGGTGAACAGATTGAAGAGATTATTGTTTAGATTCATTGGGATGAATCTAAATCCCCACCACAAATGCAACATTTGCAAAATGCAAAAAGAGCAGCTATATTTGAAACCGCACTGTCAGCAGTGGTGACTATCTTTTGTTATAATTATTGTCAGGGTATTATAACAAAGAATATATTATAAATAATAAATTGAACATGTTAAATAAGGCATACTTATTTACATATAGATGTATAATATCAGTTGGCATGAAACGGGGCTCTGCTGCAATGACTTGGATGATTTTTCTGATTATTTATAAAGAGCATTTTATACAGTGTGTGTGTATGTATATATATATATATATATATATATATATATATATATATATATATATATATATATATATATATATATATATATTTTTTTTTGTTATTTTAATTAACTGTCCGCTAAAACAATCATACATCAATCCACCAGATAAATGTGGAGAATTTTCCCTACAGTGAATTCAGCCTACTAGAAAAGATCTGCATCCAATCAAACAACTGATATCTGCAATGAAAGAGTTGGTGAAAGAGGAGAGTGAGAACGTAAATGATCCAGAAGTCTGCAGAATAAAACATGAAGAAACTAAAGAACAAAGAGGTTGGCGTCCATACGTTAATTCTTCATTAATGATGCTGAGGAATCTTTAAATTACAAAGTAGTTCTGTAGAATTGGTGATTGTTATTCATGCTATGATAAATGCAAATAATAACTAGAATTGATATGAAAACTACAGAATAAACCTAGAGTCTGTTGCTTCCACTATTCACTATTCTGTCATTTTACATTTGTCTTTATTGAATTATATTTTTGCTTATTTCATGTATTCATTGTAGACCTGATGGAAGTGAAGGAGGAACGTCAAGAGCTGCAAATACTTTCACAGACTGAAAGCCATTTCGCACAGAAAAATACTGAGAGTGCAGAAGCTAAAAAGTCTTTCACCTGCACTCAGTGTGGAAAGAGTTTCACACGAAAAGAAACACTTAAGGTTCACATGAGAGTTCACACTGGAGAGAAACCGTTCACATGTGATCAGTGTGGAAAGAGCTTCACGCGTAAAGAAACCCTTAAGTGCCACATGAGTATTCACACTGGAGTAAAACCTTTCACATGTGATAGATGTGGAAAAAGTTTTCCATGTAAAAATGACCTTAATCGGCACATGAGAGTTCACACTGGAGAGAAACCTTACAGATGTGATCAGTGTGGAAAGAGTTTCAGAAAGTCAAGATGTCTCCACGATCATCTGCTGTCTCACACCGGAGAAAGACCATATTCCTGTGATCAGTGTGGTAAAACATTTAAAGTGAAATCAACCTTGAAGATCCACTTGAAAGTTCATGCAAATGAGAAGGATCACATCTGTTCTATTTGTGGAAAGGGTTTTACATGGCTTGAGGGCTTGAAAGTGCACCAGAAAATACACACCGGTGTGAGGAATCATGTGTGCTTTCAGTGTGGGAAGACTTTTATTAGAGTCAGCCATTTGAAAGATCACCAGAAAATTCACTCTGGAGAAAAACCTTACAAATGCTCACACTGTGACAAGAAATTCACTGACGCATCGACCCTGAAAAAACATGAGAGGATCCACTCTAAAGAGAAGACATACCACTGCCCTCCATGTGGGAAGAATTTCAAACAAAGTGGTAATCTGCGGAGTCATATAAAAAGGTGTCATCCAAAGTCAAAGTAAGTCAAGTTCTTCCTCAGGTCAGGTTCAAGTAAACTCTGGTATGTTAGACATAAATGTGCTTAAATTACCCATAGTGCATTTTGTCCTTGTTCATAAAAACTAACTTTGAGGGCTTATTATTGGTAGTCTTGCACAGACTTCTGAATAAAACAGCAAAGGTCTGGACTGTATAACAGCTTAAATTGGCCTAGAAACACCCAGTTAGACAGGAAGCGCTATCTAAATCAAATGTAGGGCCCTATCTTAAGAGTGTTACATCTTAAGTGCAGCGCTATGCGATTCATCATACACAAGTCACTGGCCATAAAGTTTTGGTATTTTCATGCAAGCATGCACAAGTCTAGGCACAAGTGGGTTGGTGAATTTGTGCATGCATAGCGCTAATATTCTGGGTCTAGTGTAATTTAATGCTGAGATCCTTCTCTGGTTATTGCACCATCTGTGTCCTATTATACAGTCCATTCCCTGTCAAGCACCAGTGATACAAACATAAATAGCACATTAATAAGAATTTTGTAGTGTAAATTGAGAGTATGCTATGAATTTGAAGAATAGAAATGCGAACTTGTGGTCTTTTGCACATTACTTACATCCTTGTTGAATGTCAGGCATATCTCTATGATAATGTGGAAAAAACACTATGGAAAATGTGGCGTTTGTCAGGACTAATTAATGAGAATGTAAGAATAAGTAATCGTATTGATCTATTGGCATGGGCATATGTTTGTGTGATAGTTTGTGTGATATCCTTGTCGAAGGATAGGCCTTGCTTGCATTTGAGCCTGTTGGTAAGGGCGAATGTTATTTTTGCAATGTCCTTGCCAAAGGATGAACAATGTTGCGTTTGAGCCCTATGATAAGGGTGACATTGTGCAAAACCCTTTTCCGAAAGACAAATAATGTTACCAGACAATGTGACAAACAAATGTTTGACCAGAGCTAAAGGCCTATTCACATCAAATCTGTAATGATTTTGCAAGATTAATTTCCGATGAAAGGTCTGTCTGTAAAAATTAAAGCGAAAAACATTTTCACCCCCTGTGCATAAGGCGGCGTTGGTGCTATTCTTCAAATATTTATACCTGTCTCCTGCCCAACTGTCAATTCTAGAGATTAATATATTGAACACTGTTAAAGGATTTATTTACATAATTTGGCATACTGTTTCATTATGTTCTTTCCATGGTGTTAATGCATTCTGAGGTGTATATAATCAGTGTTTTTATGCAAGTGGGATGAGTAAAGAGCGCTGTTGCATAAATATACTTCCTTTTTATGTTTGCACATGTATTTTGCTACGAGTATATTCCAAACGGACTCCCGAAGCCAACTTCTCTTTTTACAATGTCTGGATTAATTCCTTGATAATATAAGACAAGGTACTCTGATACAAATACATGCGGAATAGTGCACATTAAGAATAACATGTATAGTACAGTATCAAATATCCATCCATCCATCCATCCATCTTCAACCACTTATCCAAAGTCGGGTCACGGGGGAAGCAGCTCCAGCAGGGGGCCCCAAACTTCCCTATCCCGAGCCATATTAACCAGCTCTGACTGGGGGACCCCGAGGAATTCCCAGGCCAATGTTGAGATGTAATCTCTCCACCTAGTCCTGGGTCTTCCCCGAGGCCTCTTCCTAGCTGGACATGCCTGAAACACCTCCCTAGGTAGGCGCCCAGGGGGCATCCTTACCAGATGCCCAAACCACCTCAACTGACTCCTTTCCACGCAAAGGAGCAGCGGCTCTACTCCGAGCTCCTCACGGATGACTGAGTTCCTCACCCTATCTCTAAGGGAGAAGCCCGCCACCCTTCTGAGGAAGCCCATTTCGGCCGCTTGTACTCGCAACCTTGTTCTTTCGGTCATAACCCAACCTTCATGACCATAGGTGAGGGTAGGAACAAAAATTGACCGGTAGATCGAGAGCTTTGCCTTCCGGCTCAGCTCTCTTTTCGTGACAATGGTGCGATAGAGCGAGTGCAATACCGCCGCCGCTGCCCTGATTCTCCGGCCAACCTCTCGCTCCATTGTCCCCTCACTCGTGAACAAGACCCCGAGGTACTTGAACTCCTTCACTTGCGGCAATACCTCCTTCCCTACCCAGAGTACGCACTCCATCGGTTTCCTGCAATATCAAATATGATGCATAATATTAAAAGGAATATATAAGAAAACACTCACTCACTGCCTTTTCTTTTATTGAAATTATTGCAATACTTTGTTATATTATCCTTAAGAACAATAACAATATTAATGTTAATACTGTAGGTCTAATAATTGAATCTGCAATTGGGGAAGTGTAGAGCAGATAATTTGGAGATGAGCAGGAAAAGTTGACTTGCATGGAGGACATGGAGATCCAGATTGTTCATTTACAGTTTTTTTTTTCCTGTTTTTTAATTTTAAACAGGCAAAGTTGTGTAGTTTTGTGTATCTGTATATAATCATAATGTTGATAATTCTTGGAATAAATAAAACAGGATACTAATACTGAGGAAAAAAAACTACTAAATAAAACCAAAATATTTATGTTGCGATTCTTTTAATAACAAAAACAAAAATAGTAATAATAACAATAACAATAATAATAATAATAATAATAATAATACCAGCTGCACAAACACTGTCATAACACCAAGGGAGAAGGGCCTTGACTTTGTACTGTTGACAGAATTTGGCCCTTGGTAAAAAACTATTCAGGGAACCTTGCCCTAGATGATACATGCCAAATATCATGCAAATCGTGTTGAAACGTTCCTGTCCGCCATTTTGAATTTTAATTTCTGAATCTATGTTTCGAAATTCTCCAAATCTGGTTTTAGGTCGACCATGGCAAATTTAATATCATTGTACTTTGCATAATCAAAGGAAGCTATTGACGCAAGCCTCATAACAATAGGCGAAATTATTAAAACGTTATAAGCAACTCATATCTTTTGACCACTAGGTGGCATTTGCCCCAAACGTTTTGAGTGCCTTCAGGACGAATTTCATGAAATTTCAAAAACCATTTGATTGCTTGGACAAATGCAAATTTTTGCTGCAATACACTTAAGCATTGCGAAGATACAGCCGCATGTCCATTTTGCCATGTTCACCGTCAAATTCATTGATGCGGTATATGAAAACAGTTTGGTGATCAATTATGAATTCTACAACATTTTGTCACAAATGCTTCTAGATGATACATGCCATATTTTGAGTCAATCCGATATACAGTCTAGGAGGAGTTCGAAAAAAGTGGTTTTTCGAAAATTCTAAAATGGTAGAAAATATATTGGGTGGAGCTCAAAAATAACACCCATTGGGACTCGGCGTAACTGAAGAAATCACAGGAAAAAAACTTTTTATTTCTAGGCCTTACAGTTCAAAAGTTATAGTCTGAAATGTGTGTGCAACTTTGAACAGTTGGTGGCGCTATAGGGTTTGAGTTAGAGACCACAATTTTGCCATGTGTGATGCTGAGAATGTCCCGTATCTGTGTGCCAAATTTCATAACTTTGTACCTTTCTATGGGCTGCCATAAACTTCAAGAGCGGAAGAAGCAGAAATACATTCGGTGCTTAGCCCCTAAATGGCTTTCCTTGATGTGAAGACCTGAGCTCCTGAAATAATAGCATAAAAATAATACACTAAGTATTAGCCAAATAGGTTACCGTAGGCCTATACTTGATTATTCGTGCTTCAGAGGCGGTTACTAATTTTCCATGTCTTAGCCATTTTTGTTGCGTGTAGTACATTTTTACTTGGAGTGTATTCACAACACATTCTGACTAGCATGTTGCTTAGTTCAAGTTCACCTGTTCAATCACTTTATTGTCTGTGCAGATGTAAATTGTACTATTACACGAAGAGAGAGATTTATCAATAAAAGCTGTGAATTTTCTTATCAGCCCACAAGAGAAGATCTGCAACCAAACAGAACAACTGAAATCTACATCAGTGGAGTTGGTGAAAGAGGAGAGTGAGAACATGAATGATTCAGAAGCCTGCAAAATAAAACATGAAGATACCGAGGAACAAAAAGGTTGGTGTCCATACTTGACTCTTCATTAACGATGCTGAGGAATTGCATAAATAACCATTAGCATATGAACAATCACATAAGATAGATAATTGAGTCTGTTGGTTTCCGCTATTCACTATTATTTCACTTAATATTTGTCTCCATTAATTAAACATTTTCACTCATTCATGTTCATTGTAGATCTGATGAAAGTGAAGGAGGAAAGTGAAGAACTGAAAATACTTTCACAGACTGAAAACCATTTCGCACAGAAAAATACAGAGAGTGCAGAAGCTAAAAAGCCATTCACCTGCACTCAGTGTGGAAAGAGTTTCACAAGTAAAACAAACCTTAAGATTCACACGAGAGTTCATACGGGAGAGAAACCGTTCACATGCGATCAGTGTGGAAAGAGCTTCAAATGTAAAGGACACCTTAAGATTCACATGAGTGTTCACTCTGGAGAGAAACCGCACAAATGTGATCAGTGTGGAATGAGTTTCTCACGCAAAGAATACATTAAGATCCATATGAGAGTTCACTCTAGAGAGAAACCTTTCACATGTGATCAGTGTGGAAAGAGTTTCACACGTAAAGAAACCCTGAAGAGCCACATGAGTATTCACACTGGGGAAAAACCTTTCACATGTGGTAAGTGTGGAAAGAGTTTTGCATGTAAAAACGACCTTAATCGGCACATGAGAGTCCACACTGGAGAGAAGCCATACACATGTGATCAGTGTGGAAAGAGTTTCACACATAAAGAAACCCTTACAAGACACATGAGAGTTCACACTGGAGAGAAGCTGCACACTTGCCATCTGTGTGGAAAGAGTTTGGCACATAAAGACAACCTTAAGAGCCACATGAGAATCCACACTGGAGAGAAACCTTACAGATGTGATCAGTGTGGAAAGAGTTTCATACAGTCAAAATGTCTCCACGATCATCTGCTCTCTCACACCGGAGAAAGACCATATTCCTGTGATCAGTGTGGTAAAACTTTTAAAGTGAAATCAACCTTGAAGGGCCACCTGAAAGTTCATGCAAAGGAGAAGGATCACATCTGTTCTATATGTGGAAAGGGTTTTACATGGCTTGAGGGCTTGAAAGTGCACCAGAAAATACACACCGGTGTGAGGGATCATGTGTGCTTTCAGTGTGGGAAGACTTTTATTAGAGTCAGCCATTTGAAAGATCACCAGAGAATTCACTCTGGAGAAAAACCTTACAAATGCTCACACTGTGACAAGAGATTCACTGACGCATCGACCCTGAAAAAACATGAGAGGATCCACTCTAAAGAGAAGACATACCACTGCCCTCCATGTGGGAAGAGTTTCAACCAAAGTGGTAATCTACGGAGTCATATAAAAAGGTGTCATCCAAAGTCAAAGTAAGTCAAGTTCAACCTCAGGTCAGGTTCAAGTAAACTCTAGTATGTTAGATAATAATGTGCTTAAATTACCCATAGTGCATTTTGTCCTTGTTCATCAAAACTAATTTAGAGGGCTTATTATTAGTAGTCTTGCACAGACTTCTGAATAAAAGAGTATTTTACTGTTATTAACAGTAAACAGTAAATAATTTGTGTGATATCCTTACCGAAGTATAGACCACGCTTGCTGGTGGTGGTGGGGTGGTGGAGGTTGCCATCTTAGCGCACTGAAACAACGATGTGATAGATTGGGAGCAGACTTATAAAGCAATGGCTTACCTGCGATTGGCTAGGAATTACCCAGCTATTAGTGTGATGATGTACAGCTGCTAGTCTTCCCGCTAGAACTACGCTGCGCTCACATTGCTTGGGATTTACAATGACCATTATTAAAGAGGGTGAACATTGATTATGTGATATCCTGCAGGAGGATAGACAACCTTGAATTCAATAAGTATGTGAGATAAAAGTGGTGAGGATGAAATTTAATAAGTGACCCCTGGCCGCCACCACATTGGAAAAACTTATGGCTGATAGGGAGGTGAGTGAGCATGGTGATTTGAGGGTTGTGTCGAATATATTTCTGTTAGGACCACCAGCATCCAAGCATTTTAAATGTGGACTCCGTTAGTCCTCGATAAGTGTCGGTTGTGGCAGCGTTGATTCTGAATGAGTGCCCTGAGAAAACAAGTAGAGAGAGGCCACAATGTTTATGGATTGGAAAGGTGATTTCTGAAAATGTCGGAAAAGGAAAGATTTGAGAAGACAGGAAGGAGAGCGAGTTAGTAGGACATTTTCAACACCGCAGAAAACCCTAAAAATCTAGGCGGAAAACTGTTCCCAAAAGAATATCTATATATAAACCTGATCTGAGTGATGAAGGATATCTAATGTATTTGGCAATCTCTTATCGGGGAGAGAGGGACCGGAATTTCTCGCTGCTTTGAGAAGCAGGCGAATGGAGGGATTGGGAATAATGCTAAAGGTGTCAGGAAAATTACATCTAGAGATTGGCAGAAAGAAGAATAATGGGCGGAGTTAATGGAAACAGGGATGTACATTTTTAGACATTTTCATAATAGAACGTCGTGGAAATAAACAATCCATTAATTGATTAATCGTTATCGTTAATACCGGGTAGGACTTTAAATAATATGTGTATGCCTTTTCCTCTTAAAATATTCTTAGTTCAGTGCTTTTTAATACATTTAGGCTATGTTTAGTACAAATTTGTGAATAGTTTAGTTGCGGTTAATGATTTACGGCTTATAATAACTTGTATAGAAGATACTGTATATAACTTATACATATTTCAGTTCCTTAAAACTTCACGTTGTGGATTGTGGAATATTTCAGACCTTTAGACTTATTTCTATTATAAATTAAGTCAAATCATAAGACGCTGCTTTAACAGAGTTGCCTACATAGCATAGCCCACCATTTCACAGATGGTGGGACATCAGCTGAATAGACTTTCCCAGCGATCACTGACGTAGGTTGGGATGAAACAAGGAGATCAGCAGATCAACTGAGCTTACTTTATTGCTGTGTTTGATTTACAGTGGGCAGAATTATAGATCTAACCACCCATAAATAAAGTTAACCTTTATTTTTCCTGTAAAAATATGAACTGCGAAAATTCTTTTACATGTCATATTCATTTTAGGCAGTTTTACTTGTTTACTACAATGCACATTCTGCCATTCAGACATCGTCTTTTCAAGGGACTTCCCTGCAGTTTCCAGCTGGACAAACATCCAACCAACCAAAATGTGTTATGGCTAGCATGTAACCTAGTTTAAAGGGATAGTTCACCCAAAAATGTAAATTCTCTTATTAACTCGCCCTCATGATATACCAGAAAAAATTATAAAATATCTCAGCTCAGTAGGTCCTTAAAATGCAAGTGAATGGAGATTTCTCTTATAAAGCTCCAAAAACCACAGACAGTCAGCATAAACATCATTCGTATGACTTCAGCGGTGAAATTAATGTCTTCTAATGGGACACTATCGCTTTTGGTTAGAAAAAGATCAATATTTAAGTACTTTTTAACTATCAACCATGGCTTCCGTTCTGCAGCGTTACACACGTGTGAGGTAATCGCTTTGGCATTTGAAAGACATGAGAACTGAAGAGCAGCGCTGTTTACAAGTGAGAAGGAGGAACACTGTACAGTAACTTGGTTAGTTTTGGTTTATATCTGTATTTATCGCTTTACTCACACTGGTGTTTGTGTGCTCATCCTGGAAGGAGAATGTGAGATTATCTCGGTCATTGCAATGCGAATACGCCACATGAGAGACCACTTGGACTCCACCCTCTCCTGAAGCATTGGATGATATTTATAAAGTACTTAAATATTGATCTTTTTTCGCACCAAAACTGATCGTATCACATTAGAAGACATTAATTTCACCGCTGGATGACATTTATGCTGACTGTCTGTGATTTTTGGGACCTTCAAAAGAGAAATCTCCATTCACTTGCATTTTAAGGAGCTACTGAGCCGAGATATTTTACTATTTTACTACTTCAAATGTGTTCTGCTGAAGATAGAAAGTCATACACACTTGGGATGTCATGAGGGGAGTAAATAATGAGAGAATTTTGATTTTTGGGTGAACTGTCCCTTTAAGTTCCCCTGTTTATTTGCTGCATTGTCTGAGCAGCTGTAAGTCGTAATATAACATGGAACATATTATATGGAAAGATAATGCACCAATAAATGCTGTGAATTTTCTTATCAGCCCACAGGAGAAGATCTGCATCCAAACAGAACAACTGAAATCTGCAACGGAGTTTGTTAAAGAGGACAGCGAGAACACGAGTGAATCAGAAGTCTGCAGAATGAACAAAGAGGTTGGCGTTCACTCTTGATCTTCATTAATGATGCAGAGGATCATGACGGTCTTAAAGTTTCATGCAGTTAACCCGATTTGGTGGATGTTATAAGAGCTGTAAAATAACATGGCTAACCCAGCGAGTAATACATGCACATATAAATGACACCAAAACGATCATTTCTTTGGACGGCAGTTGTCTGCCAGATTTTAGATTAAAATAACAGAAGAAAAGCAGATCAATAATCATAAAAAACACGTTCTCACTTCCAAGGTGTCAAATGCTGGCACTTGTCAATGTATAGACACCAAAAGTGCCCCCTTGAAATGAGAAGCCTTTCACATCAATACATGCATAGGGCATCTGATCTTTTTTAGAAGAATATTTCAGCTCTGTAGGTCCATACAATGCAAGTCAATGGTAACCAGAACATTGAAGGTCCAAATATCACCAAGTAATCTATACAACTCCAGTAGATTAATCCATGTCTTCTGAAGTGGTCCAATCGGGTCGAGGATTGCACATCTTGGTATTGCAGTCTCTAGGATGATCATGATGTGCTTGATGCATATGGAGAGCGCTACTCTTTGAGTTCTAGCAAACTAGCTGCAAACCTGCCACATGTTTTACTGCAAATGTGCCACTGGTTATTTTCACATGCAAATGAGCTTGTGATTCACCGCAAATGTTTGCCAGAATTTGACGCTCTTCACCGGAATTGGTGAACCTCAGGCAAACCTTTGGCTCATTTGCATGTGAAAATCATCAGTGGCTATTGTAATGTGTCCAAGGTTATTATCGTAAACTAAAACAATGTAAAAAATATTTTTTCGTAAACTGAAATCAAATTCAACGTAATTAGAAAAAGTGAAACTGAACTAAAAAAAAAGAAAAAATAACCGTAAAAAATATTTCGTTTTTATTGCGATAGGTTTAACCCGCTATGACCTTAACATAACACTAGGTGGCGATAGCACTAGCAGATGACTTATTGGTATCATGTCTGGTATCGACTGCAGGGAAAGGAAGATGTTTTATTGCATTGCACAATGATTTAAAGATACTTTCATTCTATCCTTCTCTCTGAAGCGATCTGGTTACCATGACAACGACTCATGCACTTGACGCTCTCCGACATCATCTAATGCAAATTAGAAATGCACAGATTAATTTACAAATTAATTTACATTTATGCATTTGGCAGATGCTTTTATCCGTGTCTGGGACTTCAATTATGACACATCTGAACCTATATTGGGATGAATGTTTGTTGTGTTGCCAATGCATGATGTTAAAACCAAGAGAACTGAAACTATATAAAATCCAATCATTTATATTTTCTGTCTCTCTCTCTCTCTCTCTCTCTCTCTCTCTCTCACACACACAGACACACACCTAAATTTGAAACAAATTGGTAATAAAAACTAAATGTAAAACTATTCTAATCGTGATCGTGTCGTGCTTTTAGTGTTTTGAAAATGTATTGAGAAAGTGTTCAATATAAATATTCAATAAGATGCAGAAAATTACATTGAGTCATAAAGAGAAGAACAAGTGAAGTGAATAAACAATAAATATACATACAGTATAAACAAATGTATACATTAAACCTGTGGAGGATGTGGAATCAACCATGACAATGTATGGAGATGTTTTAAAGAGGTTTAGTACATGTTAAATAGATTGTGATGTTTTCTGTACGTGTCATACCGTATCTGGGATTTGACATCTGCGGAGTGAGAACGGATTGCATGTACACACTGGAGTCTTTCTGCCATTCATTTGTGTTTATTTTAGACCTGATGGAGGTGAAGGACAGATCGGCGCTGGAGAACACAATAATAATGTGCTTATATTACCTGTAGTGAAGTCTGGAAATAGTTTGCTGTTAAAACACAAACTCATAAGATCATTGAGACACAGAATAAGTGTTACGATGTTAGAAGCTTTTACAGATGAAAAGATGTCTATGATAGTCCGCTGTTCTTCATGCTTTTCTACGGTGTGAATTGTTTGAATCTGTCAAGCTGGCACTTGTGAATATGGGAGCGTTAATGTCATTTATGAGTCTCATAAGAAATGTCACTGATGTTTTATTTGAGTGCTGCTGATATACAATATAAAAATGCAGCAAAATCTAGTATTGAGGAACTAAATGAAGGAGAAATGAAGAAATGCATATTAGATTAAATCAAAGTGTGTTAACATTGTATATACACTGATGAAAATAAACTATTCTTTAATAAATGCATTCATCACATCTTATTTTTTCCCCAATCTGGAACGCCCAATTCCCAATGTGCTCCAAGTCCTCGTGGTGGCGTAGTGACTCACCTCAATCCGGGTGGCGGAGGATGAATCTCAGTTGCTTCTGCGTCTGAGACCTTCAATCTGCGCATCTTATCACGTGACTTGTTGAGCGTGTTATCGCGGAGACATAGTACGTGTGGAGGCTTCACGCTATTCTCCGCGGCATCCACACACAACTCACCACACGCCCCACCGAGAGCGAGAACCACATTATAGTGACCACGAGGAGGTTACCCCATGTGACTCTACCCTCCCTAGCAACCGGGCCAATTTGGTTACCCCACGTGACTCTACCCTCCCTAGCAACCGGGCCAATTTGGTTACACCATGTGACTCTACCCTCCCTAGCAACCGGCCAATTTGGTTACCCCATGTGACTCTACCCTCCCTAGCAACCGGGCCAATTTGGTTACCCCATGTGACTCTACCCTCCCTAGCAACCGGGCCAATTTGGTTACCACATGTGACTCTACCCTCCCTAGCAACCGGCCCAATTTGGATACCCCATGTGACTCTACCCTCCCTAGCAACCGGGACAATTTGGTTACCCCATGTGACTCTACCCTCCCTAGTAACCGGCCCAATTTGGTTGCTAAGGAGACCTGACTGGAGTCACTCAGCACGCCCTGGATTCAAACTCACGACTCCAGCGGTGATAGTCATTGGCAATACTCGCTGAGATACACAGAGCCCCTTTTCAATTAATTTTTTTGTAGTTATAGACTCAAATGTTCCCGGATTAATTTTCAACAATCGAAACAGATTTGCTACAAAAGGGGCATTTATAAGACCAAGAAGAACATGTTTGGAGGAGGGGGAGAAAAACATCTAAATATTTCTTTAATCTAGAGTGTGAGAATTCCTCTATAAAGACACTTAATATTGACATCTCATAACAGATCCCAAACATATCTCCAACCTCATTGCAAACTTTTATAGACAATTATTCTCCAAAAAACACATTATTATAGAAGCTTCTTGTTTTCTAAATTCACTTCAGGAATATTAAATATTAAAGTTAACACATTTCAAGACATTCAGAGATTTGATCATGAAATGTTCCCAATTGGCAGATGATGCAGATATATTTCTAAAAAATGAAAGAATTCAGATGGGCTCTTGAGCGTCTGTATTAATATTCTTTAGTATCTGTGTTAAACATAAATATTAATAAATGTGAATTATTGCTCTCAAAAGCAGACCTGATCATGTGTCAGAACTCTGATATTATAAGGAACAAATATAATTAATAAACTATATTGAAAAGTTGATTTCCTGGTTAATGGGGGATTTATCCTTAAATGGGAGGGTATAAATATAAAGTAAGAACATTGGAGGATTGACTTTCTTCTATTGTAACTTTGATGTCCGTAAACTTCCCATTAAATGATCTCATTTCCATAAACAGATCTCACTATCATGGGTGATTATGTATAAGCACAACTTTCCCCTCACAGATGTTTCATTTGGATCAATAAATACATCAAGCACAGATGGTTTAAAAAAGATATTTTATTGTGACAATGATTTAACAGCAATGGTAATTTACTCCGAATCCTCTGGAAATATTCCTTCCTCGTTTCTTTTAATGAATTTATATGACTGTGATTGATGTGATACCTTTTGAACTTATTGAATTATTCAAATATAACATAGTTTCAACACCAAATACTGACTTTACTGTTAAGTTGGAAGGTATAATTATTACAGATAAAAAAATGAATAACAGCCATATTAGGAAAATCTGCCAGAATTGTGCCGCTCCATCAGCCAAAAGTTTCTGGGATACACAATTTCAAAATATGAATTGGGAAGAAATGTTTAAAATCACAAGATGATATTGTGTGACCAATAAGAGTTGTGAGGTCTCGTTTAAGATTATTCACAGGATTTACTCTGTTAAACAAGTCAATGCAAGATTTGGGAAAGATATTGATCGTCACAGAACCCAAACTTCACACTTCACATGTTAACAGGAGTAAAAACAGTAAAGCGCTAAAATCCTTGAATATTCCCTTTTGAATCTTAATATTATACGCATTGTATAATTGACAAAGTTTGTATTGTTGTATTGTTATGTTTGTGATGATGAGAGATCCAGTCTGATCCAGCTGTATTCTGCCTCTGAATCTCCCATCAGCAACAACATCATCATATAACACATTTTCACCTCTGTTGATTTCAGCAATGAGGATTTGTCCAAACCTCCACATGATCCCCTCATCTCTCAGTATTTCAGTATCATTATTCTCTAGAGTGACAGAATCTCCTTCCATCACCGACACTGAAACATCAACACCAAACACACCTGCAGAACAAACAATGTGTTGTGAAAAGCACTAAATAAAAGTGACTTTTCTTGACAGTTAAGTATATAATTATTAATTATTATAATTTTAAAAACTTAAACCCATCAGAAGCACTAGAAGAATATCAAGAACAGCAACAGAAGTAACAGCATCTTATTGAAATATCTTTAAACCAGCGGAGACCAAACACCACAATCCAAATCATATTTCCCAGAGATTTGATTTGTGTCAGCATCAATTTTTCTGGGAATAATAGTTCATAGTTAAAGTTGTAGATGAAGTTAGTTCATTGCACTAATTATAATATGAAACTTACCAAACATGTGCCATAAGCACAAACAGGATAAAACGAACATGCCAGTCATTTTCTTCAATCTAAGCTTCACAAAACAGACCAAATGCATTGAAATCAAACCTTTAATCTGCGAGTCAATATAGTGCGTCTATAAACATGGAGGAAGAGGACATCGTCATTTCCACTGTCATTTCCTCATATATAACATGATTATTATAGCGCATGTTTCTTTAGTGTGTGCACAATAAATCAGAGAAATCAACACTTTTCTTTGTCCAGTGATTCGGACTGAATGTAAAGCAGAATCGGGGAGCTGTCACAGACATCTGTGCTGTAGAAAACACTGTTTTACACTTCATTTGAGCAATGGATCTGGTCCGTGTGCGTTTAGACCGTTTGATTTTTAACCGGAAATCAGCACAAACGAGAAATCGACGCGATTATTCAATTTTCCGAGAAATAAATAAATTAATAAAAACATAGAAATAAAAAGTTCGGGGTTCCGATAAACTTAAACCCCGGATAAGGATAAGGAGGTTAAAATCCGGTAAGCCCGTGCGTTAATATGGTCCTGCATGTGGCACAAACTGGCACAAACTGTGTTGGCATGGGTAGGCCTACGAAAATGTACGCGTGGCACAGAATAAATATTGTCAAACCATATCGTTAATTAATAGAATAATGTCTTTTAATATTTTTTATTAATTTACCCATACGATGATGATGATAATAAAATCAACACAACCGAGGAGAACTTTTAGTCAGGAAATTATAGAAAGATTCTTTAATCAAGGATTTAAAAGATTATGAAATTTTTTTTATAGTAGGTCTGATAACAATAATAAAGCGCAACAGTCTCCGCCCACTTTTTCAGCCGTCTGTGTTCCGGAAGTGTTTCCCCCGTTCATTTCCTCGTAGACTTTTTAATAAAATCCTTCATATAAGAGTTGTGAGTCATGAACCAAACCAACCAGCTCCCAGAAGAATCACAACATCGAGATAAAGACATCGAGATACAAGAACTTATCGCGCTTCAAGAGGGCACAAACTACAATCCCATGATGCATTGCGAATGATGTCGTTGAATAATAAAAACAATGGGAATATATATAAAACTATTGATTTTAGGTTGTTGATTATAAGTATTGGGGGGGGGGGGGGGGGGGGGGGGGGGGGTATGTAAATATATTGTAAATATATTGAAGGACTCACATATAGAAACAGTTTTAATTGCTTTCGTATTATGTGAATGAAAAATAGTCTTGATATATATTTGAATTTCTTTTTCAAGAACCAAAAACAAAGGTTGGGATTTACTGTACTTACATTTATGTATATGACATTTAGCAAAAATTCAAATTACATTTATAATATAGTATTCTTTCCTTTTATTTGAGGAGATATTAGTAAAACCAAATATAACGTTTTCTAAACAAAGAGAAAGTGGGTTCAGTGGTATCAATTATAAATCTGGTCAAATCTTTCCAAAGTGTCCTAACATGAGCACAATGCCAAAATAAATGAAATAAGTTCTCAGCCAATGTACTGCAAAAAGAACAGTTCAAATCAATAGACTTTTTCAATTTAACAAGAAAAATATTAACTGGGTAGTATCGGTGTAAGATTTTAAGTTATTTCTTAAGTTAAAAGTATCAATCCATTATCAGTACATAAATGTTAGTGTGTAAGTAGTTTAAGGGTGAAGGGAGACCAACTCGATTACGCGTCATTCACACCTTGCTTCATAGCTGTGAATACTCTCTGAATACACTTTTAAAAGGAAAGTTCAGAAAAAAGCTTCTAAAATTCAGCTGTTGTCCCGTCATTACCAGGTGACTTACTTAAGAGAGCAATTGCTTCCTTAACTTCATCAACAGTAATAGGAGTTACTTTTCATCGTGATTAATAGAATTAACAGTACCAAGGTGCTTAATGGAAGTATCCAAATCAGCTACATTAAAGATTTATGCAAATTCTATCTGGGATGTCCAGCCGAGGGACCAGCACACATATTGAGGGGAATGTCTGTGACGCTTTCACTGCCATTTCATACATGCTTTGGCTGTATCTTTTCTTAGGCTGTGAAGATCAATCGTGCCTGTATGAATGATAATACATGTAGGGTTGCCAAGATTATCCGTGTTCAGCAGTTCAAGAGCACGTCCTGTATTTTCACAATGGTATGCCAGTACTCTCTGTCTGGGGAAGAGTTTCTTGGGAGTATGTTTTTCCTAATTGAGTCCATAAGTACTGCTGTACAATGTTGCCAAAGCATTGAGTAAGAAACACATTACAAACATAAAAAGACATGTGTGTATATATAATAAATAAATAATAATGATGATAAAAAAAACACAAATGACAAAGTCAGAGAGCAGTGAGGAAGTGAGGAAAAGAGTAAAATAGCAGTTTGAATAGAGCTGTAATGTAGTGAGGGGTCAGTCTCTCTCCCTCATTGTCAGTGATTTGATCTGGTCAATTCTTGTTTTGATCACTAGATGTCCCCATTGTGTTTCTCTGTGTTTCCCAGGCTCGTTTTTGAGAATTAATTTCACCTGTGCCCCATATTCTGTGATCTATTTAAGTTGGTTGTTTCTGTTCCTTGATCAGTTTTGAGTTTTCCTGAGACTCTGTGTATTACTGAATACTTTTGTTTTTCAAAAATGTTTACTCTCTTGGATGTTATGTGGCAACTAGTGATGCACCGATCGACCGGGCAGGGACCGGAATCAGCCGGTTTTCCGCATGCTCCGCCAGGACCGGTGACCGGCCGGTCAGTCTCCCTTTCCGATTCCACGCCGGTCCGTTTTGTTACCAGCGGCGCAGGAAATAACGTCACAGCCGCACGTAATAATGAATTGGCGTGGAAGTTGAAATTGAAAGCATTGTACACTGTTTATGACTGTATCTGCACAAATGTTCTGGTGTGATTTAGTATATTTTAAGATGAATATGGGTAATGATATGCATTTTAAGAGGATGTTTTATTTTGATAGTAAAATTAAACAAAGCATGGCATTATACATTTATTGTGGAAAAAATTATGTAAATGATCGTCACAGAAACTAAACTTAACACTTCAAATGTTAACAGGAGTAAAAACAGTAAAGCGCTAAAAGCCTTATATTCCCGTTTTGAATCTTAATATTATATGCATTGTATAATTGATAGCATTTTAAATTGTGTGTGTGTGTGTGTGTGTGTGTGTGTGTGTGTGTGTGTGTGTGTATTAAATATATATATAAAAAATTTATTAGTTTTTTCTTGTGCTTTCAGTTGGTTTGACGGTCATGTTATATTGATTAAATGCAAATAAAAAGGTTTAATAGTCTGGCTGCAGACACACGTCACTCACGCATGCGCTCTTTGCTGTGACGTCACATACACTCGCGATATCGAACACGGAAATACGCTGTGAGAAATCGAAAATAAGTTACTGTTTACAAACAAACTGAAGGCACAGACGAACATTTAATTTGGTATTGTGAAAATTGATCTGAAAATGACTGTTTTAACAAGTTGGATTTTTAAACATCTTACGACATTTGAATATACAATCGGGACTGTTGGGATTTCATTTAAATCATAGTTCCCGGACATGATCAAAGATCTGACGGGATGCGGTGTTTAATGTCTCTTTGTGAAAGGATGTGCGAATAAAAATCATACAATACTGACAAAATACATACACAAGTCAAGTCATGCACACATTAACATTCACCTTGTATCCTATTTTATATTCCTCCGGCTTTAGAGCAATTGTGTAAGTTATTTCACGTCAGAAAAATGATTAAATACTAATTAAACTAAACTGAAATAGCACCTGTGTGTATCTCCACTGTAGATCACATGTATCACTTTATAATAACTTGTTAAATCTCTGATAACAGCATTAAATCACGAGCTGCTGTCGGGTTCAACACCTTCAAATGCTCATAAGATTATAATACAATAAGTATAATAATACAACACTATAAAACAATGTGGACTATTTAACATACAGAAATTAACATAAACACAAATTAAAGGGACTGTTATTACAATTACTCAACTTCTGTTCGGCAGTAGATCCTCATTGGCTCCAGAAATGTGCACATGTCCTTCATAACTGTAAACACAAACATCAATGTCTCTACAGCATCATGATCCATGAAGGCCACTGAATGAACTCAGGGTTTCAGGTTGACCAATTCAATCCAATCAGGCTTAATTGGGACCATGATGAGCTCATCATCTCAGGCTCTGATCCTGACTTTAAGAGGGCCTTTATATCACATGAAGAGCCCCAAAGTAGAGCAAATACTAACAGTCCTTACAGCTTTCTTATTAACACATACTGAGAGCACATTTAAATCATCTTCCATTTCTTTTAAGAAGACAGATAAGACAGATTTACAGTTTGAACATTTGCATTTGTGACTGTAACATTTGCTTAATAACAAAACAGATATTTTCTTTTGTGGGGTCCGAGTGAAAATACCCAAATATAATGTTTCTCTTATGTATTGAGAATATATATATGTATCATCCCAAAGCTTGTGAGTGTAGTGACATAAATAATCACTGTTTCATCAGAGTTCAGGGAACAACAGATTGTTCAATTAATGTCCGCTCTAAACTCTTGCATCTTAACAGGGTAAAACCTGCATCCGCTAAAGGAAACTACTTTCACTTTGTTTGTGAGGAACATTTTCACTGTAAAGACCAGATTCTTTTCCAATTTAATGTTAACAAACACATTATTCCAAAAGGAAATTACTGGTGGAACAAATCAAATTCTTAAGAAATAAAGATCTTATTTGATCATTTCTGGGTCTTGACTCAGAAAAACTAATGTGACCAATAGGAGTATCACAAGCTGTAGAGAAGGATACAGTATATACTGAGTAACTACAGTTTTTAAAAAGCATACACAAACCAGAAGGAAGAGATCCCATAACGGAGGCAAATTCTTTTGGGGTTATTTGGTATTTAGGGAGAAATGACCTGAACAAAAGACCAAAAACAACCATTACTAAACCAATCATCATAAAACACAGATTTATTCTGGAATAAAATGTTCTTATTGTTCCAAATAAAACTTTGTTTATAAATCAGAGCTCATGCTAAGAGAACCTGTCGAGGAAAGTTTGATGGGAGTTTGGATATATCATAATTACACATTAAGGAAACACATTCCAATAGAATCTGATTTGGCTAAATATTGATTACGTCAATTAATTTTAAATGTATCGTTGAGGGAATCAAATTCAATAAAAGACCGCCATTATTATAAGACTTTAATATGACCGACTTTCTCATATCATGAGATTTATTTTTCCAGAAGAATTAAAGTATTAAAACCTCATTAATTAATTTACAGGTGGGTTTATCCACAAAGAGAGACTGACCCTCTGCGTTAGTGAGTAATGTTCTGCCTTTTAAGGACAGATCTCTTGGTAAAAGCAATTGCATTTGATTTGGTAATAATAGATTTGAAGGTTGCTGAACATATATACTCATCTTTAGTTATATGTATGATATGTAACACTATTATACACCAAGCAATATCCTCAATTGAAGTGAGAACAATTTTTAATTGATGGCAATTTGCATTTATTAAAATGTCAATGTATCACGAGGCTTCAGAACTGCTGCAAACTAATTATTAATGTGATCAAATATATAAACAGCTGGTTTATTAATGCGTAAGTGAATTCATATCGACCAACAAGAACACACTTATTCATTATTATTTAAAATATAAAAGCTTTTATAATTATTGGAATTGAAAACCTTATATATCATTAAAAACTATTACAAATAAAGGAAACTATTGATTAAAAAACAGATAGTGTAAAGATGAATATTCTCCCAAGTTTATTTCCTTTTTCAAAATCTACCATTAAGTATATAAAAGTGTTTTCAGACAATGAAATAAAATACTTTGAAAAGAATATAAATGAAAAACAAGTCAGAATACAGCATAAACAGTATTAATGAACCACATATGTACTGTATAACATAAATATACCACAGTCATTTCCATACGGTTGTGCTGGTAAACCCTTAAATACAATGAAAGTGTGAGTGCATTTTCACATAATGACACATTTTATATATATATTATACATACACACATACATACACACAGAACTGTGCAAATGTTTTAGGCACTTGTGAAAAATGTGGCATAATGAGGATGTCTTCAAAAATAATGCCATAAATAGTTTTAATTGATTAATTAATATCATGCAAAGTCCAGTAAACATAAAGGAGCTAAATCAATATTCAGTGTGACCACCTTTGCCTTTGAAACAGCCCCAATTCTCAGAGACACCTGCACACAGTTCTTCTAACTATTTCGGCTGTCTCAATTACTTCTGTGTCTTTATATAATCTCAGACTGTGGGGGGCACTGTGGGGGCACTGCCATCTCTTGCAGGGCTCTCTGTTCTATTCTAATCTTTTCTATTTGCAAAAGTAATGTTTATATTTCCTATTGACCCACTAAAGCTGAAGATATACATAACCATCTGAAGACTAATGATTTTGTGAAACATCTTGTGTGCATAAGACTTCTACACTTCTGCATAATGGTTTAAAATTGTATTTTTTATTTATTTTTTTACCTGTAAATCGAGGCCTGTGTTTTCGGTCCATTCTCCGGGCATTATCCTATATGCAATATCCTGTCAAGTCTGCAGAGGACAAATAAATCAATAACAAGTGCTGTGTCAAAATGAAAGGCTGTACAAGGTTATTATTTAGATAATCAATTTTAATCCACTGAGTTTTTATAAAACTTAAGTGTAAACACATACACACACACACACACACACACACACACACACTCACACATACATATATATATGTGTGTTTACACTTAAGTTTTGGAGTTTCCTGCACACATCAATGTGTAAACAGTGTATCTCAAACTCGGGTCTGTAAAAGCTCTTCAAAAAGACACATTGATTGTTAGTGTGAGCCGGTGCCAGTGCGAGCCGGTGCCAGTGTGAGTCACCCACTGTTGCAGTAGGGTAATACGCTTACCTTTTGAAAATGATTGCCTTTTATACACGGCCTTCCCAATGACTTTCAATCTTCTTGAGTCACTGTCATCAGTGTAGTTGTGCTATCAGCTTCTTTACATCCTCTACTGATTGATGCATCTGTAAGAACAAATGGAAGAGACAGAAATCTACATGAAAAGCATTATCTGATGTCTGATAATACTCTAACTTTTGTTATAATTCTTATTCATGTCTCTCTCATCATCAAGAACCACTGAGAAGTGTTGAAATGACCTCCATTATTTGAAAGATTCAGTGTATCTACACTAAACATTAATAGCATGCAGTCTGCTTCAGTTATTATAAGAGAGTGCTCTCTTTACATTCAATGCAATGTTGACACAAGTTGCCTAAAACTTCTTGTCTCTGTCCACGCAGCGGTCATCAGAGAAAAAACCATCTCCACAAACACGTTGGTGACAGGAAAGCTCAAAGCCAAAGATACCAGAGCTGTCATGACCATGAGCTGGGCACGGAAATGCTTCAGCAGAGCTGTCCGTGAAACTTCGGTGGCATACCCTGCACTCTCCTTTTTTAGTGTCACCTGTAACTGGTTTTAACCATGTACATATTTTCTCCAATTCTTTATTATACGAACAAAGACACTTTCTCTTCTCAGGAGCTCCGGATAGACCCATTTTTCTGTTGCAGTTTTTTTTCCTCCAGTGTTTTCCCACTCCGGCAAGAAAATGTTGCGCTCTGCGCATGATCAGTGTTTTCTTATTAACTTTTTTTTTTTGTAATTAAAGGACGATTAAATAAAATGACCGAAAATAATAATAAAAAAAAAGACAAAATTGAAATGCGGGACACTGCTTATGACTTGCGGGACGCGGGACAAAGCTTCCAATTTCAGGACTGGTGGTCACCCTATTTCAGTGTCTTGCCCAAGGACACTTCGGCATGTGGAGGCGTGTGGGCTGGGAATCAAACTGCCAACCCTGTGATTAGCGGCTGACCCGCACTACCAACTGAGCCACAGCCGCCCAGAAAGAGAGTATGGTGTTCCACTATTAGCCACTTCAAGCAGATTGTGCTCTCGACAGTGAGAGATGGAGAAAATATCAATTCCAGTGTCTGAGACACTATCAAGACCAATGTTGTGGGATTCAGCAGTTCGGAGAAAGCCATTGTCATCTTTTACCTGTACTCTTAGGACTTCTTTTGGAACATGGCACCACCGGCAAGCATAATAGTTTGCAAAGCTTTCAGTAAATCCAAGAACCGCCTTCAGCCCCAAATTATCACCAACATCTGGCAGATGCTGACTTTTACTGTTCCCTCAAAGGATGATGTTTTGATATTAACACCCTTCTCTAATGATTTTATGTCCTCCATTATGGGCTTTAAAACAGCATCAATAAAATAGACTGCCAGCAAAATAGCGAGGAAAGGCTGGAAAGTAGCTCTTTCAGTAAACATTTGATAGCAAAATACATAAATCCAAATTTGTGGACCGATGTCTTTGAGCCGAGGGGATTCACTGTCTCTACGTCATCAATAGAGGAATCAATAGGAATAGAGACGTCACGGGAGAACTGATTTTGCAGAGCTCACCATCACAACAGTCTTAAAGAGCACCACTGTCTTGCTTCTGCCATGCAATAACCTTAGACATGATCCCTGGTAGTTCAAGTATCTTTTTTAGGAGAGGTCTAAGTGGAATGCGCTGAAACGTGTCACACTGAAATGTGCTTAACTGTACCACTGTTGGAATCTGTTCTTGAGCATCAAGTGCCTCAAATGTCAAACTGGGAGCCTGGTCAGAATCACATGAGCTGCTGGTGTTATGGTCATTATTGTTGAACTAGGTGCCTTCTGTACAATCTCGTATAATAAAGTCCTTTGACAACCATTCAGATGGCATTCAAAATGTGTGGAGGCACTGTTAATGCTGTGGACTGCCCTTAAGTATGTAAAAAAATAGTTTCAAGTCAGCTATGCTGGCTTGGCAATGAAAACAGATATATTGCATGTCTAATTTACTAATTTCAGTTCTTGGAAATGTTTAGAGGCCATTTTTTGGAATGAGTGCTGCAATTGTGTTCTCATCCAATAACAAGAAACTGTCATCATCTATCTGCTCATCTGATAACAAACAAACAGTAAAAGCAGGCATGAATTACATTAAATACGTTCTATATTACACTTTAAATGCTGGAGCTGGTACTGGCTATATAGAAGATATAACATAATTATCTACAAAAAAACAATTAAATAACAAATATAAAATAAAAACCTTGAGAGAAATTGAAAAAGATGTTTGTGAATGGTTACTTTGCTAATTTTTATCTGATTAGCAATATTTTGACAAAGTTAGCTAGCTAATGCTAACTAAACCTAGCTAGCTCTGTTGTGTGTCTTGTTTGCTAGTTGTTGTCTTTTAGTCTATTTCAGCTATCCTCGAAGACATGAGGTTATTCACATTAAGGGTTTTTAAGTTTAATATTTCGTGCAGAGTAAAACATACTGAGCCCCTTTTGTGATGATATGACGTGTATGCTAGTCATTGGTATACATAGCAAGTGCCGGGGTTGCTAGGTTACATGGGGCGGTACTGCACTTTGGTTGTAGTAATCCTCTGCCTAAACCTTACCTTTCTGAATCCTCTTTCCTTGGTTTAACAGTTTCATTGTGGCCTGATATTTTTTCATCTTATCACCGTATAATTTCAATTTGATAAGGCTGAAAAACGCAATATGGAAATAACCTGTTTTATACGAAAACAGGACGAAAAAACGAATGTCTAAATAAATAATAATAATAATAATAATAAACTACGTCTTGAAACGCAGTAACCATGGTTTAAACTGAATAACGGACGCCGGCCAATTGATTTATTGTCATTAACGGGCACCCGTAGAGTAACGGCCACGGCGCGATTATAACCTCAAGATGTTAATCATTTTTGAATGGTCACTTTTTCATAAATGTAAATTCCAAAAATATCATACTTCTCACTAGTTGAAATATAGTTAGTTTTATAGATTTATAGCAAAACAAATATCATTACTTACCTTTGCTCATATACGTCATCCTCAGGTGAACACCACTCAGGTGAACTACACTTCATTCATATGAACACAACAGATGTACTCTAGTCATCATCAACACAGTGATATCATGGCGGTGATTGACAGGCGCTCTAAGCCCCACCTTTATAACAGTCGTCCTCGTGACAACTTCCCCACAAATCCCAAAACAACAAAACAAATAAGCGTCAGTACACCATATTAAATAACATCATATCCATAACTCATCTAAACAATAACCAAGTTTAATCAGGTAAAGTCATTAAAATGCATTTAAAATCAACATAAAACATCAGAACACACATTATAGTGGAAATAAGTTATTTCTGATCAGTGTCTGTACTTGTGACCTCATGCATACAGTATTAAATATCAGAATGGCAGTAATATCATATAGAACAGCAGTATGTAACAGGAAATATTACATTGAATGTAGACCTGACATGGTGTTTCATGACACTTTAAGATGTCAGATTCACACGCAGATCAGATCAGGTGACAGAATGTCTTTTACTTCACAAAACAGAAAATCCTGTCACACGTTTGCAACTGTGCAAGCATGAGGCTGAAAAAATATATGCTAAGAAATATACCAAAAAAGAACAGTAATTTACAATGAACAATAGTATATTTAAATGAAACATGAACCTACATTAATGCTCTAAAACAGTCATTGTAAATTGGACGACACACCGGCCTTCTCGGTTCTCCCGACTGCCAGTCTGCCCAAGATCGGCCCCAAAGTGCGTTGGCCCATTGGGAGTCCCATGCAGGGCTGGACTGGTAATCTGGCATAATCAGCTCTGTAAATGTTGAGTGCTTTCTGAAGAGAAGAAACGTTTAAACCGGTTCTAGGACAGGGTGATGGCTGAAGCTGCAATAGACACTGTTGTGCAGTCTGATGGATTGTGCACGAGTACAACAGCATGCCGAAAGTGCTGTTGTTCTTTAAGATGCACATGGTTGTTTATCTGAAATAAGAAAAGAAAATAATTTATAAAAGTGTAATCCATTTTAAAACAAGTACATGACATCGCTTTGATTATTCTTTGTGTTACCAACACTTTCCTTGTCTCTCTGATCTGTCACTTGTTGTATCTGTGTTTTCATTTAGATGGATAACTTTAAAGATGAAGTTAATCTCAATACCATATTAAATGTAAGACATTCTGTGTATGATGTCAGGAGAGTGTAAGCCCGTCTATCGGTCCAATGGCGGTCTCCAATAACACGGGTGAAGGTCTCTGCACGTTACTGTCTTTCTTTACGCAACACAACAAGATTCAATAAAATACAATTTCTCTTATGTATTACCTCGTTATTTCATCTGACTCCATAAATGAAAAAAGGTTTTAATGATATCTGGGCATGATTAAAAGTGAGCGAATGCTTGATTATTCTTTTAACTCCTTTAATTATATTTTACCCGTTCAGATTAGGAAACTATGTCGCTTTGAGGTCCTCGCGTGTTTTCTCTATACACTGCGGGTCTCACGATCACAAGCGGTCAGTATTGGATCATCAAACAGAGGTAATGGCTATATACCTGAGATCAGTCACGTTCATGTATACGCAATCAAAGATACGTCAGTATAGCCCCCATGGAATTGCATACACTTGAATGTAATTTAACGTTTTCTTCAGTAGAGGTCACGGCCACTATTACAGATATAAGTTGACCAACATAACTTCTCTTATAATAGCTTTGGATTGGCCATGTCGTGGTTTCCCGCGTACACTTATCTGAAGAAACCTCAAGTCAAAACAGAGGTAAGACACACCCGAATTTAGATTGGTCAAGCAGCATTTAGCTGTTCTAAACGGAAACACACTTTCTGTCTTTGCAAACCAAGTACACTTGAACTGATGCCAAATATTAGTCGTCACTAATCTGACGCAGACTTGCGGTAACATACGAATCGCTCAATCTGTTTGGGAAAACAATTTCAGAGTCAGTCAGAATAAAATCAAACGTTTACAATTTATTGACCAGGTAATAGAAGAATCATTCAAAATCCAATTCATAAGGCAAAATCATCAAACAATCAATATAATCACAACAATACGGAAATTAAGGAATTTGTAGAAATATTACCTGGCAACGAAAAACTACACACAGCGATCATGTGGGAAGTCAACCTACAGACTCCCAGCCTGATATAAACTACACACAGTAAACTGTGCGGGATCGTCTGACTACAGAGAGCCACGAACGATGTGCCACATCTCCTTAAATACCCAAATAATTCAATAAGCTAACCAAATGGTGGTGTCTGTCCTTCTAATTAGATTTGGCTCCCCATTGAGTAGGTTCCTGTACATTTACATATACAGGATCTGGGGGAGGGCACACCTTTAAGAGGCACACTACATCTCTCATATTCTATAACTTCTTTTAGCTTTTCATTATAGCTGGGAGGATGAGACCAGTTTACCAGGCGCACTGAGACACTTTAAATGATATCAAACATGTTATAGTTACTTTTTTGTACACACTTGACATTGTATAGGTTTTTAGTGAGTTTTGAGTGAGGAAGGGAAGATAATCAGACGGTAGAAGTGAGGCGCGAGCCCTTGCTGGCTGTGTCTCTGATGTTGCTGTTACATATGCAAGAGACAGTTCAAATGTTGATTCTCATGAGAGCCTTTTGTTCTCCCGAGGAGTAGCCCAGACTCGCTGGCACCTTACAGTTTTCCCTGCTTTGGCACCGTGGGTCACTCACAGGGTTTCCTGCGGTGTCACATCAGTCTTTGTAAGGTGGGCAGCTGTAAGGGGCTGAGAGTTAGTGCAATGTCAGTTGATGTCCGGAAAGACCTGAGGAGGCATCTGAAGAAGTCGCAACACTGTGTCTGGTTGAGGTTAGCACATGTGTTCCGTTCATAGAGTCCATCAAGTCTTTTGTGGCTTGTTCAGTGGACATGTCATTCCATCATGGAGAAACATCTGCTTCTGGTTGCACCTTCCCTTTAATGATGATCTGACTCTTTGAAGAATTCTCTGCCACCTCCAGTGGTGGTCTTCTGGGCAGACCTCAATTAGGTGAAGGAGTTCTCACTGGGAATGCATATACACCTGAACAGCTTCTTAGATGACCATGTAGAGATGAAACTCTGAAGAACTTAATGTTATACTGACATGAGAAAAGGGTTGAGTAATACATAAATACATGATGAAAAGACAAACAATGAATCAATGTCACAAGTGCGAGTGGTAATCCAGGTCTCAAGTGTGTCTTTGAAAATGCAAAGGGGTCTAATTAATCTGATTTTTATTTACTACCATTGTGATTTGTGGTAGTGGAATTTAGATATATTTAATCTGAATTAATTAAAGCAAAGGTGGCACAGAGTTCAAGGCAATTTGAACATATATCATCAATATACATTATTACAGTGGATAATAAATTAAAGGAAACATACCACAAATTCAGTATAACTAGTATCTTCACCAGTGGCATGCATCATTAAACATATAGTTATAATAATAATTCTATGATTGTAGAATCACAGTTACAGACATGTATAATAATAGCAGAGCTAATTCAAAATTATCTAATGTGTGTGATTTGGTGGCTAAGTCACAATCGATGATATATGCCTATTTTCAAAATGTGTAGTGGATTGATAGAAGTGTCTGCATTTCACATCGTCAACTTATATTTTTATATTGTTATTAGTGATGTGTTGAAAACCAGGGGCCCTCTGGTCTGCAACCATTCCAACAACAATCAATTGGTTTGATTTATATGCAGGTGGAAATGTTGAAATTTGGGTGGCAAGTTTGCTTGCAATTAGTAATTAAATCATCGATGTGTGACTGTAGCCATGCATATGTCCCATGTATATTACAGTATTTAAAGGGGAAGTTGTAAATACTGTTTTATGGAAACAGGATTTTAATGTCCTATGTGTGAGAGGCTATGTGTATGTGAGAGGCAGGCCAGATCTTCAGTGGATTAGTACTTTCAGAATCTTGGCCATTATTTTGTTAGTAGTAATAAAAGTGTGTGCTCTGTATGTTTAGGAGATGGGTGGAACCTGATCTAGAGCAATTGGTGTTGCACAATTTTGGTTCCGGTGCTAAACCGGGAGGCCATACAGCTATTTTTTGTTTTTGTAGCGCTGTGAGGTGTGAATGGCCAGTTAGATTTGCTTTCCCACCCATCTCCATCATGGCCAAATTGATGTCCTGGCTTGAAGCAGGGGGATCAGAAACCTTTTGGCATCTGTCCCTCACGTGATTGCAACCTGAAATGGGAACAACCACAGAGAGAGAAAACAGTTAATGTTGAACCTTTAATTAATTTGCATATAGACATGTGGTACTTTATTTTCCTCTGATGGTCAAAGCCAAACTGTTACAGACAGCTTTTAGTCTCTTACTGTATGGTTTGTGTCATCAGGAGGAAGAAGCGTTTTGTTTAAAAAACATGTACCATTACAATGTCTAATGCAAATTTTATTTCAGAGATCAAATTAGACTGGGCATCTTTGGTGAGATCCAAATTACTGCTGATATTTTAGTGCAGTTTGAAGTGTGAAGCACCTTAAGCTGCTCTCGCAGTTGAGTCTGCACAGTCTGCTGTTGTGAGCAATATAGGCCCCAGTTCTGCTGGGGAACTTTCTGAACTTTGTTTTATTGCTCCCAACACAACTCTGTGGTCAAAGAATCAGTTCACATTTCTGGTGATGTGTTTTCTGCTTAGCATTTTTTAAGGGTGCTATTCACACGTTCTATCATCTATGATCTCAGTGGTCTGTCAGGGTTATGAAATTTTAGTTTGATATTCAGCATCTGGCATATGTGTCTCATCACCTGACCAGTGAAGTGTGTACCCTGGTCAGATTTAATTTGGATTGGTGCTCCCAGAGTGGGAGGATTTGGGTCGCTACCACACGTGCCACTGAGTTTGCATTGCCATTGCGAGTAGGAATCGCTTTGAACCATTTGGAAAATGTCAATTATCACCAGGCAATAAAGATACCCCCCTCTGGCACTGGGTAGTGGGCCTATAAAATCCAATTTGAGTGACTCCAAAGGTCCTTTGGGTGGCTCTGGTCTACACAGTTTTGTACGGCCAGGCTTACCTTGGTTAATGGTGGCACATACGATGCATGTGTCGCACCATCTTTGAATGTCTGATGCCATTTGTGGCCACCAGAATTTCTTTTGTATCAGCGGTTGTGTTTTGGGAGCTGATACATGTGCATAATCGTGGTACAACTTTATCACTGGTTTCTGGAGGGCTTCTGGAACGATGTGTTTATCGTCTCTTAAAATCATGCCTTCAGCGACCTTGACTGGTTGGTCCTGCTGCAGGTGCGGTGTCAGCTCTCCATCAGAACTCCATAGTTCTTGTTGGTACTGTTTTAAGTCAATAGGAATAGTCTGAACCACACTCACATCAGGAACAACCAGCCCGTCAGGCTGCCGTTCATCTCCCTTTTGTGTTGCTAATTTAGCTAATTGATCTGCGTTGTTGTTGTTTTTCTTGTTCTCATCTGGATTTTGTTAATGTGCGCGCGCACTTTGACGACGGAGTGTTTTAATCTCCTGCCGCCGTTTACCGTTCGATTTTGGTAATAGTTTCGTTGGTTAAGGGTAATGGAATGTATGTGGAGGAGCAAGATGGACCAGAATCAATAAGTACAGCTAACCAGCCTCCTAAATTAGCCCTTATTCTGATTCGGTTTCCTCTCTTAATTATGCTCCGTACGGCGATGGAGGCCACGCATCTCTATTGCGGATGGTATTCTCCCGTAATTCCGTTCGCGTTGTGGGCGAGCCATTTTGGTTTTGTTTTTTAAACTCAGTGATGAAATTCGTTAATAGTTTCAACAGGTTGCTATAGGGCGTTTTTTGACAATGTTTTGATTGTTTTCTTAAATCTCTTTTTTGGCAATCTCTCATGAGATGGTTGGATTTTTTGCAATAATGGCATTGCATTTTGCTTTGAGATCTTTGGTTAAATTTGTCTGGGCCGTTCCGTTCCGTTAACCATTTTGCGGACGCAACACTATGGGGTTTTGATCTCCACCTTTTTTCTATTCTTGAACCCCAGTCTACTATTGCTCTGAACGTGTTTTCGACCGGGTCGACACCATTGGATAAAGCATTTTGAACTGGGATGCCAGCATTGTTCTTAACATGCTATCTGTTTCTGATGCAGAAAAGTTAGTTCATGCATTCATGACCTCGAGACTAGATTACTGTAATGCTTTATTAGCTGGTTGCCCTGCATCCTCAATAAACAAGCTACAGTTAGTCCAAAATGCAGCCGCTAGAGTTCTTACTAGGTCAAGAAAATATGATCATATAACACCGATTTTATCATCTCTACACTGGCTACCAATTAAGTTCCGTATCAATTACAAAGTATTACTACTGACCTATAAAGCCCTAAATGGTTTATCTCCGGTGTATTTAACGGATCTTCTATCGCCATACAATCCATCGCGCTCTTTAAGATCACTAAATTCGAGGCTTCTGGTCATACCTAGGATATCTAAGTCCACTAATGGAGGGAGGGCGTTCTCACATTTAGCTCCTAAACTCTGGAATAGCCTTCCCGATATTGTTCGAGGCTCAGACTCGCTGTCCCAGTTTAAAACTAGATTAAAGACACATCTCTTTAACCAAGCATTCACATAATGCTAACTTTTTATACTACTGCTGAATCAGTTATAATGCATTAATATTATGAACATCAGCTATGCTAATTATTTCCCATCTGCTTTTCTGCTGTTATCTCGGGACGCCAGTCCCGAGGTAAATAGCGTTCGTCAGCTCCAGTTTGTATCCAGCCTCTCACGGAGACTTCAGATGCCCCATCACCATGGACAAGGATCTTAAAATGGGATACATAGACTAATTATTGCCAACAAAAGCCTTCATCAGCCAAACAAGGACAATTGCATCTAAGTGAACTTCTGGAATTTAATCAAGGATGGACTTCAAAGACACTGGTCACTAATCTTGCAGTTCAAACACAATCACTGTCTAAATACTGACCCTTAGCACTTAATAAGTTTAATAATTTTTTAAATTATGTTTTTTGACTATAAATAATTCTTATTTACATTATTCATGATGTTAGCCAGAGGGGAACTGGCCCCCACAGTGAGTCTGGTTTCTCCCAAGGTTATTTTTCTCCATTAACCATCATCTTTTGGAGTTTTGTGTTCCTTGCCACAGTCGCCTTCGGCTTGCTCACTGGGGTTATTAATACAATTATTATTTAATTATTTTTAAACACGATAAAGAATCATATCTTATCTAATTCCACAACAGGGCTCCAAACAAAAAAAAAAAAAAAAAAAAAATCAATTAAGGAGCCAATGGCTCCTACAGGGGGAAAAACAGGCGCCAAATATTTTAAATTTTTTTAACTCCATCCATTCCTTTTCGTCCCGCAGCTCGCTAACAGTGTAGTCTGTGGAGCATTCTTCGCAATTATGTGATCACGTGCATTTTTATGCTTGTTACTGTCACCGTGTTTTCTAACAGTCTCTTTTTTGAAATTGTTAGTTCCTGCAATGAACTCCGTTTTCCCCGCTATTTCTTTGATATAAACTTTTATGTATCTCGGGAAATGTAAAGCAAATTTTAAAATCAAAAGGGAGTAAACTTTTACTGTCACCAATGGCGACCTTGACAGAAATTACACTCACAAATAAATTTATTTGGTCACAAATGCGACCATTTTTAGTCGCAGTTTGGAGCCCTGCACAAGGATGATGATTTATCGACTTTATAGACATTACATTTTTATCGTCTGTTAATGCTGAACTTCTGTAAAGCTGCTTTGAAACGATGTGTGTTGTGAAAGGCGCTATACAAATAAAATTGACTTGACTTGACTTGACTTAACAAGTTGTAGTAATGCGTCATGGTCGCGGTTTGCATTTTCTAGGCCTGAGTGTTCTCTGTATGTTACCCATAACCGTTCAGCGTACGTTTCAAATGACTCATTACTCACTTGTTTGATTTCTAATATTTTTCTCCAATCTGCATGTGTCGGTCCCCTCATGTCTAATAATGCCTGTTTTAGACGCTCGTAGATACTCTCGTCAGTTTCGTTATTGTGTCGGTTCATTATGTTGCCAGATTTCATGTCTGTGGTTAGTTTCGGTCTGAGCTCATCAGGGATAGTGAGGAGAGCTATTTGCCAAACATCTCGAATTTCTAATTTGTACACCGTGGCCTGTAGCATTAATGCTTCCCAGTAGGGTTGAAACGGCCCTTTTCTCGGCATAATTCCTACGACCTCTATGTGGCTAGAGCATTCTTCGCATGTTAACGGGCGGCTGATTGATGTGATGTCATCATCTGCTTTCGTCATGGTTTTAAGCACAGCGACTTTAACTGATTTCTTTGGCAAGTCATTCGATTTTGTTTGAGTCTTTACTGGGCTTTGCAGGTTTGGTTCTTCAGGCCACAGGTTCACAGGAGCTCGTTTACGAGTTTCTCTCTGTGGTCTGTGTCCTAACGCGGCATCATCATTTTGAGTCTCTGGCTGAAAGGTGTCATCCAGTGCTGCTCGTTTAACTGCAGCTACTGGAAACCCGGATTTATTACAGCAATCTTCAAGAGCAGATATGTAATCACTGCCGGTTTGAAGTTTTCTTTGAAGTTGATCAATTTTTGTTGCCATCTCTTCGCGTTGTCTAGCCCACCCCTGTTGCTCGTAGGCGAACCCTTCGACTTGTTTTCTTAATTTATGTAATTCGTCAGATCGCAATCTTTCAATTTCTTTGATATTTGCTATTGTTCGTTCATTCGCGGTTATGGTGTTGAGGTCATTACGACGAAGTAAATAAACAATTGCAGCGGGAATTTTCTTGTATTTTGGTTGTGATTTCAATTTCGCACCCTCAGCAGAATACCAGGATATTAGTTCGTTGTTGCTCCAATTTAATTTCAGTCCCTTGTAGCTTAACCGGACAAGGAGGTTTTTCAATTGTACACCTAGAATCTCCATTATTTCCTCATCTACACGGCTGCTGTGCTGTCCCTGGAAAGTCATGTTTCCCGTCTAATTCTTATGCCCACCGGACTTTTCGGTTCCGGTCTAAACAGAGGGTATTCCGACCCGCACAAAAAATGTGTCTGTATGTGAGGTGCAGACAATCTTTCCCTCAACACTTCTAAAAGGCAAAAAAGATGGACTTACCACAGCAGCTGGAGATAGATGAGAAGACCAAACCTCATGTCCCGGGCAGGGATCAAGTTGAATGTCGCGCTGGAAAGACGTTTCTCGTCTGGTTGCGAGATCACGGAGTCAGGGTCACCACTTTGTAAGCCCGTCTATCGGTCCAATGGCGGTCTCTGATAATACGGGTGAAGGTCTCTGCGCGTTACTGTCTTTCTTTACGCAACACAACAAGATTCAATAAAATACAATTTCTCTTATGTATTACCTCGTTATTTCATCTGACTCCATAAATGAAAAAAGGTTTTAATGATATCTGGGCATCATTAAAAGTGAGCGAATGCTTGATTATTCTTTTAACTCCTTTAATTATATTTTACCCGTTCAGATTAGGAAACTATGTCGCTTTGAGGTCCTCGCGTGTTTTCTCTATACACTGCGGGTCTCACGATCACAAGCGGTCAGTATTGGATCATCAAACAGAGGTAATGGCTATATACCTGAGATCAGTCACGTTCATGTATACACAATCAAAGATACTTCAGTATAGCCCCCATGGAATTGCATACACTTGAATGTAATTTAACGTTTTCTTCAGTAGAGGTCACGACCACTATTACAGATGTAAGTTGACCAACATAACTTCTCTTATAATAGCTTTGGATTGGCCATGCGTGGTTTCCCACGTACACTTATCTGAAGAAACCTCAAGTCAAAACAGAGGTAAGACACACCCGAATTTAGATTGGTCAAGCAGCATTTAGCTGTTCTAAACGGAAACACACTTTCTGTCTTTGCAAACCAAGTACACTTGAACTGATGCCAAATATTAGTCGTCACTAATCTGACGCAGACTTGCGGAACATACGAATCGCTCAATCTGTTTGGGAAAACAATTTCAGAGTCAGTCAGAATAAAATCAAACGTTTACAATTTATTGACCAGGTAATAGAAGAATCATTCAAAATCCAATTCATAAGGCAAAATCATCAAACAATCAATATAATCACAACAATACGGAAATTAAGGAATTTGTAGAAATATTACCTGGCAACGAAAAACTACACACAGCGATCATGTGGGAAGTCAACCTACAGACTCCCAGCCTGATATAAACTACACACAGTAAACTGTGCGGGATCGTCTGACTACAGAGAGCCACGAACGATGTGCCACATCTCCTTAAATACCCAGATAATTCAATAGGCTAACCAAATGGTGGTGTCTGTCCTTCTAATTAGATTTGGCTCCCCATTGAGTAGGTTCCTGTACATTTACATATAGAGGATCTGGGGGAGGGCACACCTTTAAGAGGCACACTACATCTCTCATATTCTATAACTTCTTTTAGCTTTTCATTGTGGCTGGGAGGATGAGACCAGTTTACCAGGCGCACTGAGACACTTTAAATGATATCAAACATGTTATAGTTACTTTTTTGTACACACTTGACATTGTATAGGTTTTTAGTGAGTTTTGAGTGAGGAAGGGAAGATAATCAGACGGTAGAAGTGAGGCGCGAGCCCTTGCTGGCTGTGTCTCTGATGTTGCTGTTACATATGCAAGAGACAGTTCAAATGTTGATTCTCATGAGAGCCTTTTGTTCTCCCAAGGGGTAGCCCAGACTCGCTGTCACCTTACAAGAGTATTTCCCTGTTATTTTCTGATCTACGTGGCTGGACAAATTGAGATTTTTGGGGTGATTTTGCCTTAAATTATATTAATATCAAACCTATAAAAGGAACGCTTTTTATGATGAGTTTGAACATGAGGAAGTGATGCAAGTGCTAGGATGGATTTTTGGGGTGAATTGTCTTTCATTCTTTCAAACACTGTACAGTAAAATTACTTGAAAATTGAAGAAATGAGGATATAAATGCAGCTTTTAAAAAACCCAAGATGAACAAGGTAACACGAATAAAACGAAAACAAAACACAGGGAACCAGAACATGACAACACATGAATACTGATGAAGAAACCAGGGGAAACAAGAGCTTAAATACACAAGAGAAAACAAGGGAACAAGGAACACCCGGGGAAACAATCAGGGAAAAACAATCATAAAAAAAAAACTACAAAAGGACACAAATCAAACGGGAAACTAAACAAGAATTACAATATAATATTGAGCAAACCTCTAAAGGAAAGATTTTTATGAGTGTTTGATGAGTGTCTGTACAGTTTTAATTGACCCACAGGATTTACAATTCAAAGCTTATTACAAGGTATGAAGGACAAAGACAGATCCTTGGCAGAAAAGTCAAATGACAAAAACAAAAAACAACTTTTTGTTTTGCCGAGATCACAAGAAAATTAAGTCATGATCAAGAAGTACAAGTTTGTTCAAATATCCGGTGGTGGTTTGCCATTCATGCGTGCGGTGCGAGCATTTCTCGCATGCACATGTGAAAAGCTTTAAGTCTTATTAAGTGGTCTGAAAACAGTTTGCATAAATTTATTTTATATTTGAATGCTGAAAATGATCTTGGAACATCTCAGGAGCTGCTGTTTAATTTGCTTGTTAATCCACTCGTCCAAGGGGCGATTCGACTTTTACATGCATTATGAACACAAAACTCTGCAGATTCACTTTATTTTGACATTGTATAAATACAATGTAAACCGGCTGTAAACAGGACAACAACATTGGGGCTACTCATAAATTCAGAAATGCAAAGTCATGAGAGATGAAAAAGAAGAGAAAGTCAAAACAGGTGTTCCAGGTGTATATTTTCAGTGATTTTGTTTGTATTTGAAGTTTTTTTTGAAGTGTTTAAGTTTAAAGTACCAATTTCAAGTGATTTCAATAAATCAGTAGATCAAAGTGAGTAAAAATAAAAAATACCCCAAAAGTTAGACAAATTTGCTTTAAAAAAGATGAATTTAGCCAAAAGGTGAGTAGCTTGCAACCCTGCAAATACTGTCATTATAATTTTGTACAGCTTGACAGCTATAATAAGGTAAAACAATCATAAATGATTGTATGGAATTTGCATTTTATATTTCTTTAATATATATATAATGCATATACAGTATATTATTTTAAAATACTTGCATCTGCACATTTGTGCTGACAGCTCAAATTATTTTTTCAGTCACATTTAACACGGGGAGCAAGGTTGAGCTTATTTCGTGAAAAAAATAAAAAATGTATTTTTGTAACATGTTTTCACATGAACTTTGTTTGAATGTTATTTCAGTCTGGGATGAAATAAAATGGTAAGAACATTGTTCATGTACTCCCATAATCGTGCCATAGTTGGGGAAATACTGCTTAACATTTATGTAAGATTAACATTATGTAAGAGTAACATTAATCTAAAAGTATCCATGCGCAAATTATTGTCTAGAGAAAAAAAATCACTGTAAATATGTATTTTCAATTCTGAAGGTGAACAGATGCATAAATGCATTTTAATTATCTGAATATCTCTCTATTTTTTTTTTATATTTAAAGATAACTATGTATAATTCATCATTATATATTGAATTATTGTTATGAGGGGCTTTCTCAGCAAATATTTGTATATGCAATTAATTAATCGGGGCATTATGTAATTCGATTATGTCACGAATGCCGAGTTAGGCACTCCCCCAACCGGCCACCGGAGGTCAGACTCTCCGGAATACTGACTTTCCAAACTACACTTCCCATAAACCCACATACCCGGTCTAATGACACCACAGCTGTTCCCCCATATCTGTCCCTCTATTTAAACACTGTCTGCCATCTCACTCTTTGCGAAGTCTTGTTTGCTCTGGCTACATTTCTAAGCATATTCTCTACTGCCTACTCTGATTTTCTGTGTACCGATCTTGCTCTGTGTTTCAACTACGTTTATTTGCTGCCTGCCCTGACCATCTGCCTGTTTGTGACCAGTATAACGTCTGCCTGCTTGTACCCGTTTGCCTGTCTCTTGACCCTCGCCTGTTTTGACTCTGCTGTTCTCATTAAAACACTGCAAATGGATCCCAACGAGTCTGAGTCCTCGTTACAGATTAAAAATTTGAATCAATTGACAGCCCTAGTTATAATGTATAATATCAGAAGTGTACTCACTTCATTTTCTCCAGTTTGCTATGGAAGTCCATCAATACAGCTGAGAGCTTCTCTCCATCAAGATCTCCTAATTTATTATGGCTTATCATCCAGTTCTTTCAACAGTGATGGATTCACCTTCAGTTTACCTTCAACTTCTGAGAGATACTTGCACGCTGCTTCTGCAGGAGAACTTTTCAAAAATCTACAGAAATTTGAAAATTAATTGTTAGATTAGATACTGTAATCTTGATACAACTGTTTGCCTTTTTCAGCATCTATCATTTTAATTGGTCTAATGTGTTATTTGGTTAAATTTATGATGATTGGCTCCAGATTCACTGCAGAAATGTGGCATGCAGAGTGTAATATTGTATATTCTATCATTCTTTAGCTAATTATGGTCTAAACTTCAGTGTAATAACAGCATGGCCTGTAATTATTTTATCAAATAATACTTTTGGGAATGTGTTGAACAACAGCTCACGTATCCTTTATCCTCAGGATTCTACACTAAGCCAAAATGGTACAAAAGGTGAAATCTGCTGTTACTTCATTAAATGTGCATTAATGTAAGTCCTCTTAAAAAGAACCAAACTACATACATTATATAAAAAATAAAGTGAAACATAGAGTGGAAAAGTGTTACATTTGCACTCACATTGTGTCTGTTCACTGTGTACCTGTTTTGTAAATTTGAGTTGTTTTTATGATAGGGTCTCAGTCCACATTTCATCAGTTTTTTTAAACCAATAATGATATGTGATTAATTAAAAAATATATTAAGGCAATATTTTTTTTGTTATTATAACAATAATCACAATAATGATGATACTTATAATTTTCTTATTATGCAATAGAACCATATTCCTTTACTAATTTCTTAACTTGCATGTGGTAATGCTATGGAGTCTGATTAAAACCACAAGGCAAAAAACTGAATGAAGACCATAATGTTTCTGTTTGTAGTTGATTTGACAGTGGCCTTTTAATGCAGTGAAATGCCCTTATACACACTTCTGTCCCCAAAAACCCAGTGCTGTAGTGTTACTTTAGATTTTGATGCTAACTGTAGGTGGCCAAGCATATTTGAAATTACACAAATGTGCAATTTGTGAATCTAGGATGCAGTAAATATAACAAACTCAGTGTTCATTAGCACACCAAAATGAACTCCGAGCACATCTGTTAACTCTGTGCCTGACAGGGAATTTCTAGGTATTGTACAGAACCACTCTGAAAACACTGCATCATAATCCACATGCATGCTCAAAATACTTGTACTACACTACAGACAGAAACATACTAAAACCACTGAAAACATCATATCATGAGCCTCATGCATACATTGAGTATGTGTAATGCACTACAGTGAACAGAGCTGGACATACAATACCCACAGTGAGCATTAGGTGTCATTTATTAAAGTTATTTATTAAATCACAGCACCTACCATTTAATAATCACAATAGGTCATATCATGAATTGAGAAGACAAGATTTACACTGACTGGTTTTGAAAACTTACTTCACACACAGTATGAGGTTAATTTATTTATTTAGTTAGATTTTGACATGTATTACCTGATGGTCTCCAATCTATCGCATGGATCATGTAGTAAATCATAGAGCATTTTCACTCCTGATTGTCCAGGGTCATTTCCTCTGTTTCCAGCTCTTTCAGGTGTGAAGGGTTTGAGTTCAGAGCTGATGACAGAAAACTATAACCCTCTTCTGTAATGCCACAGTCTGGAATACTGCAAAGAAGTATAAAATAATCACATTTGTTATTTGTAAATACATATTTTGAAAAACTGTTTTATATCATAAAAATGTTACCTTTAGATGAGAGAGATTATCATTTACTCAATCCAGTTACCTGAGCTTCTCCAGTTTGCATTTAGTATTTTCTAATCCCTTCTGCAGCTTCTTCACTCCTGAATCCATCAGATTATTGTTGCTAATGTCAAGCTCTTTCAGACTGGAGTTTAAGCTAATAAATGTAGCTAGAAATGAACAGATTTTCTCTGATAAACTACAATCACTCAGCATAAAATGATTCACAGGAAATAAATAATTTGATGAAACATAGAACTTTGTCAATATTGTTATAAAGTGTCTGTCAATTTAGTTTGTTGGACACTATATGGTTTACTTTTCAGAAAAATTATTTGTCTTATACTGAAACATATTGACAAGACCAACAACAACTAAAGTATCAGAAAAAAACAAAACAGGCAAATATTCTGAAGAAAATGTTCTTGGTGATTGGCATGGCTAAACTTTCTGCCACAATGTCCCACCATGGGCCTTAGTACACTGCCCAATGAGCCCACCCCAACGTCTCTACAATGTTCTGGAGTGAAGATACGATCCCACTGATCCATATTAAATTTTACGTTTATGGGATTTTTGCCAGGCGGACACTGTTAGCCCTATTGCTTAAACTCATTGCACACCTCTTTTCTTATTAAGCTTGTCGATTTGACACCTCATTCACGGATGTTGGACAAACAGTGCGGAAGGAAATGTGCCAAAGTTTTAATTATACAATATTGTTTCAAAGCAATAGTAACACCTAAAGCAATTCCCACTAATAAAACCATGAATCCAATTTAAAATTCACAAGCCCAATATGCAATCACCTAAATTAATCATTTTACATTCTTGGTCTCTTTACAAATGTTACACAGATTTTACACAAACCATTTCAACCCAAGAAGTTGAAATATTCACTAATGACTTACCAAAGTATTTTTAGCAAATCAGTCCACTTGGTGGCAATCTTTGGAACACTCTCAGGCAGCTATATATATATCTGCGCAAATGTTTTTCACAACCTTACACTGCAGAGCTGGCTTTTTACAGCAATGATAATTACATTGGTACATGACACACAATACTCCCTTTTATATGGATAGTTTACAGTTTGTACCATGTAGTTTCACTCCTGATTCTCCAGGGTCATATCCTCTAAGAACCAGCTCTATCAGGTGTGAAGGGTTTGATTTTAAAGCAGAAAAGAGCGTTATATCCTTCCTCTGTCATGCTACAGTCTGTAAGCCTGAAAAAAAAAACAATGCATCTTTTTTTTTAAATAAAAGTTATAAATTCCTAAGCCACATAGCCATTAAATTATTTTATTCATCACATAGGCATGGGCAGGGAAATGTTTTTCCTGAAGGTCTCCAAAAATGGATATTTAAAAAGATCTCCTGTTTGATGTAAGTAATGCACATATGATCTAATCAGCCATGTGGCAGCAACTTGATGTCTAAAAGCAGGCAGACATGGACATTTGTCCTTAGAAACCAATTATTAAAATGATGCTGCAGTTCTGTGGGGCCTTGCTAATGAGAGAGGCCAGAGAAGAATGACCAAAACAGTTATATTTGTTACATCAGTGGTGTCACATGGCCAGTGAAAAACTTCAACCAGATAATTTCTCTTCAGTCAGGAGAGGAGTTGTTTGCCAAAACAAAGAACTTTGTCAATATTTAAGAAAGTGTTATGAGTATAAAGGTTCAGATGTCATCATTGAGGATCAATGTCATTGTCACTGTGTATGGCAGTCGACTACACAAAGTCTCACAATATCAGCAAGGAACAGACCCACCCAGGACACAGACTATTTGTCCCCTGGCCATCGAAAAAGAGGTACAGAGCCATCTGTCCCGCACAAACAGACTAAAACACAGTTTCTTTCTTACAGCTATAGCTGCCATTAGCCTATATATATAAATTATATAGAGAGCTTGATAAATTTCACATGTTTCTACTGTTGCTTGAGTTTGTAATGTGGAATACTGTTGTAATAGAAGTAATTTTAGCACTTGTAAAGCCCTGAACACAGGATGAATACCTGTTTAATCAACTCAACACCTGATCTGAAAGCAGCTGAAGCCTGTTTTTTGCATGAGCATGGTGCGAGCAATCACAGTACCACAGGTGCATGTAATCGGCGTCTGCTAAATGACTAAATGTAAATGGCTGGCTATCAACAGCCTTAACCCATTAGAAAAATGCCAGTTGGGGTACTAACTCTTGACTTTTAACCCTTTATTGGCACAACCATTAAACCTATGCATTCTATGAATCTGAGTGAACACACATTTGTACACAATATATTCAGTATTTAAATTATATATATATATATATATATACTGCGATGGACTGGCGACCTGTCCAGGGTGTACCCTGCCTTTCGCCCAATGTTAGCTGGGATAGGCTCCAGCCCCCCACGACCCTGTACACAGGATAAGCGGTTGACGATGGATGGATATGTATATATATATATATATATATATATATATATATATATATATATATATATATATATATATATATATATATATATATATATACACAAACTGTTACAGCTCTGGAAAATTAAGAGACCACTGCAAAATGATCAGTTTCTCTGTATTTATTATTTATAGGTATGGTTTGAGTAAAATAAAAATTTTAGTTTTACTCTATAAAGTACTGACAACATTCCCAAATCCCAAATAAAACATGGTCATTTAGAGCATTCATTTGCAGAAAATGACAACTGGTCAAAATAAACAAAAAGATAGTGTTTTCAGACCTTGAATAATGCAAAGGAAACATGTTCATTTTTCGAGTGATTTGAGTAGGTGGGCTTCATTACATTTATCGAAAGGAGCTCAGCACCCCTAAAACTTGTTGTTATTCTAAAATTTTTGTTCGTCTTTGACAAGGTTAAATAATGTCCAAAACATACTCCGTAGTTTGTGGTTTAAAATGTATGTGTTAAGGATGAAAATGAAAACATCCCCGCTTAGCAAATGGTGTCATCCTCTTCTCTTCTTCTTCTTCTCCTCTGTACCTGCACCGCGCTCAGCACGACCATCATCCAGCGCGAAACACACGCAGAGTGAGAACCCGTTATGTAGTGTTGTGAATCAACTGAGTTGCTCCAAAGCTGTGTCTCACACTTCTTTCCTTTTACCTAGAGTTGTTCCGATTCCGAAACCATATCGGTGAGTACTGGAGTCAGTATCCTGAATCACCATGGTACACCTAGAATAAGTGTTTATTTTCGGACTATTTTAGTCCAGCGGGTCGCCGCCGCTGTGGAGTAGTAGCATACAGAGTGTAGGTGACTCGTCCATAGTCATAAACAGAGAGAAGTAGCGCCGGTTACGATGTTCTTCCTCAAGACGCACGCAGTTCTGTTTATAAACTGCTAGAGTGAAGCAAAAACAGCAGCACGACAAATAAACTGTGTACCTGTGTAGTGTGTACGTGTGTCTCTGTTGTTAAAGTTTATCGTTAATTTGATACTCATTTTAACAATCGGGAGTCATGTAAACATGACGTCACGTGCGTCTTTTCTGGTCAGTCGTCATGGAAACATGAAGCCCTGGCGTTTGGACCAGAGTGAAAACAAACGACATATCACTGTGTGAAACACTCACTGTGGCTTTTTTAATGAATTGTTATTCATTCCTAGATTTATATCTGTTATTGTTATCAAACTAGACAATAAAATAAAGTTTAATGTTTTTCTTTTGCTGTTTTTATTCATTCCTCACACACAGAGGATTTAACCTTAACTCCTGAACTCCTAGCATTACTCTATCTCTCTCTCTCTCTCTCTCTCTCTCTCTCTCTCTGTCTGTGCGCATGTGCGAGCGTTTGCGGAGCGATTGAGAAGTGTGTGGTGAGTGAGTGCGATTTCTAACTTTTCTGTTGTTTGTTTGTTTTTGTTTTTTGTGTGTTATTTGGTGTAGGAGAGCAGTTTTCTTTAGAGAAAGTTGTGGGAGTGCTCCCGGCGTCTTTTTTTGCCGGGAAGCATGGCTGCTTCAGGTGTCACGAGTAGTGATGGTCTAACTCGGCGTCATGGGATTAAGATTTTGTGTAAATTCAGTGTTGAGGAATGTGCTTTAGCAGTTGGCAATGTAGTTGGTTACAACGCTATTGTTTCTGCTTCTAAAATGAACAACGCGATTGTTTTATTTTTAAACACGATCGAAAAAGCTAATGAGGTTGTTCAAACGGGAGTCGTGATTAGTGACACGCTTACACCTGTACTTCCTCTTAGTAGCCCTTCCAGAAAGATTATTCTGTCAAATGTTCCTCCTTTTGTTTCTGATGCAAGTATTGCTAAAGAGTTGTCTTCCTTTGGTAAGATAGTCTCTCCCTTTAGGAAAATAGCTCTTAGCTGTAAATCACCCTTGCTGAAACACGTAGTGTCTTTTCGGAGACAGGTGTACATGATTCTTAAAAACAATGCTGACGAGCTGAACCTGTCCTTTAGCGTTAAAATCGAGGATTTTAGCTATATGGTTTATGCAACGTCTGAAAGTATAATGAAATGTTTTGGCTGTGGCAAAATTGGCCATCAGATTCGTGCATGTCCTGAAAAAGTGGATGAAAATGCTACTGTACAGACAAGCTCTCAGAGTAAGTGTTCTGAAGCTGTGTCTGTCACAGAGAATGTAGTGGCTCCTGCTGCTGTTGAGTCAGGTGCTGGTGGGTCGGTTGGGAATAAACCCACTATGGCTGAGGTTACTGCAGGTCTTTTCACTGTACCTGATCTCATGGTTTATGAGACGGGTAATTTAAGCAGTGATATTACTGAAAATACTGATAAAATGACACCTACTGATAAACGGGTTAGTGAGGGTGTTGTTGAATTGGAGATGGAAACAGAATCAATTTTTAAAGTCCCTATTAAAAGGAAAAAAGTCTACCAGAGTAAGGTCATTAAACAGTCAAAAAAAGACACAAATGAGGCTGAAAGTTTAGTCTCAGATAATGACAGTGACTCTACGGATTCCAATATTTCTGATTGTTCTTATCTTTCTTCGCAAGCTGAAAATGAAAATCAGACTTTAGTATATAAAGTTGAGGAAATTTGCAAATTTTTGAAAGACACTAAAGGCTTGCCTGGAGTTCAGGTTGAAGATTACTTCCCTGATCGCTCAACTTTTATTAATGATGTCAAATTTTTAATGAAAGAAGGAGCTTTTGCGGATAAAGAGGTTTACCGTCTCAGGAAAATTGTGAGTAAACTTAGAAAGCAAACTCTTAATGATGAAAAACAAGATATGGTGTAACTTCTTTTTTCTGGTAGATGTCTTTGCCTTGCTGACTGTTTCTTTTAATTATTTATGTTTTTTTAAAACATCATAATTTATGGGAGATTTTAAAATTGGAACTCTCAATTTAAATGGTGCCAGAGATAGTCAGAAGAGAATGTGTTTGTTTGAATTTATAAAACAAAAACACATTGATGTTACTTTTGTTCAAGAATCACATAGTGACTTAAAAAATGAGGTAGATTGGAAAAAAGAATGGGACTGGCAAATTATTTTGAGTCATATGTCTTCTAATAGTGGAGGAGTAGCTGTTCTGTTTTCAAAAAAATCACTACCAATTTCTTATGAAATAGAAGAAATAGTTAAAGGCCGTTTTTTAAAAGTTAAAGCTAAGTTTGAAAACACTATAATGACTTTTTTTTAAATATTTATGCTCCCACAAAAGGGGCTGAAAGAATAGCTTTTTTGATACAATTAGTGTTGTTATGAAAGATTTAAACCCAGATGAATTATTGTTCCTCGGTGGAGATTTCAACTGTACTGTAAACGATAAATTAGACAGGAATCACTTAGAGCCACATATTGCCTCACAAAAAGCTCTCACACAATTAATAAGAGCATTTGATTTGTGTGATGTTTGGAAGAATGTGCATCATAACCACAGACAATATACGTGGGCACATAGTAGAGATAATCTCATTTCTATGGCAAGACTGGATAGGCTTTATGTTTTTAATTATCAAGTAAATCTTGCTAGAGAATGTAAAATAATTCCAGTCGGTTTTTCCGATCACTGTTCTGTTATTTGTAATATTTTTATTAATTCTGTGCATTTAAAGAGTGCCTATTGGCATTTTAATACATCCCTTTTAAATGATAAAACTTTTATTGACATTTTTAATCTGTTTTGGAAAAATTTTAAGAAACAAAAACAGTTTTATACTTCTTTACAACAATGGTGGGATTGTGGAAAGGTCCACATTAAACAATTGTGTCAAGAGTATACTCTTAATGTCACTAGAGAAATGGCCCAGTCAATGAAAAAGTTTGTCAAAATCTTTTGAGTACAGCTTCTACAGGTGATGGTGATTGTTTAAAAAGCAGTAAATATAAAAAAGAATTGCTTGCAGATTTATTGGGTATGAAAGCTCAAGGCGCGTTAATCCGCTCGCGTTTTCAAAGCATTTCACAAATGGATGCACCATCTAAATTCTTTTTCAATTTAGAGAGAAAAAATGGCCAAAGTCGCATCATTCATTCATTGCGCTCTGATACAGGAAAGGAGCTTACTGAGCCTAGTGAAATACGCAAACATGCTGTTGTTTTCTACTCAAACCTATACAAATGTGAATTGTCTCAAAGAGAATATGATGACTCCACTTTTCTTAATGATCTTCCAAAGATTGATGAGGAGTCTAATAAATTGCTTGAACAATCTTTGTCACAAAATGAATTATACATAGCTATGATGAGCATGGAGAATGGAAAGACTCCTGGCATTGATGGGATTCCTGTTGATTTTTATAAAATTTTATGGCCAGTGATTGGTGAAGATTTCTTTTTGGTTCTTACTGACAGTTTGAACAAAGGATTGTTGCCTTTAAGCTGTAGAAGAGCTGTTATTACCTTGTTGCCAAAGAAGGGGGATCTTCAAAACTTAAGTAACTGGAGACCGATATCTCTTTTATGTGCAGACTATAAAATTTTATCAAAGGCTCTAGCTACAAGGTTAAGTCAAGTCCTGAGTCAGGTAATACATTCCGATCAGAATTATTGTATACCCAATAGGTCAATCTTCGATAACATATCACTGGTCAGAGATGTTCTAGAGGTTTCAAGGTTATTTGGTGTTAATGGTGGTCTAATTTCGCTAGATCAGGAAAAAGCCTTTGACCGTGTAGAACACGCATATTTGAGAGATGTTTTAGAAGCCTTTGGTTTTAGTCAGAGTTTTATAAATATGATTGAGGCCATGTATCGTGACATTGAGAGTATACTCAAAGTCAATGGTGGTTTGAGTGCTCCTTTTGATATTCAGAGGGGAGTTAGACAGGGATGTGCCATGTCAGGAATGTTATATTCCCTGGCCATTGAACCTCTGCTTCATAAATTAAGAACTGAGTTGAGTGGGTTTACTATACCACACTGTAATGTCACGTTGCACCTTTCTGCTTATGCTGATGATGTAGTTGTTTTTGTATCTGGTGCTGATGATATTGAAAAATTGGAGATTATTGTTAACCGTTTTAAAAAAATTTCTTCTGCAAAAGTTAACTGGGGGAAAAGTGAGGCCCTTTTAATGGGTAATTGGAGTAGAGGAACTCCCAGTTTACCTGGAGGTTTAATCTGGAAGAAAGACGGATTTAAATATCTTGGCATTTTCTTAGGTAATGAGGATTTTGTACAAAAGAATTGGGTTTGTATGCTAGAAAAAGTCAAAGGATGTTTACAGAAATGGAAATGGCTACTTCCCAAATTGTCTTATCGAGGTCGTACACTTATAATCAACAATCTGGTGGGGTCCTCGTTATGGCATAAACTTGCTTGTGTTGATCCGCCTGTCGGACTTTTGCCAAAGCTTCAAGGAGAAATGGTTAACTTTTTCTGGGACAACTTGCACTGGACACCTCAAAGTGTTCTTTTCCTGCCAAGGGATGAAGGAGGTCAAGGCTTGGTAAATCTGGTCAGTAGAGGAGCGACTTATCGGCTACAGTTCATCCAGCGTTTATTGATGGGACCTCAGAATCTAGTGTGGAGACCATTAGCACAAACCATTTTATCTGGGGTGAATGGAATGGGACTTCATGCTGCTCTTTTCTTAATGGATCATACTCTTCTGGATTTGACTAAACTACCTTGTTTTTATAAAAGTCTTTTTAAAATGTGGAGACTTTTTAAACAGAAGTGGACAGAGCCAGCTGCATCTCTTTTCTGGTTGCTTGAGGAACCTGTGGTGTTTGGGAGTCGCCTTGATGTGTCAGGAGATGACCTTCCAGGGCTAAAAGACTTGCTTGTGTCAAAGAAATTACTACAATTGAAAGATATTGTTGACAAAGCAGGACCTGGACTAAAAAACGCAGAAACTGTTGCTGTACATCTGGATATAAGATCAGTGAGATTTGCTAGGAAGTTTCTGGACAAGCTGGACTTGAACTTAAACCACAAGGAAAGAACTCTACTTGGGAGATACAGTAGGGGTGATATTTCCCCTGATGCTAATGACTTTTTTGACATCAGAATTATACCCGATCTTGAAGATTCCTCTTATAACAGTCCACTGTTGGTTTTGAATAAAAATGAAAATGTTGATTTTTGTACAGTTAAAGGAAAGGTGATATACAAATGTATTGTGAAGATAATAAATAAACATACGTTAAAAGACAGAGTTGACACAGTATGGAGAGACAAACTGGGAGTGATAGAGGAAATAAAACCAGAGTGGAGAGTATTATACAAACCACCATTGACTAAAAGGGCAGGCGATCTCCAGTGGAGAATCTTGCATGGTGCAATCGCCGTTAACGCTTTTGTGACGAAATTGAATCCCAGTGTAAATGATAATTGTCCTTTTTGTTCAGAGAGAGAAACAATATTTCATTGTTTTATGAATTGTGACAGACTTTCGCCACTCTTTGATCTTTTAGAATATTTATTTTCTTTATTAGGGATTTTTTTTACAAAGCAATGTTTTATATTTGGTTTTAAGTATAGTAGACTACAGAAATATAAGTGTCAATTAATGAATTTTATTGTTGGGCAAGCTAAATTAGCAATTTATATTTCTAGAAGAGATGAAATAGAACAGAGAAATGGACAACACATTGTATCAGTTTTTAAGAATATGTTCAAATCAAGAATTTTTGTTGATTTCAATTTTTACAAGATGATGAATGCAGTCAATGTTTTTGAGATTGAATGGTGTTGTGATGTTGGTATGTGTTTTGTACTTAATGATGAGTTGTTTTTTATACATGAACTAAGGTAGTTAAAATCATGTAGTGTGGTGTTTGTTTGTTTTTTTTGTTTGTTTTTTTGTTGTTTTTTCTTTGAAATAACAGTTTTTTAATAAAGTGTTTCTAAAACTCAAAACTCTCTCTCTCTCTCTCTCTCTCTCTCTCTCTTTCTCTCTCTCTCTGTGTGTGTGTGTGTGTGTGTGTGTGTGTGTGTGTGTGTGTGTGGCCTGCCAGTGAGCAATGGACATAGGACAGTTCTTTAAAAGAAAAAAGACAGATTCAGGTGAGAGACTAGGGACAGTCCATAATGACCTCTGTCTTGTTTTTTTGTTCTTCTGAAAAGTGTTAAGCTAAAGTAACAGATAATGCAAACCAGCTATATGTTAATTCTATCAAATTACTTATCTAGGCAATGGTCCCCTGCTTTTATTTTTTATTTCAAGCCCACAATGGAGAATACAGCTTCTCTTGTGAAAGGAATTTGTGATTTAAAAAGTTTCTAAGCCCAATAATAATAATAATAAAGACATTTAAAATGACACGCCTCTGTGTGCCTTTTGATCATATCCTTAGAATCTGTAAATGGTCTCCATAACATTTTTGTGACATGACCACAGGCCAAAGCAGACTCCAGCACCTAGCTGTGATATCTATTGAGAAGGAGTTGCTTGAAAAAATTGAACACCAAAGGGTCATTGACAGGTTTGCCACCCTCAAAGTGCGGCGACATAGATTAACTCTCCCAAAGTAGAGCCAAATGGGGATTCAGGGGTAGTACTTCAAAGATTTCCCTCTCTTTCTTTTTTTATATCTTTACTTTCTAAGTATTTTCAAGACCTCTGTAAATAATCTGGTTATTTTGGACTTTTTGGTTTTACCTTCTTTTTTTTCTTTTTTTTTTTGCTCTTGATGTGAAGCTTGTTTTATTATTATTTATTGATGACTTATATTGGTTTATGAAAGTACAGACAGGCGTGCAACCAGATATGTTAGAGATGGCCATTTGTAAATAATTTATAGAAGATGAATTACATTTTGTTGTCCAAGTACCTGTTACTAACCAATCTGATGACTGTTGATACAAAAGGAGGCACATGGAGTTAACGGTCAGGAAAACCAGCGGAGTGAAGAAGGTTTTGTGTTTGTTAGAGGGGGCTGTCTGTGTGAACTCTCACAATTAAGCTGGTGTTCTGAAAAGGTATCAAAAAAAGAAAAAAAAAATCTGGATTTTGGAGTTAGTTGAACCAATGTTAAAATGATAGTTATTTTTCAATAGACATATTTTTTGTTTTTGTGTGAAAAGGGGGTGGGTGGTGGCAGTGGGGCTCATTGGGTGCTCAGCACCCCTAAAGCTCTGACCCTAGAATCGCCCCTGTTTATCGATGATTGGGAAAGTGAATGTTATTAAAATTAATTGTATTCTAAAATTCAACTACCTGCTACAGTCTCACCCTATAGATGTCCCACTCTCTTATTTCAAGCAATATGATAGTACTGAACTACTCATAATTATGAATCATCTGGTTAGTTCAAGTCACTGAGTATTTGTACCCTTACTGCCATTATACATAATGCAATTTGTTACTGCCTTGTAAAAACATTTTATGCAAGCCGATTTGAACCAACCATTGGAGGAAGAAAGAAGAGGAGGAGGAGGATGAAGGGAATCTTGTCAATTTAGACTTATGACGTCGCATGCGCAGAATGTGGAGAATGCCTATTAATTTTATAATGATCATTTCAACTCTGAGATAGTTTACAATGACTTTCCAATGATCAAAATACATTACTACAATTTATTAAATGTCTCTGTCTATGATAAACTGTGAATGATGCCAAAGATACGTTTAAGTTGCAAATGGACTTAAGAGTGGTTCAAAGCTCTCGTTAATTTACGAAGGTTGTGTCTGAAATACTTAGATAACGATGCTTTTGGGAAACGTGATTTAGCGATTAAGTACTAATATAGTCCCACAAACGTTCTACTAAGTGCTTCAGGAAACCCAGTTACAACACATGGATGGTGCTTGTAATACCAAAATGAGTGCAGTAAGAACATTTTAAATGCCTTTTTAATTTCATTCAGAAAACAAACAAATATCGATTAAAACACACACAAGAAAATCATATTCATTTATCAATATTCATATTTTGACCCAATAAGTAAATTTTCTTTAATTTAAGTAACATTATGTCAGAATGGTCCCACTTTATCCCACTCAATTGCATGTTATATTTACATTTATGCATTTGGCAGATGCTTTTATCCAAAGCGACTTACAGTGCACTTATTACTGGGACAATCCCCCCGGAGAAACCTGGAGTTAAGTGTCTTACTCAAGGACACAATGGTGGTGACTGTGGGGATCAAACCAGCAACCTTCTGATTACCAGTTATGTGCTTTAGACCACTACACCACCACCAAAGTGACTTACAGTGCACATATTACAGGGACAATCCCCCCGGAGCAACCTGGAGTTAAGTGTCTTACTCAAGGACACAATGGTGGTGTCTGTGGGGATCAAACCAGCAACCTTCTGATTACCAGTTATGTGATTTATCTCACTCCACTCCATATTACATTAAAGATGTAATTTAAGAGATTAAGAGACAAATATACTCACATATGTTGTTTAATGCTTTATCAATAGTGTAATTCAGTTAACTTTAACTCAGGGTTAACACTGTGTACTACTTAAAACTCTCGCAAAGTGAACGGACTGATGATGATGACGTCAAAATAAAAGTTAGAGGATTTGAGTGAATCAATGATGAATGTTATTTATAAAATCTATTGGCTATTAAAACCACACAAGTACGGCAGAAGAGAATAATCACCGTCTCTGGAATAATATAGCGATGATAATTCTGATTCATTAAGAGAATCGACTCGTTCGGATGATTCCAATTGATGAATCGGTACAAGGTCTGCTTTAATGATCTTTTCAGGTTGAAAATAAAAATGGTTCCCGATTTGTTCTGCATCTTTAAAGTTATACAGTGTGATATATGAGCTTGATGAATGAGGAGAGGACATCAAATCATTCCTTAAATAAAACCAAAATCTATACTAGACTATACATACAATGACATATAGTTATTATAAGACAAAGTCTGGGCATTTTATAATTGTGTTTTACACATACAAGTGCTACTAAATACATGATTTCTCTCTGTGGATCCTGACTGTTTTTCCATCCTACTGACGAGATAAAAACTCACTTTAAACAAAGATTTGGGTTTTAACTTGTTGGTCATTTCTTGGTTTGTGTAATGAATTATAATTCAGTCAATAATTATTCAACAATAAAACTAAAATAATAAGACACTCAAAACTAAGATAGATTATATGTTTAATCCATTTTTATTTTGTATAATGCATAATCAGAAAACTTTAAACTACATTTTATTCTATTAAAGAACAAAAGCAGCATTAATACACATGATAGCAGAAATAATAACATGTGTAGCTTTACTGTACTAGAGACTTCATGCAAATAGATTATGTGAACAATAACACTGACAGACTGAGAACATATGACCGTATCAGTCACTCTGATGTCAGTTTACATTTAAAAGTTCATGAAATACACATGACAGCTGCACATTCATTTGAGCTTTTCTGAACTGTGAGAACTGACCTGAAACGGCGGTTTTCAAAACGTCAAATTCACACGTCGATCGGATTCTACTGGCAGATTTACTTTACAAAACTAATACGGTCACATATTTTCAATTGTTTCTTGTTTTAGTAGGCACATATGAGGCTAAAAAATTAAGTATAATATATGTTAACAAATATAGAAAAATAAAAAAGAGAATAAATCTCATAATATTCAAATGAGGCACAATGTTGAAAATAACCACAAGTAAAAATATAATAATGACAAAGTAAAGAAATGGAATGATGGTCATGTGCAAAAACGTAAAGTTAGCTTTTTTTCAAGTGGCACGAAGCTTAAAATACATGAAACATGATATATGTTAAAACCTCAATAAAAATGATTCAAAACAAATAAAAACAACAATGACAACGTATTCAATGGATCGGTCATTTGGAAACATATCTTTAAAGAATATAAAGTTATCTTTTTTTGGTAGGCAAGTATTAAGCTGTAAAATATATGAAGCATGATATACTGTATGTAAAAAACACAATAAAATGATATAGGAGAAAAATGAGGCACAAAGTACAAAATAATGACTGAATGTATAAAACTGGAATGGGTTGAGATTCGAGCATTTCACAGAACACGGGAATAAACACAGGCCGATATTTATGAAATCTATCCCTTATATATTTACTTAACATTAATTATGTTTGTAATTATTAATTAGCAACTTTATAATGAATTAAAGCACAAACTTTTCTAATTTATTCCAAATCAAGTGAACCTGTTCAGTCTTGTTAAGTGTCTCAGCTCAAAAAAAAGCTCATTTATATTGTAACATTGATTAAATACTGTTGCGTTTAGGATCCTCCATTCAGAGGGACTTGTGTCTCCTCACCTGGACCTTTATCTATACAAAAAGACAGAAAGATTGAAGTTAAAACAGGAAAAGAAACAGTGATCAGTCTGAAATCTACATGAAGTGTAGAAATGTCATTAAAAATGACTTTATTTCATATCCAAACACATTTCTAATGAGTGTTTTTATTGGGCTTCAAGATCATTGCCAACCTTTGTCTAGAATAAAACAAACTCAGAAGATGAATAAGAACAGAAATGTCCTGAATCAGCACAAGAGACGCAATCAACACAATAATCATCAATCTCATTATTTGTTTCCATAGCAACATTGTCAAATGTATTGAGTTCAGATAAATAACGAGAAGAGTTCATTAATGAGATTTCTCTGTCTAGTGAACACAAAACTAATGAGTTATAAATGCTCAAATGAAACATAAACAGCTCTTAATATTTCTATTAAAGCTGAAGTGTGTCATTTCTGCACCATTAGCGTCACCAAACAGAATTGCACAAAATCATTGTTTTCCAACAAATACACCCTTCCTCCAACTCACACAACTGACCCTTTGAAAAGCTCCGCCCCCCTTGGTTACTGTTGCTACTCTGATGACTCTGTTGCTTGCAGAACTCCCCAAATTAATTCAGTAGTTTGCAGTTAATGTAATCCTGTATTAAGGATAGTGTAAACATGTGTGGCTCACAGTTAGGTGTGAAGGACTCGAGGGTTGACCCGAGCTTGAATACCCCCCAGACTGGATTAGTATTGATGGAATAGATAAGAGATGGGGCGGTGGTGGGATGCCAGAAACTTTCTGAGCTACGTAGAGGTAAGCAGCTGTTTATATACTCTTACTCTGGCTGTGTGATTGGTTGGATTAAATGAACTTGCTCCTCCTGAACCTTGTTAAGAAAATACATTTCAGTAGTTTGCAGTTAATGTAATCCTGTATTAAGGATCGTGTAAACATGTGTGGCTCGCTGTCCAGGTTGAAGGGCTCAAGGTTCAAGACTTGACCCGAGCTTGAATACCCCCCAAAAGAAGCTAATAAGAAAGACAGCAAGTCTTTGACTTTGGAGCCTTGGATTCAGAAGGAGATGTGATTTATACAGAGTTTCTTATCTCCCAAAAGATGAACCGGAAACGAAGAAGATACGTGGCGTGTCTATCCTGATGGGCAGGTGTGCCAAAGAATATAGAATCCAGCTGGGCCACAAGCTGGGGTAGCCTCACGCTAGGGTCCATGTTGGGGGACAGGAAACTGTGCGATGTAGGTTAGGAGAAGGCACGCAAGTTGAAACACTGAAGGGACAGTGGCGGTATCGGCAACAAATGAGCTCGCAGAGAGCTGTTGAGTACAGGAGGGATTGTTACGTCCTAACACAGGGGGCACTCCCATGGAAGGGCACAGTCGCCCTGGATGGAGGCGAGAATCCTGACCACCCGGGCCGAACTTGAGTCTCCCTCCTGGCCTGGTTTGACGGATGGGCTTGTGCGGCGAATAGTGTGAGCTCTGTGGGAGTCTTGGCAGCCGCTCAATCAAGCAAGCCCAGCTATCATTCAAATGGAAGGGCGCTCACAGCATTCGGCGGGGGAGTCAACGGACAAGCTGGGCAGGAGATCCCACTGCTGATCAAATGGGAGAGCCCTAGAATAGATTGTGTTGGAGGGGTCTGCAATGCCCCATCATGGATCCTAGTCACTCAAGACTGACCTGGCTCCCTCTTCAGACACAATAGAGGTACCCTCCTTGCATTTCAAATGGGGGAGTCCTCCTAGCATTTCAAATTGTGAGCCCACGATAAGAATAAACATGAGTTAGTTTTCGCACTTTCGAGCGGGAGAACCCCCTGCTGCGATTCAAACAGAAGGGCACCTGAGCGTAGTGATTAGCACATCCGCTCACTTAAAAATAAAACACTTCTAGTCAACGACTTAATAAGCACATACAACCTGGATTTTATGTTTTTAAATGAAACTTGGCTAGAAGACAGCTGTAGTGCAACAGTCCTTAATGAAACATCCCCTCCTAACTTTACTTTTCTGAGTGTCTGCAGAGAAGGCAGGAGAGGTGGGGGCTTAGCTGCTCTTTTTAAAGATGTCTATCAATGTAAGCAAATATCATTTGGGAATTACCCGTCTTTCGAATATCTGGGTAGTGTGTTAAAAGGTGCTCCACGCGTTTTACTTATCATTATTTACAGGCCTCCAAAATACTCTCCAGCCTTTGCTGAGGACTTTACAGAACTGTTATCAACAATTACCTCAGAGTTTGACTGTTTTGCCATTGCTGGAGATTTTAACATTCACATAGATAATGCAGAAACCAATATGACAAAACAAATCAAAACTGTTTTAAAAACGTTTGATCTGACTCAGCATGTACATGGACCCACACACAATCATGGACACACTCTAGATTTACTTTTCGGTAAGGGTCTAAACATTTCATCGATTGTTATTAAGGATGTAGCACTGTCTGATCATTTCTGTATTTTCTTTGATATATTGATCTCTCCTGCCATTGAAGCTAGATCTGTGTCTGTCAAGAAGAGATGCTTAAATGAGAACACTAGTGTACTATTTATGAAGGCTATATCTTTAACACCAAGTATATCTCAAATCTTCCTTTCATAGGCAAGATCATTGAAAAAGTTGTCTTCAATCAACTGAACAAATTCTTGAACTTGAATGGATACTTTGACAATTTTCAATCTTGTTTCCGATCGCATCACAGCACGGAGACAGCGCTCATAAAGATAATAAACGATATTCGCTTAAATACTGATACAGGCAAATTATCAGTACTGGTACTACTCGACCTCAGTGCTGCATTTGACACTGTCGATCACACCATACTTCTGGAAAGGCTGGAAAACTGGGTGGGGCTTTCTGGGATGGTCCTAAAATGGTTCAGGTCATACTTAGAAGGGAGAGGTTATTATGTGAGTATAGGAGACCATAAGTCTGAGTGGATGCCCATGACATGCGGAGTCCCTCAAGGCTCAATTCTTGCTCCACTCCTGTTCAACCTGTATATGCTCCCAATTAGCCAAATAATGAGAAAGAACCAAATGGCTTACCACAGCTATGCAGATGACACACAGATCTACTTAGCCCTATCACCTAACGATTACAGCCCCATTGACTCCCTGTGCCAATGTATTGATGAAGTAAACAGTTGGATGTGCCAAAACTTTCTTCAGTTAAACAAAGACAAAACTGAAGTCATTGCGTTAGGAAACAAAGATGAAGTTCTCAAGGTGAATGCATACATTGACGCTAGGGGTCAAACAACTAAAAATCAAGTCAGGAATCTTGGTGTGTCTCTAGAGTCAGACCTTAGTTTCAGTAGTCATGTCAAAGCAATAACTAAATCAGCATACTATCATCTGAAAAATATTGCAAGAATTAGATGCTTTGTTTCCAGTCAAGACCTAGAGAAACTTGTGCATGCTTTCATCACCAGCAGGGTGGATTATTGTAATGGACTCCTCACGGGCCTTCCCAAGAAGACCATAAGACAGTTGCAGCTCATACAGAACGCTGCTGCCAGAATTCTGAGTAAAACCAGAAAATATGAACATATCACACCAGTCCTCAGGTCTTTACACTGGCTCCCAGTTACATTTAGGATTGATTTTAAAGTATTATTACTGGTATATAAATCACTCAATGGGCTAGGACCTCAATATATTGCAGACATGCTCACTGAATATAAACCCAACAGATCACTCAGATCATTAGAATCACATCAGCTAGAAATACCAAGGGTTCACTCTAAGCAAGGAGAGTCTGCTTTTAGCTATTATGCCAGCCGCAGCTGGAACCAGGTTCCAGAAGAGATCAGATGTGCTCCTACAGTAGTCACATTCAAATCCAGACTCAAAACACATCTGTTTAGCTGTGCATTTACTGAATGAGCACTGTGCCACTGTGTGTCCCACTGTTTGTACTGTGTTTTATTAGATTTTTTTTATTCTAAACTGTTTTAATTATTCTTATTTTTTTTTTATTCTTTTTTTTAAATTTCTACTATGTAAAGCACTTTGAATTACCATTGTGTATGAAATGTGCTATATAAATAAACTTGCCTTGCCTTGCCTTGCCACTACAACTAGCATATTGAGACAGGGGGGCCCCCGGACTGACTAGAGACCACTGCTGCATCCAAATGTCGGGGCCGGCCTGGTTGACAGGGATAAGCAAGCGATCCCTCCCGAACCTGACTGTGAATGCCTCGTGGTAAGCTGATGAGGGCTTCCGATATGAAGATGGTTAGTACGGATGTAGTTGAAGTATGTATTCTATAACCTGGTAGGTGTATTAGTTGCGGTTGCGGCACCGATTCAGAAATGGTGACTAGAGTATTGTTGTTCAGGGATGCCGTATTTGATCTTGGAGATGCCGATGCAGTTTCAGCACCTGGACAGCACGTGCGCTGTTTGTGATGTAGTAGGAGTTGCTGCATAGCCTGAAGATGACACAGTTGCGGCGCTTGGACAGTGCATTGCACTGTTTGCAGTGTAGTGGGAGTTTGTTGCATGGCCCGAAAGATGACGCAGCACCTGGACAGCACATTTGTGCTCCTGGATGTGTTGAGCCAATAGAAGTCATGGTAAAGTGGTAAACATAGCGCCTGCGGACGCCTGAAGGTAATAGTTGATATATTAAATGTTGGGAACATAAAAACAACGTCATTTATAGCTTGTTTGTCATGAAATTAGTAGGCACCTGAAACTGAGTGCCCAGATGAATACCATAGTGTGATGTTTACTAAGTTAAGCATATGGTTTGGAGCTCTGAAGATTGTTTTCCAATGTAATGCGAGTCACTTCATGACTCAGTTATTGGCATGGGGTGACTCGTCTCGTTTGACGAAGATGTAGGAAATCGTAGGAGTTTGAGCCTGAGAGTTTGATTTAATAGTTGTATGGCCAGGCTTGTACATAAAAGTTTGTAATCAAGGATTTGGGCAAGAGTAGAGAAGACTGTCTGTAAAATAGAATAACAGATTGATTTTTACCTGCATGAAGCGTTTGTCGTGATGGGAGGAGGGAAAGTGATGTTCTAGTGTAGAGATGAGTGGAAGTTTGTAGCAGCACTTGCTTTGTGTTATCGGGGCTGCGTGGCGAGTTTGCAGAATGAATGAATGAGTTATGAATGAGTTGGGATGCAACGGGTGTTCTGGTATCCATGTTGGAAGTTGACAAACAGAATCGCTGAATGGATCACACCCTAAACGAGCTGCGTGAGAACATGTGAGCAGATGCAGGGAGTTGTTTCGCATGTATGAGGCACACAAGTAGCCGGTTTGTGGAAGCAGCTTCACGCTAACGGGCCACTCTGGGTGGAAAGATTAGATGAGAACATCTGAACAATCATAGAGAGCTGTTTCATGTGTGTATGTCGTCGAAGCAGCTTCACACAATGATCTGCTCTGACGAATACAGATTAGGAGGAAAGATAAAGTGGTATCAGTCGATGCTGTGAAACTAATGAGCAGCTCGTATGGGTCTGTTCACTTGCAATAGGCGGGGCCGAATGTCGGAAACTCTCAGAGCTACATAGAGGTAAGCAGCTGTTTATATACTCTTACTCTGGCTGTGTGATTGGTCGGATTAAATGAACTTGCTCCTCCCGAACTTGTTAATAAAACTACACTAAACGGGAAATTGCAGTGAAAGATGCGGTATTTGGCAAAATATTCTCATAAATGGAATGGAGAATAATTTTACATGGGCTGGCATAAAGGGTAGACATATATATGATTTTTTTTTTTTGTAAAAGAAACTGTTATATTATTCAGTAATTTGATTAAAAAGACTGAATCAGAATCAAGGCAAACAATTATTACAGTCACATGAAAAGACAAAACTTCGAGAAGGGTCATGTAGCAATGAGGAAGGTCACAAGAGCAGGATCTAAACACAGCTTTGTTTAATAAGAATACAAATAAAAACAAAGACAGGAAACGAAAACAAACAGGACTGAAACCAGCGCATGAACTGGGGAGAGACATAAACAACCGACAAAAAGAACAGAAAAACATTATATACATGAGGGATAATTGGGTGAATGACACACAGGTGAAACAATGGGGAATAGCTGGAAGTGATCAGAGCAGGGGATTATGGGAAGTGTAGTTTGGGGAGGAACAGATGACAGGGGATTATGGGAAGTGTAGTTTGGGGGGAACAGATGACAGGGGATTATGGGAAGTGTAGTTTGGGGGGAACAGATGACAACAGTGAATCATAACAGGTCAATTGGAATGAACTGGGTCACTTATAGGGTTGCCACCCGTCCTTTAAAATACAGAATCGTCCCATATTTGAGAATAAAATAGCGCGTCCCATTTTGAATCAAAACGGGACGGGGTTTGTCCCGTATTTTCGGAGTTGTCTTCAATGCAGCATCTCATGCAAATCATCATCCCACCGGCATTCTGTGAAGACTCGTCCTATTCTGCCCCTGATTTGGTAATACTCGCTGCCATCGTTGGATTGATTGGTTTGTTTCAGGTTCACTGCCAATCAGAGTCAGAGGAGGGCGGGTCTCTTGGCAGAGAGTCGATTTGAAAGAATGGCGGAGGCTGCTCCAGATACCCCCCCCCCCCCCCCCCCCCCGCGTCCAGCGCTGAAACGAAAGTGGATGCAAAAGTACCGACGAGAGTGGGAGGAATCAAATACTTGTCTGGAAAGTGTCCGCGGAAATGAGTATCAAGCCAATTGCACAATTTGTCGGCGAGTGTTCTCTGTTGCGCGCGGTGGCTTGTCAGATGTGCGACAGCATGCCTCGGGAGAACAACATTCCCGCAATGCTAGAGGTCACAGAAATCAAAGCACCGTCTCACAGTTCTTCATACCTCAATCATCTCCCGAGGCAGATAGTGTAATGACAGTTTTTTAATCACCTCAATAATTTTCTGATTGATTACATTAGATTTCGTAGGCTGCCTATTTGTTAAGAAATAATGTTAAAAATGTTAATGAATCATGTTATGGTATGATTTGTTGGTAACACTTTACAATAAGGTTCATTTATTAAACATTAGTTAATGTATTAACTAACATGAACTAACAATGTGTAAGTAATACATTTGTTACAGTATTTATTAATTTTTGTTAATGTTAGTTAATAGAAATAAAGCTGTTCATGTTAGTTCAGAGTGCATTAACTAATATTAACAAGATTTTAATAAAGTATTATTAAATGTGGAAATTAACATGAACAAAGATGAACAATTGCTGTATAAGTGCACTTCATTATTAGTTCATGTTAATTAATGTAGTTAACTATTGAACCTTATTGTAAAGTGTTACCGATTTGTTTATTACGGTTAAGGCGTACAGTCAGACACATAAGCATTATTTTAATAACAGATAAGAGAGATATATTTAATAATAAAAATATAGTGCCTATGTGAAGCAAATAAACAACTTAACTAATTTAAATGATTGCATTCTTCAATAGGCTACTGTAGAATTAACAATAGACTATATAAAATAGATTAACTTACCAATAATAATAAAAAAAATTGTGCTTTACATTAATTTAGAAATGTTTGTAGATCGGTTATTTATTATGTGGTTTCACTGTTTGGATGGTGTTACTGTCTGCAAACAATGACAAATATTTTATCCAAAATCTGTGTTCACGCCACCTTATACAATTACTAAAGTTCAATAGCAATTTCTCATCCTATTCCTCTCTAGGTTACAGCAGCGGAGTTAACGCAGGTGTACCACACGGTTAAACACAACCTCAGCTATAACAGTGCTGACTGTGGACACAAGCTTAACCAAAAGATTTTTATGAAAATATGTTTTAAGTTAGGATTTACCACCACTGGCACGTCAACGGACCTGTGGTCATCGTGGCCCCGAGGGGTGGGCGTCCCTTATTTTTCTGTATTGAAGTTGGCAACCCTAGTCACTTATCAAATGATAAAGATGGGCGATATCACTTAATTTCTTTTCGATTCAATACCAATAATATCAAGACCAATATCCTCTATACCGATACTTCTGTTAAACTGATTTTTTGGGGATTTCTTTGGGATAAAATGGCCAATTTAAAATAGTATGGTTAAGTCATAATTAAAGTCATTATTTCTTTTACATTTATGAGCATAAACAGAAAATTATTAGACTTCTGTTTAGTTTACTTTCACAAAATTTAACCATGTTTTCACTTTAACCATAGTATTTAGTTAAAGCACAGTTACCGCACAATTGACCATGTTTTCACTACAGTAACTGCGGTTTAACCGTAGTGTTTAGTTAAAGCACAGTTACCGCACAATTGACCATGTTTTCACTACAGTAACTGCGGTTTAACCGTAGTCTTTAGTTAAAGCACAGTTACCGCACAATTGACCATGTTTTCACTACAGTAACTGCGGTTTAACCGTAGTGTTTAGTTAAAGCACAGTTACCGCACAATTGACCATGTTTTCACTACAGTAACTGCGGTTTAACCGTAGTGTTTAGTTAAAGCACAGTTACCGCACAATTGACCATGTTTTCACTACAGTAACTGCGGTTTAACCGTAGTGTTTAGTTAAAGCACAGTTACCGCACAATTGACCATGTTTTCACTACAGTAACTGCGGTTTAACCGTAGTGTTTAGTTAAAGCACAGTTACCGCACAATTGACCATGTTTTCACTACAGTAACTGCGGTTTAACCGTAGTCTTTAGTTAAAGCACAGTTACCGCACAATTGACCATGTTTTCACTACAGTAACTGCGGTTTAACCGTAGTCTTTAGTTAAAGCACAGTTACCGCACAATTGACCATGTTTTCACTACAGTAACTGCGGTTTAACCGTAGTCTTTAGTTAAAGCACAGTTACCGCACAATTGACCATGTTTTCACTACAGTAACTGCGGTTTAACCGTAGCGTTTAGTTAAAGCACAGTTACCGCACAATTGACCATGTTTTCACTACAGTAACTGCGGTTTAACCGTAGTGTTTAGTTAAAGCACAGTTACCGCACAATTGACCATGTTTTCACTACAGTAACTGCGGTTTAACCGTAGTGTTTAGTTAAAGCACAGTTACCGCACAATTGACCATGTTTTCACTACAGTAACTGCGGTTTAACCGTAGTGTTTAGTTAAAGCACAGTTACCGCACAATTGACCATGTTTTCACTACAGTAACTGCGGTTTAACCGTAGTCTTTAGTTAAAGCACAGTTACCGCACAATTGACCATGTTTTCACTACAGTAACTGCGGTTTAACCGTAGTCTTTAGTTAAAGCACAGTTACCGCACAATTGACCATGTTTTCACTACAGTAACTGCGGTTTAACCGTAGTCTTTAGTTAAAGCACAGTTACCGCACAATTGACCATGTTTTCACTACAGTAACTGCGGTTTAACCGTAGTCTTTAGTTAAAGCACAGTTACCGCACAATTGACCATGTTTTCACTACAGTAACTGCGGTTTAACCGTAGTATTTAGTTAAAGCACAGTTACCGCACAATTGACCATGGTTTCACTACAGTAACTGCGGTTTAACCGTAGTATTTAGTTAAACTAGTTACCGCACAATTGACCATGTTTTCACTACAGTACATACGTGTTCAAAAGGCCCAGGTATTCTCAGACGTGATGGAGAATTCTGACCAATCAGATTGCTTGATATTACTAGTGAAAACCGAACGTGAGCGTTGAGCAGATGCAACATAGCAAGTTAGAGTGAACAGTTCGCTAACTTCACTCTAGTTTAGGTAGTTTAATAACGGTTCTTGGCAGTACTTTTGAGTTTTCCCTTGGGATACGGTGTGTGTGCATGTAAAGTAAGTGCAAGTGGACTTTCTGTTCTTAATCAGTCGTTTGATCTGCTGCATCATAGTATTAAACTAGCGATATTCCACCTTCATTAATAATCAATCTAGAATGTTATGAATGTCTGAAGACTGATTCGCTGTACATTTGAATCTGTATTGCACACGATTATTCATTATTTAATGTTGATTACATGTAATTCAAGGTGTTGTGTTGAAGATTGTGTAATTTCGTAATGGTCAGTTAGATGCACAACGTTCACATCTACTGATATTTACGATTTAGTGGCGCCACCCTGTGGGCATATGAAGAATAACCACCCAACAGTGTCATTTAACTACTTTATTATTACCTTTTTTTCAGGTAGTCAATGTAGACAGAAAGGTATTGTTATATATTCAGTTGGGTATTTATGTTGTAAATAAGAATGTGTTACTAAGTTTATTTAATGTGTTCATTTGTTACAGAACCACACATGTATGCCCAAGAAAGAGAATTTCAGTAAACTTATTGAAAGAACTTGGAAACTGCCTGTTGGTTTTCTTCAAATAAGTGTCATCACACACAGTTCTGACCGACTGTCTGCAGCGTTTCGAATTCATCCGAATTAGTGCCTAAATCTAAATCCCTCTATTTCAATACGGTTTAACCGTAGTATTTAGTTAAAGCACAGTTACCGCACAATTGACCATGTTTTCACTACAGTAACTGCGGTTTAACCGTAGTGTTTAGTTAAAGCACAGTTACCGCACAATTGACCATGTTTTCACTACAGTAACTGCGGTTTAACCGTAGTGTTTAGTTAAAGCACAGTTACCGCACAATTAATCATGGTTACTAATACAATATTACTATAGTTAAACAATGGTGAAATATCTTATTATTATTATTATTAACAACTACAGAACAGCATCAATGTTGTAATAACTTTTAACTTAAACTTGCAATAAAGTTCACACAAACTCATTATAGGAAATGTCAACTTTATATATGTGGTTATTTTAGTGAATTTACTCCAGAAACTTTCTCTTTCTCTGATTTTCTGTCATTACCTCTACCGCTCATCCCTGATCAAATGTTAAATATTAAGATGATGCTATAAAGAATTGTAATGTTTTAAACACATCATCTTTAATGGTGTTTCTTTATCATGTTGTTAATGATGTACTGATTAATGGATGAACACGATAAATGACATCATACAAACACTTCCTGTAAATCTGGTTAATTCTGGTTAATTCACGGGTATAATTAACAGCTCTACAGTATCTTACAGAATTGACCTCTTCCGATTCTTCTACCGTGCTGAAAACAAACAGATGAAGATCTATAATAGATCCTGATCTTCTTCATCACAGACAGACAGATAGAAATCCATATAAAATAACTTCATACACACACACACACACACACACACAATAACTCCACACACACACACACACACAATCACGCCACACACACACAATCTCTCCACACACACACACACACACATACACACACACACAATCACGCCACACACACACACACACACACACAATCACTCCACACACGCAATCACTCCACACACACACACGCAATCACTCCACACACACGCGCGCAATCACTCCACACACACGCGCGCAATCACTCCACACACACGCGCGCAATCACTCCACACGCACGCGCAATCACTCCACACGCACGCGCAATCACTCCACACGCAATCACTCCACACGCACACACGCAATCACTCCACACGCACGCGCAATCACTCCACACGCACGCGCAATCACTCCACACGCACACACGCAATCACTCCACACACACACACACGCAATCACTCCACACACACACACACGCAATCACTGCACACACACACACACGCACAATCACTCCACACACACACACGCGCAATCACTCCACACACACACGCGCAATCACTCCACACACACACGCGCAATCACTGCACACACACACGCGCAATCACTGCACACACACACGCGCAATCACTCCACACACACACGCGCAATCACTCCACACACACACACGCGCGCAATCACTCCACACACACACGCGCAATCACTCCACACACACACGCGCAATCACTCACACACACGCACCCTCACTCCACACACACGCACCCTCACTCCACACACACGCACAATCACTCACACACATGCACCCTCACTCCACACACACGCACAATCACTCCACACACACACACACACACACACACACACACACACACACACACACACACACACACTCACTCACTCACTCCACACACACAGATGAAGATCTATAATAGATCCTGATCTTCTTCATCACAGGCAGACAGATAGAAATCCATATAAAATAACTTCATATATACACACACACACAATCACTCCACACACACACACACAATCACTCCACACACACGCGCGCTCCACACACACAGATGAAGATCTATAATAGATCCTGATCAGCTTCATCACAGGCAGACAGATAGAAATCCATATACAATGCTCTATTAAACACTATTCTTATAAACATTATGAGTGAAACTTACGATATTAACACAATAGCCTTAATTCCACAAAATAAATCAGGGCTCCAGACTGAGACTCATTTGAGACCATTTTTCCTCCCAGTGCGATTAAACTTCGCAAGAGGTTGTGCTGGTGCGACAATAAAGTTGTCCGAATCTCTGATTGGACGCTGTTGATTTTTGTTGTATATGAGAAATATCAAATGTTCCAAACGTGACAGGAAACGGCTTTACCTGGATCAGTCAGCGCAGAGACGTTCATTTACACGTGGACCGGTCTCGAGCGCTCAGCAGATCATCATAAACAGCTGCGAGAAGCATTGATTACTTGTTTAAAACTTTTATTACCAAAATGTGACGATTAATAAACCAGTTTAAAAATGTATTAAACAGCCCCAACATTCTGAACAACACACACACACACACACACACACACACACACAACATTCTGAACAACACACACACACAACATTCTGAACAACACACACACACAACATTGCAGTAGTGTGTGTGTGTGTACTGTGCAATATGTGTGCTGTGTACCTGCAACTGAAACAGATAGAGGCCGTTCTCGTTCAGTTATGAGCCGCTGTAATGAGAAAGACAGACAGTCATTATTGTCACTGAATCTGATCTATGAATCATCAGAACTAGAAACTGCCGTATCATAAACACCAAACCAACATGTGTTATATAATAATATATATATTAATCCAGTGACTCCATATTAATAAACAACTTTATAAAAAACAAACAAGCACAAACTTGCTTATAATAAGTGGAAACTCTAAAGAAAGATCCAGAAAAGCATTAAAAATCAAATTCAATAATGTAAACATGAATTCAATCTGATCCTGCTATAGTTTAATACAGAAGTGAAATATGGACAAAGATTATATCCACTTGTAATCCTCATCTTCTGAAAACACCTGAAACGATCAGTCCTGCTTCGGCATCTTTGGAATCCAAGATGGCGGCTTGTCAGTATTAAGTGTTGTTTCATTTGTTTGTTTGTTTTTTACTAATAATTTAGTTTTTTAAATATTTATACTGAAGTAAAGCTATGCATTTATATAGTGCATTGCAAACGGCTTTTTATGATTTGAATGTGGATTTCTCCTTCTTGGATTATCTCGAAGTCTTCTTGCGTCTCTCTGCCTGCCTGGACTTTTCCTTGGATCAAATAAATTGCAGTGCATTTTTTCCATTTTGTACTCGATTACCTGCGGCCTGCGGTGCATTCACATACACAGATGCGCATTTTCTGGACTAAGTCAATGGCGCTTCTCTGGACGTTATTATGCGCCTTGTCTGTGTGGGATTTACGAGCAAGCGATCGTTCAGGGGTGAGTACATCTAACAATGTGGATTGCCCGCTGAACTTTGCTTTTGGATGCACCTGCTCTGCGGATGTTGTACAACCTGTGCAAACACCTAAACGACTGGATCAGGACATACATTTAGCATGCATGCTACCCAGAGACCTACCTCGTCTTCAAAGCCTCTTGGCTTTGAATAATTACTTTGCATTTAATGAGAGATCTCGTTCGGACTTTACGTATAAACTGTCTAAGGAATCGTCATGTAATGCTGCTACACGAAGATTGTTGATTGTTTTACTTTTACTTATATCTGGCAACGTGCAACCTAATCCTGGCCCAGAGTTGCAATGTATTCAGATGCCATCTGATTGTAAATCCTAGTCTGGTTTAAGTATTGTTCATCTCAATGTCCGCAGTATGATATCCAAAATGGATATGATTAAAATATGGGTTAAATCAACAGACGCGGACATTGTTGTAATATCTGAAACTTGGCTGACAAAATCAGTTATGGATAAAGATATTAACATGGATGAATACAATGTTTATCGAGCTGATAGACCAAAGAAAGGTGGCGGTGTTGCTATTTATGTGAAATCGAAATTTCATGTCAGGGTAGTTTTGTCTGAATCGATCTGCAAACAATTGGAATTTCTGGCAGTAAATATTGACATTGTTACGGGCCTCAGTATAACTGTTGTTGGGTGTTATAGACCTCCATCTGCCCCAAATTATGCGTTACAGTCTCTGATGCAACTTTTAAGTAGATTAAAATATAGCGAAATTATTGTAGCTGGCGATCTAAACTGGGATTGGCTTAAACCAGTATCTGATGATTTTAAATCTTTTTGTGATTCTGTCTCTCTCACACAGTTGATTAATTCACCCACACATCCAAATCTCAAATGTCCGGAGAAGTCTACTTTAATTGATTTGATTTTGACTAATGTTCCTCATAAATTCTCATCTATTGGTGTTTCTTGTGACAATGACATAAGTGACCATTGTGTTGTGGCTGCCATCAGGAACACAAAGGTCCCTAAATTAAAATCACGTGTCATTTGTAAGAGGAATCTTAAAAATTTTAATGAACAGGGGTTTTATCATGATTTGTTTAATTTTAATTGGAGTAGAATTGATCTTATCCCTGATGTGGAGACAGCTTGGACTTTCTTTAATGAGAGTTTTACGCAAATCATAAATACACATGCCCCTTTCAGGAAATATAGAATAAAGGGGCGTGATAATCCCTGGTTTTCCACAGAGTTAGCAGAAATTATTCAAGAGCGTAACTTGGCTTGGGCCAAAGCAAGGAAAACAGGTTCTACATCTGACTGGCTTGCATTTCGACAGCTAAGAAACAAATGCTCTTCTTTTATTAAGACTGCCAAATCTGAATATTACTTGTCTATCACCACTAAAAATTTAAATGATCCCAGAAAATTTTGGAAAACTATCAAATCCCTTTCTGTAAGCAAAAATTCGCAAATAGTACCCACCTTTGTTATGAAGGATTCAGTTGCTGTCCACGACAAAATGGAGATTTTAAATCGTTTTAATGAGCATTTTATATCTTCAGGTTCTCTGTTTGATTCTACTTGTTCTGTGTCTGTGAAACCCTGTACTGACAAGCCAGGTTATATCGATCAGTCTTTTCATTTTATACCATTTTCGGTGCAGGAAGTCCATCAAGCCCTAAAATCTTTGGATGATAGAAAAACTTCAGGTCCTGACCTTATTGATCCTTATTTCTTGAAATTGGCAGCCGATTTTGTAGCTGTGCCTCTTACATATCTTTTTAATCTTACAGTGGAAAATAAGGAAATTCCAAGGATATGGAAATCAGCTTTTGTTCTCCGTTTATTAAAAGGGGGTGACCCATCTATTTTAAATAATTACAGGCCAATATCTAATTTATCAGTACTAGCTAAAATTCTTGAAGGTCTTGTGAGTGATCAATTAAAGGAGTTTTTACACTCAAATTCTGTTTTGTCTACATATCAATCAGGCTTCAGAAAAAGACATAGCACCATCACAGCTGCAATGAAGGTGGTGAATGACATTTTGGTTGCACTTGATCAGAAGCAACATTTGGCATTACTTTTTATTGATCTGTCCAAAGCTTTCGATACTGTTGATCATGAAGTTTTAAAAATTAGACTTATTAACTCCGGACATTCAGAGCAAGCAGTTGCTTGGTTCTCAAATTACCTTAGTGATAGGTCTCAGTGTATTAGATGTGATGGCCTTTCTTCCAATACTGTAGCAGTCGCTAAGGGTGTACCACAGGGCTCTGTATTAGGTCCACTTTTATTTACTATTTACATAAACAATATGGGTCAAAATGTGTCAAATGCTAACCTTAATTTTTATGCGGATGATACTGTCATATATTGCTGTGCATCAACTCTTGTGCAAGCAATCGAGTACTTGCAAAATGCATTTATCAAAGTCCAAAATAACCTTATGCAGCTGAAATTAGTTCTAAATGGAGATAAGACCAAACTTATGTTGTTTACCAAATCTAGGACCAAGTCACAAAGCATCCCTCCGGTTGTCACTCTGGGGGGAAGTGAAATAGAGGTTGTTAACTCCTATAAATACCTGGGTCTTTTGATTGATGACTCTCTGACTTTTAAACCACATGTGCTGTACCTGGTGAAAAAGCTGAGGCTAAATCTGGGTTTTTATTTTCGAAATAAGTTGTGTTTTTCTTTGAATGTGAAAAAACGACTTGTGGCCACCACCTTTTTATCTGTTCTGGACTATGGTGATCTTTTATATATGCGTGCCTCTGTTCATAATCTTCATATGATTGACACAGCTTATCATGCTTCCTTGAGGTTCATTACAAATTGTAAAGCACTGACTCACCACTGTGAGCTATAATCTAGGGTTGGATGGCCTCCTCTAGTCACCCGAAGGCTAAGTCATTGGTACACTTTTATATATAAGGCAATTCTTGGTCTGCTGCCAAGCTATCTATGCGATCATATCATACAGAAAAGAAATGGGCGACACTCTTTGCGTTCTCAGGACTTCTTTATGCTTTCTGTGCCAAAGGCCCGTACGGAAACGGGAAAGAAGGCATTTCTGTATTCTGCACCTTCGTCATGGAATATGTTGCAAAAGGACTTGAAACTCAATGAATTAATCTCGCTAAATGCATTTAAATCCAAAGTGAAAAATTTAGAGGCAGATGCCTTAATATGTAAATGCTCTTAGACTGTAAAATTATTTTAAATGAGTATATGAAATGTTAGTTATTAATCTTTTGTGTTTTTCGTCTGTACCTATGTGTTTGTACTGCTGCCTGTCTTGGCCAGGTCACCCTTGTAAAAGAGATTTTTAATCTCAATGGGATTCTCCTGGATAAATAAAGGTTAAATAAATAAAAATAACTGAATCCAGAGATCATCAACATTCATCAAACTCTGGAAACTTGAGCAGCCCTTTACAAACACTTCATCAAACATCAAACTCACTCGTCTCGTGTTTCATTAAAACTCCTCAATGTTCAGAGAGATAATATTGATCTGATCTAGAACACAAAAGCACAAGAACATCTGAATGGCTGAAAATGTTTTCTGTTGAGTTGGAGAACCAGAAAAGAGGACCTCCAGTACCGGTCAATCAGTTCAATCTGAAACTCCTTCATGGGAGCAAAACTCAAATTACAGATGCGGTTTAGTAGATATTGCTGTTAGTGTTCTTCAATCAGATATTAGGTTTTAGGGGTCATTTACTTTTTCTTAGGGGTGAGAAGTCGTCCACGTTCTCAAACTTCACAAAACAAAAAGTCATTAAAGTGTTTTATTGTCTTTACTCCGATGAAGGGATGTGACGGATGATTACAGAAACATTTATGACATTATTAAACATGTTGAAATATAAATAAACTTTATTGTTCTTAATTACAAGATTTAGTTTCTTGTACTTTTAAAATGAAACGATCACAAAGTGACTTTGCAAAGATCAAAAGAGTCCAACGCTTCTATTTTGCATTTCTCTCATTTATTTCTATTTATTTTAATTGTAAATGAACGAGTAAGAACAATAGAGACATTTTGAGGGAAAAGTTGAATTAAAGAAACATGAATTTGAGAGTTTTCTAGTAATTTGGTTTGTGTATTGGGAGTGTTGGGAATGTTTGATGTCTTGATGGGAATGCTGCGTTCAGAAAAATCTCAATAATTTAATAATAGATTATCTAGAAATATTCACTGTATTTTGAAGTGCTCAAGATAATAATATTGTACATGTTAATTATCACGGTTTGTTTAATTAATTATCAAATTTAGTTTACTCAGATGTTACTCATTGTGCAATATTATTATTATTATTCCAAATAATGAAGAATATCCTGAAAGAGTCAAACACTTTATCTCAACACATGTGACTGTTAATATGAGGATGATTGTTCATGTTTTACATAAATCATGTCATTATGCTGCTTTATTACTGGCTCTTCATCATCTCCATTTCTCCTTAAATTATCCAGTTTACTACTTTTTGTTTTTTGTACAACTGAAACTGATTTATTTTCTTTTAATAAAATCAATAAAATCTCTATAAAACTAATTGATTTTCTGGCTTGTTTTCACATCAACAGACAATGTGAAATACAGAATATTAATATATTGAAACATGTGAGTTACTCACCAGTAACAGTAACTCTGAACATCTTTGGTTTGGTCTGTGATCTGATGATCTCTAATTTATAAAGTCCAGAGTGTTCAGTTGTGATGTCTCTGATGATGAGATTTCCAGTTTTACGGTTCACATACAGTCTCCCTCTGAATCTCACATCAGCAACATCGTGTACTGTAATGTTCATGTCTGCAGTCTCTACACTGACTTCTGCTATTTGAGTTTCTTCAGGTGTAAAATAACTCCACCGGATCACATCACCCTTCTGTAATCCAGTAAAATCAGTCTGTAGAGTGACAGAATCTCCCTTTATTACAGACACTTTCTCAACATCAGACACACCTGCAGAACAAACACAAACAGTTCAAACACACGTGTAAAAACATGCAACAAGATCAGTTCAGTTGAATCTGTTCATCTGATCTAAAGACATTAAGAGTTTTACACATTTTACCTGAAATAAAGTTCAAATGTTCTTAAACTCATAATATCTAAAGTCATTTTTCATTTGCTGTCTTTATGATTTTAAACCTGCTTTAAATGCGATCATCATCAGTTCTGACACAAATCTGCACGTGTTAATAATAATAATGTTTTGCCGCTTGGTTCCCCCATAGGTTTAGAATAAGAGCTGTTGCCTCTCACACATTAATGTTCAGTTGCACTCACGGTTATTTTAACAACACTGAACTGAAGTGAGACACACAGCGAGCAGCAGTATGGATGAATACCAGCATCTTTCTCCAAAAACACACGGCAGACAATAAGAAACTAAATGAAACCATCTGACTCGGACAAACTAGATCACGTGATGCCAGAACACCTTTAATAGACCCATGAAATCACTTGTGTTTGTCCGTCCACTAAAGTCTTCTTTACAGTTTCCACTTTAACCATTCAGTGTGAAAATATCTCAGATTATTCCAGACAATCCCACAATTATTACAGCAGTAAGTTTGGATCTACTCACGATAGACAGTAACTCTGAAGTTCTTGTATGAAGTTCGACTGCTCCTGATCTCAAGTTTATAAAGTCCAGAGTCTTCGGTTCTGGTGTTTGTGATGGTGAGAGATCCACTCGGATCCACCTGCAGTCTGTTCTTGAATCTTCCACCATTATTATTCCCAGGTATTGTGATCTTATTATCTTCTCTGTCAATCTTTGCTAGGAAATCATCTTCACCATTAAACTTCCACAGCAGCGTCTCAGCTCCCTGAATCTCAGTAACATCAATCTTTAGAGTGACAGATTCTCCCTCCATCACTGACATCATCTCTTCACTGAACACACCTGCAGAACAAACACAAACTGATTATAAAGATAGAAATGACCGTATATAAAACAGCAATGTTAACTATTATTCTGTATAATTCCAGCAGTTTCTCCACTAATATTGTTCATTTACACTCATATTACTGTTGTGATAAAGTATTTGAATACAGCTGCAAACTGTGTTTAATAGTGATCAAGGGGCTGTTCACACCGAACACATTCATGTACGAATGAAATACTGTATCTGTATCATTACACATAATTATAATTAAAACTGTAAGAATGATGAAATAAAAGAATAATCGTAAATGCGCAGTTTCCGGTTTATATTGAAAGCGAAAGTGTTGAAGAAATAGAAAGGAATTTGACTCACCCTCCACGAGTAATAAGAGTAAGAACGATAAATAATGTTTCTTCATATTGATGCAGAGTTTATGATTAATCTGTTTCTCTGTATATGTTTCTGAACCGCACACACATCGACTGACTTTTGACTTCAACAAACATCCGATTATGCGCGATGGGACAAAGGTGCCTGAGTTTGTTCCTGGGAGGAACCTCCACCTCAAAGGCTCCATATGTTTATGATTATGGTGGGGGCGGGGCTAGAGCATCCGCTGCCTCACAGGAACACACTGAGGCCCCACAGACGTGATATGACGCGTTTCCGCCTTATTTAACAACATAAATGTAGCAAACTTTTTATATTTCCGATTTTATAAATATTTTCTGTAAATTTCTAACATTAAACTTTGTATTATATTAGCATGGAGAAGTTTTAAACATCAGAATCAGAATCTGCTTTATTGCCAGAGATGCTTCAACATACAAACAATACAATACAGCAACAAGACAGAGACAATATTAATAAAATAATAAACATAAACACAAAATTGAATAAAATACAAATTAAATAGAAAATAAAGTATACACACACATACACACACATATAAACACACACACATACACACACACACACACACGCACATACATACATACAACATACTGAAAAGGATTAAAAAAATGTTTTTGATGTTGTGTGAAACATCACAAGTTGCGGCTTCATGATATTAAAGGCTTTTATACAGTAGAAGATCATTAATTGAATTGTTCATCTGATTGTTTAATGTCCATGTAACTTATGTTGCCTTTTTCCATTTGTAAGATTTGCACATTTGTAAGACCGTTTTGGCCAAATGTTTGTCATTGATTGCCAATTTGTGCTGTTTTGGAAACATTTATTATTGGGTTTTCTGGAGAATTGTAGAGATAAGCACAATCATATTTATATAACACATTTTATTCTTTTAATGGCAAAATTCAATGTTCACAAATGTAAGTTTTCCTATAAAAATCCTGTTTTACATCATTCAACAAAGAAATTGAACTTTATATTGAAATAAAAGTGTGCATCTATTTGTTACATTTATGCTGTATTTTCTTGTATACTCTAATTATTGTAACATGCTTTTTTGTTGTTAATAAACAAATAAATAAATAAAAACACATAAAACAAACCCCCCAAAAATTAAAAGTCTATGAGGAAATGATCGCGGGAAACACATCCGGCCATGGATTGGTTCACAGTAAATCATTCAAAACCATGTTACAGTTTTTTTTTACAGTCGCTAGGACACATTTCCCAATACCTAGGTCACTTTTTCTAAACTCTTCACACAGTTCTCCAAACCAACTTTCAGCTCGGCACAGCAGTTCATTTCACTTTCAAAATGCACTAAAACTACCAAATCACTTCATACATGTCTCAAATCAACTCATTCTTCCAGAACACTAGCAAAGGTTGACAGACAACAAACACACTTTGTCACCCACAAAACAATGACCTAACAAACACTAACAACAGGTGCATTATACAATGTTTTCTTGTGTAAAACAAGGACACCTCAGTTTATAATTCACTGCAATATATGTTACTGGAATGAATCAGACATGATGCAGAATGCTTCAATATATTTTATGTCTTTTATTCATTTTTATTTTTTTGCACTGAGTAATTCCAAAATACAAGAATGTGTATATACACACACCATCCACTGATACAGATACAATAGTAATGCTAATCTACTCGGTCTTCTCCATTTGGCCACAGGTTCTCATCCACATCTTATGTCATCTAGGGTAATACACCTAGGAAAGAATCTTCTGGCATGCCTGATCCATCCCTGGCAATCTTCTGCTGATATGTCCAGGCATCCAGCATTCATTGCGTCCAGGAGGGACATTTGATCATGTGGATGGTGGTCATAAACCTTCCACCTCCACGAGGAAAATAATTCCTCTATGGGGTTGAGGAATGGCGAGTAAGGTAGGAGGAAAAGTGACACCATTCTGGGATGGGCTGCAAACCACTCGGTGACTGCACGGGAGTGGTGAAATGCCACATTGTCCCATACAATTATAAATGTTGGCTGATTTCTTCTCTCTCCATCCCTTTCCTCACCTAGCACAACCCTTCCATAGAGATCATGCAGGAACGCAAGGAGACGTTCAGTGTTGTGTGGTTTGTGTATCAGCAGTCCATCAGTGGATATTGCTGCGCACATTGTGATGTTGGCGCCCCTCTGGCCCGGGACATCCACTGTGGCTCTCTTCCCAATCACATTCCTTCCTCGTCGCCGTGTTTTGGCCAAGTTGAAACCCGCCTCATCCACAAAGATGAAAATGTGGGGTGTTTGCCTGCCTTCAATCTCCATGACTCTCTAAAATAAATCAACAAGGCAACATAAGCTGTTACAGTAGTAAACATGACCTAAAAAGCTGAAACACTGTAAGATGTTGTGGCAAAAATAATAATTAACAATAATTAGCATCACAGCATAAGAGACATCAAGATTCAAATTGTATTTTAAAAGATATTTTATTCTTTTAAAAGAGGCTCGTTCACAAAAAAAAAGTACCACGACAGCTACCTCGTGATAGGAACGAGACCTGACCACACTAAAACAGACAGCCCTCTTATACCCCTGACTTCAAAGTCTCTTCTTCTGTAATTTTCCACTCACCCCCGTAAACCAGATCTGCCCCCCCCCCCTTTACTGTCTTTACTGTCTTCACATCTGTGAGGTCAAAGGCTAGATAACCCCCAGGGTTTTACTGTACTCCCCCGTGAGGTCAAAAGCTAGATAACCCCCCCCCCTGGGTTTTACTGTCTTCACACCCATGAAGTCAAAAGGTCTATATTTATGGCTAAATAATCCTTCTGTCCTTCCTGAATACAAATTACCCATACTAAAGAGTTAAAACTCTTTGACCATTTGTTTTGTGTGTCCTTTGTTCCTACCAGGAGCATACATGCATTCAATGAGAGAAACACATGATTGAATCGAAAGAAACCCACCCAATGTCTAAGAAAGTAAAAAAAATAAAATAAAATATAAATTTTTCCACAACAATTCCTCCTCTTTATCATTCTCTGATAAACGATTTGGTTTTCATTAACATTAGGTTTGAGCAACTTAACATGATTATAATACAAAAAAAGAAAAAGAAAACATCACTCAACATTAAACCCAAAAATGGTTACAATCATTTCAAGTCTTTACATCACAGTTATACTCTTCATGTCTTCACTTTCATTTTCCCTCTACTTAAACTTTGGAAAGAAGATTTTAAAAGTAAAAAGCTTGTAGCAAACAAAAAATAAAATAAAAATAAAAAAATAAATAAAAATCCCTCATTTCAAACACTCTCGTCACTCTCATAATCATCACATTTGTGTGCATCATCTATCGGATAAACGGTCAATTTTACTGCTTGTATGGACATCCCAGCCCTGACCAATCTCTGTACTGAGTTGGAAACACATCTCATAATGCATGGCAAGCAGAACAGAATCAGAATTCCTATCACTACAATTGGCAGAACAGTTTGAATTATCCAGTACATCCATCCTCCCCACAAAGACATAATCCACCCGGCCCACTGGTTGTCAGTCCGTTCAGGTTCTTTTACGGCCTCTCTCATGTGTTCAATTATGTTGGTTATATTATCACTGTAATCAGGAATGTTAAAACAACAAGACACCCCCAGCATTTTACAGACTCCGGCCCTTTTCTGCCGTAAGTGTATCAAGAACTAAACGGTTCTGGCTTGCACTTGGTGTTTGGGCTCGATCTTGGGGCTTATTGTTGAACTTCTTGTTGTTGCTGAGGCTCCTCCTCCTGTTGCCCTTCCGATATGGGCAGAACTCTCCTGCAGTGGTTGGCGTGCGCCCACGTAGCTCTCTCTCTGACCTTCACCGCCGTGTGTGTTGTCAGCAAGACTTGGTACGGTCCTCGCCAGCATTTCGCCCTCCAGTTCTTCCTTCTCAGGTTATGAATTACCACATAATCCCCCGGCCTGATCTTATGCAGGAACGTCTCAGCAACCTTCCACTGGGCAGCTTTGACCTGCACAGAAATCTTGGACAACAGACACGACATTTCTTTGCAATAATTCAACATCTCATTTTCACACACATCTGTTGATGGAAGCCTGCGTTTTCCCCCCTCTACTCCCATGAATGGTGGTCTACCAAAGAGAATTTCGAACGGGCTCAAATTTGTTTTGACTCTCTCATTCTCATGTACATTAACACAGTTGGGAGTGCTTTCACCCATGAGAGTCCAGTGTCCTCACAACACTTTGCCAATTTGTTCTTTACCATCTGGTTCTCACGCTCCACAGCACCTCCGCTGGCGGCGTGATAGGCACAATGTGTTCTCATATCAATTCCTAAGAACTGACTCACCTGCTTTATTGCCTCATTGACAAAGTGTGTTCCGCTGTCAGAACTGATTTTTCTTGGAATTCCCCATCTCGGAACAATCTCAGTTAGCAGAGCCTTGGCTACTGTTGCCGCATCTTGTTTCGAGGTTGGGAAGGCCTCGACCCATTTGGACCACATGTCAACCATTACTAGGCAATATTTCTGCTTCCCACAAGGGGTTAATTCAATGAAATCAATCATTAAGCACTCGAACGGCCCTTTTGGGGCTGGCTGAGATACCAGCCGTGTTTTAACGCCTCGTGCCACATTGTGTGTATTACAAATAACACATCTTTTGCAAAAAATTCTCAGCGAATATTGTGAAGCCCTTGGTAAACCACAATTCTTTCATTTGTGCAATCATTCCCCCTTTCGACACATGATCTAAACCATGCGTCAATTTAGCATAATGTTGAAAGAAATGTTTGGGTAAACAGGGTGTTCCATCAACTGATGTCCACACACTATCTACAAGGCTGCAGCCTGACGCCTTCCAGTTGTTTTTCTCAGCTCCTGTGGAAAAAGACTGCATGCTCTGTAAACAAGGAGAAATGTCGAGGTTAATGTCAACTTGTGCGCAAGTGGTGCTTTTACGATCATCTTTAGTTTGATCTGCTGCCGCTGCTTTTGCAGCCATATCAGCTCTGGCATTTCCTGTTGAAATGAAACTTTTATCGTTAGCATGCACTGCACACTTACAAATCGCAATTTTGTCTGACAACAGAATGGTCTCGAGGAGGTCCGATACCAGAGACGCGTTTAGTATCGGGCGCCATCTGACTTCAAAAATGTCCTGTGCTTCCACAAAGCACCAAAGTCATGCGTGACTCCAAAAGCATAACGCGAGTCTGTGTAAATCGTCACACATTTATCCGTCATCAGTTTACATGCTTCAGTCAGCGCGACCAGTTCAGCTGCCTGCGCAGAATAATGTGATGGTAATTTGGCAGACATCAGAGTTTCAAATTCAGTCGTTACTGCATAACCAACTTTATTCTGTCCCGTTTGTTGATCTTTTGATGCAGACCCATCAACAAACAGGACATTGTCACAATTATCTAACGGTACATCTAAACGGTCTGGACGTGGTGTGCACACCTGTTCGAGCGCTGACAGACAACAATGATGTTCCTCGCTATCCTCCTGTGTGGGCAGAAGGGTGGCAGGATTCAAAGTTGTGCATCTTTTCACAGTTATGTTTGGCATGTCCAACAAAATTGTATGATACCTCAGCCATCGGGCTGTAGACAAATGTGACGTTCTCTGCTCTTGCAAAATCATGGAGACTGCATGTGGAACCATTAAAGTTAAATCAGAATATCCCACAAACTCTCTGGAGGCCATCACAGCCAACTCAGCTGCTGCCACTGCCCTGAGGCAATGCAGAAGTCCTGCAGCTACAGCATGGAGCTTCATTGAAAAATAGGCCACAGGTCGCAGTCTGTCACCATGAGTCTGCAAGAAAACATGAAATTATTCTTTTCATTGTACAAACGGGCGGCTTATGACAGGAAGGCCTAACGTTGGAGCCATAGACAATTGCACTTTCATGTTATCAAATGCTTCCTCAGCCCCACTTGTCCAAACAAGTCTGTCACATGACCTCAGCCCTTTCCCTGTCGTTAGGGCTCGCAAGGGCAGTTCAAAAATGGCATAATTGGGAATGAACGTACGGCAGTAAGCGCACATCCCCAAGAATGACAGCATGTGTTTCTTTGTAATTGGTTTTGGCACCTCTTTTATGGCCCGCACCCGTTTCTCAGACAGTGCATTGCTGTTAGGTTTGATAACATGCCCCAGGAATGTCACTTCCTGTTCCACAAACTGCAGCTTTGAAAGACTGACTTTGTGCCCCTCCCGCTCCAAATGCTTCAGGAGAGCCACAGTGTCAGAGATGCAGGTAGTTTTATCTTTGGCACAAATTAATAAATCATCAACGTATTGTAATAAAGCCATTCCAGCTGTCAAAGTCAGAGGCTCAATACTTCTCAGAAGGGCCTCGTTATAAATGGTTGGAGATTCACAATATCCCTGGCACAATCTTGTAAATGTGTAGCCTTTATTATTAAAATCAAATGCAAACCAGAACTGGCTTTTCTCTTCCACTGGGACGCTAAAGAAAGCATTAGCCAAATCCACCACAGTGAAATACGTTGCATCTTGCGGAATTTGTGACAAAATAGTATAAGGGTTTGGCACTCGTGCTGCCCTGTCAATGACCGCTGAATTTACAGCCTGTAAATCCTGCACAAATCGCCACTCTGTTGGCTGACCCTTATCTCTGATCTTTTTCACAGGAAAAATTGGTGTGCGCACTGGTGAATCGTTGCATGGCACAATTATTCCCTCCTTCAACAGAGAATCAAATACTGGCATTATGCCTTGCAATGCTTCACTTTTGAGGGGATATTGCGCCTGACACGGTTTGTAATCAGATTTTGGGGTGATTACAACCGGCTCGCATCCATTTATCAAACCCCCACATCGTACTTGTGTTTTGCCCACAATTTTGAAGGTATTTCTGCCAGAGAAATATCAATTTCTGATGCAGAAATAGCCCCCACCTCCTGTTTTGTCACATCATTGTTCACAATAGCAGTTACAGTTCTCAAAACTTGCACATCAAAATCGCAGTTTGATTTAAATGCTCCAACACTTTTGCTCTGTGCTAGGTCTGTATCAATTTCAACCCAGTCTGTAGCCTGCAAACAGTCATTCACAAAAAGCCCCAATTCTGTCCATTGCTTATTCGTGCCCTTGGACACAGATAAATGAGGAACACTGTCTCCTGCCATTAAATAACATGGCAATTGTGTTTTTTTTTTTGTTTGTTTTTTTCATTCAAACACACATACAACGCACACACATTCTCTGTCCAGAAAATCTTGTCAAATTTCACACTTTCATTCTCCCCTCCACTAAACCAACTTTTTTCACGCTCACTTACGACATGTGACGTACAATGCATTCTATCAGGCGTCATAAACTGTGTGTTGACTGGTGTTATTCGATCTTTACCCAATTTCAAAATCATCTCTGCCCAATCAACATCTTTTATCTGCCATTCATAAGCCCACTGCGGCTCAAATTTAGAACATGACATTTGTGGTGCTTCCTCAATGATGATTCCGGAGAAATCAGCACAGAGGATCAAATTTAATTCACATATTAAATCTCTGGCCATTAGCGGCGCGAGACAACTGGCCGACCAGAGAAACTCGTGTTTCAGAGTTCGACCCCCCTCTGTCCCACACTCTAAGGGCTCGATGAATCGTTCAGAGATCAAATGGCCCGAAGCCGAAGTGCTTTCATACACTTTTCTTGTCATTTTGGGCACACATGGCAAGTCACATGGTCGTAAAGTGCTAATTGAAGCTCCCGAATCGACCAGAAAGTTAATTGCTATCATTGGGTATTTTGGCATTTGAGAAAACCCTGTGCTTTTGCACATTTTCAAACATTCATCGGAAACACTGCTCAAAATTTCATCATTCACAACATTGCTCAAAACACACAAAGATTTGCAAACAGATTCTTCATTGCAGATAGCAGAATGTAAATCAGTGTATGTGTTTGTGTGTGTGTCGTGTTTGCATGTTAGTAATAAATGGTCACTTCCCTGTCTTGTGGTCAGCCACTGATTGCCCTGAATCAGACCCTCTCCGTCCTGCTCTCGTTTCAATCCGACTTCAGATTCGGGCACAAACTGCTCCAATGCCCGTCTCTCCTGCACACTCTGCATTTGGTACAGTCTCTGATCGTATGGTTGTTTGTAGCACACATAGCACCGCCATTTCCTTCCATCACCTCTTCCTCTAGCCTTATGTTGAGTTTCAGGCTTGTTTGTTTCACATTGCACAACTGCCATTGTGAGTGGTTTTCGGTCTTTCTTTTCCTGCAGCTGATCTTCGGCGTGTATAGCGTGCATCAGGGCTGAAGTTAAGCGCCCGTTCTTCCACTCTATGTAACTTGCCTTCGCTCCTCTTGAAATTTCTGGTCTCAGTCCTTTTAGAAAATAACCTGCAGGAGGCTTTCCCCACGTACTTTTCCGCTTCCCTACGTACTTTTCCCTCTGATTCCCTCTGTCCTCAGGCTCCGTCAAGCCGCTGTGTTTTCCAAATGTTTCAAAAAGTCTGTAGTAATAGTTGCTAACAGGTCTTTCTGAATCAGTTGTGCTGGGAACCATTTCAGACGCGTCCCCAAAAACTTTCTTCTTCTTTGGTGTTTATTGGCGGTTGACAACCTATCTTATTGGTGCATTACCGCCACCAACGAAAACTTTCTGTTCATCGTTCTCTTCCCTTTCTTCTTCGCTGCCTGTGGCAGTGGGCGCTGAGGATTCTACCACCACCTGCTGTACTGGAGGTGATGGTGCTCGTGGAAATTCTTGCGCTTGAATCACTTGCGCTGTTGCTCGTGCATCTTGTGCTGGTCTTCGGATCGGAGAGCAGTCGAGATCGTGGTCCAGTTTCAGGGCTTTCAGCTCCGCCACGGGGTAGTGATGGTTATATGCCGGCGGCACCAAGACAATCTCGGTTACATTTTGAAAAACACAAACACACTGTTTATTATTAGCACACTGTTTATTTACACACTGTTTACATTAACACACTGTTTATTTATTAGTAGTATTCTGCTCTGGGGAGCCATTTTCTCACACACATCCTCATTCATTCCTTTGCTTAATTCATTCCGCATTTGCTTTCGTTCTCATCTGTCGGCTTCCTCAATCCAACACTCTATAGTCTGCTCACATTCTTTACACACATGACGAAAACAACCGCAACAACTCTGTTGCTTTTCACTGGTTTTTTTTTTAAAAATTATTTTTAAAATTGACTTTCACAACATTCAGTCTCATTTTGCTCAGTGTCCCTTCTTCGGGAAAATCATGATATTTTATCAACTTCTCTATGTCCAGCATAGGGCCTACATTTATTTCCGTAATTCTTTTTCATTTGACCGAAAACTGGTGTGTAAAAATTATCTAGTTTAGGCCTACTGTTAGATGACCCCATATTGGCTGATCTTATCTCTCCTGTATTTTCCGTTTACGCGCGTCTAATAATCTGTCAAACGTCTTCAACAGATCCGACTTTGTCACCTCAAATCGGCAAGGGTAGCAAATATGCTTCTGAAATTATGGTTTACTCAAAACCTTTCCGTGAGCGTTTCCAGCGCTCGTTTTGATTCTGATTCACCTAATTAATCAGGTGTGGCTCTTCCGTCCACATTTACGAGCTAATTTTCGGCATAAAATTGACTTGACTTCTCTGCTCGTACCAAAGAGACAGTTCTAGCCACTATGGTTCACTCACAGTCAAATCAAATTACACAACACCAAGTAAAATAATTTTACTGTCTCTTACCCGAGATGCTTTTACTGCCACCGGGTTCTTTCTGATCTCAGTCGAGTCACTCCTGGCCCTGAAAGCAGTTTGGCTCTTCTCTCTCAATTTTCGAGGTAAGACCAGAAGCCTGATGCTTCTAGGATGATCAGTCGTCAATCTGCGGTCTTCAGGACCAGAAGAAACTGCCGTGAGATCCCACTTCTGACACCAATTGTTGTGGCAAAAACAATAATTAACAATAATTAGCATCACAGCATAAGAGACATCAAGATTCAAATTGTATTTTAAAAGATATTTTATTCTTTTAAAAGAGGCTCGTTCACAAAAAAAAAGTACCACGACAGCTACCTCGTGATAGGAACGAGACCTGACCACACTAAAACAGACAGCCCTCTTATACCCCTGACTTCAAAGTCTCTTCTTCTGTAATTTTCCACTCACCCCCGTAAACCAGATCTGCCCCCCCCCTTTACTGTCTTTACTGTCTTCACATCTGTGAGGTCAAAGGCTAGATAACCCCCAGGGTTTTACTGTACTCCCCCGTGAGGTCAAAAGCTAGATAACCCCCCCCTGGGTTTTACTGTCTTCACACCCATGAAGTCAAAAGGTCTATATTTATGGCTAAATAATCCTTCTGTCCTTCCTGAATACAAATTACCCATACTAAAGAGTTAAAACTCTTTGACCATTTGTTTTGTGTGTCCTTTGTTCCTACCAGGAGCATACATGCATTCAATGAGAGAAACACATGATTGAATCGAAAGAAACCCACCCAATGTCTAAGAAAGTAAAAAAAATAAAATAAAATATAAATTTTTCCACAACAAAGACAATAGGATGCTATTCAATATCTATTGCACAGTATCTTTGTGCCAGAACATTATGAGCAGTGCACAACACCACACCATAGTCAGATGAACAACACACCTCCACATACTCATTGTGCAGATGTTTACTCTCTCTGAATTTCTGTCAAATGGTACCCGATACAGTTGCTTCATGTATATTTGATTTTTCTTGAGACCTAATGTTGACAGAGAGACTCATTGGATGTTATTGAAAATATGGTCATCATTGATGATATTGGCTTGGATTTCTCGAAGCCTGATACAATTATTGGTCAAAACCATGTTCACAATGGCGGCCTCTTGTGCACGAGTGAACATCGGGCTCCTTCCACCTTGGTGTCCTCGACCCTCAAGCCTATGTAAACAATAATATATATTAAAAAAAAACAAAATTACACATGTAGCCTACAGTCAAATGTCACAGAAAACAATATTGATGATAAGTACAGCAAGCTTCAGTTTCAATGTACTGTGTGCATAGCTTACCTGTTTTCTCGATGAAATGTCCGAATCACTGACGCAACAGTATTTCTTCTGAGATTTGGTTGAACTCTTTGTCCAGCTTCCATCAGTGTCAGTCCATGGTTGATAACATGGTCAGTAAGTGTTGCACAGATTTCTTGAGTCAAATTTGGTCCACGTCTTCTTTGTTCAGGTTCTATCAACTCTTCAAGTCCTTCTCTACCTCTTCCTCTACCTAGGCCTCTTCCTCTATCTCCTTCTCCTCTACCTGGGCCTCTACCTCCATCTCCTCTTTGAGCTCCCCCTCTCATTCTGCCGCCGCCGCCGCCGCCCCCACCGCCGCCGCCGCCTTCTTCTTCTTCTTCTTCTTCTTCCTTCCATTTTTGTTGAAGACAGGTGAACTCACCTGCTGCCTTTTATAGCACACCTGAGTGCTGCGTTTTCAAATTAGCACATGTGTGCTTCCACACCTGGTGGATGTGATTATCCAATTTGTTCACTAGTGTGGTCATTGGCAATCCGGGGCTTTGTAATGACAAGGAAGTAACCTCACAATCCTTATCTGTGTCTAAGGTGTGAAAATGTGTGAGTTTTACAAATCACTGTGTGTAATGTTTTGCAAAAAGGGTGAAGCAGACATTGTGTGTAATGTTGTGCAAATCAGTAGAGCTGTTTTGCTCATTGGAGTAGAATTTTGCAAATTGTGTGGAAATTTTTATTGTAGTGTGTAAACAATCGTAAAAAACTGTATTGTTTTGAACTTAAGTTTAAAAGTTTTGAAAACAGTATGTAAGCATGTGCAAATTGGCCTGTAAGTACACAGAGTTTTGGCGGTTGTTGTGTCGAAGTGAGAAAATAATTAATGTAATTTGAAAGATGTAGTCATTGAATGCATTTTGTGCCAAAGCAATGATAATTGATCCTCAGTTTAGCCCACATATACTTCTGTTGTGCTCACTGTGTGAAGAGTTTTGAAAAAGTGACCTAAGTATTGGGAAATGTGTCCTAGCGACTGTAAAAAACTGTAACCAAAAGTGTCTTTTGAATGATTCAGTTGTTTTAGAGCAAACCAACAATCTGACTGAATTACTGTTTCTGTTTGTTCTCCAGGTGTGTTTGGTGTTGATCCAGATGGAGTGAAGACAGTGTCAGGGACTGAGGGAGATTCTGTCACTCTACACACTGATCTTCCTGAAGTAGTGGGACGTGATGTGATACTGTGGACAACCCTTGGATTAAACATTGCGAGATTCAATAGAGCAGCCGAAAGCATTTCTACATTAGAAGGACCTGATGGGATATTCAAAAACAGACTGCGTGTGACATTTCGCACCGGAGATCTCACCATCAGTGACCTCACAACTGAACACGCTGGACTTTATGAAGTTAAGATGAAGTTTAAGAAGTTAATAAGACTTTAAGACTTTATGAAGTTAAGACAATGCAGAAAAGCAGAGCGCATTTGGCGGAAGACAAAACTTGTAGTCCATTATAATATCTACAAAGACAGCATCCATGCTTTTAATATGGAACTAGGCAAAGCTAGACAGTCTTTCTTCTCGAATATTATAAACAGCAACTTAAACAACACACGCACTCTATTTGCGACTGTAGAGAGACTGACAAACCCCCCAAGCCAGATTCCCTGTGAACTGCTCTCAGACAGCAAGTGAAGTGAGTTTGCTTCTTTCTTCTCTGAGAAAATAAATAATATCAGAAAGGTGATCAGCACATTCTTGAGTTGTGCTGGGGTCAGACAAATCAAACCACAACCTGAGAAAGTGGTTACTTTGTCTGACTTCAAAGAAATTGATGGCAAAATTTTGGAAGAAACTGTACGGCACCTTAAAACATCAACCTGCGCCCTTGATGCACTTCCAACATCTTTTTTCAAAAGTGTGTTCAACTGTTTAGAAGCAGATCTCCTAGAAGTGATAAACTCCTCACTTCTCTCTGGGAGTTTTCCAAACTCCCTGAAAACTGCAGTTGTCAAGCCCCTCTTGAAAAAGAGCAATCTGGATAAGACCATATTAAGCAACTATAGACCGATCTCAAATCTTCCTTTCATAGGCAAGATCATTGAAAAAGTTGTCTTCAATCAACTGAACAAATTCTTGAACTCGAATGGATACTTTGACAATTTTCAATCTGGTTTCCGATCGCATCACAGCACAGAGACAGCGCTCATAAAGATAATAAACGATATTCGCTTAAATACTGATACAGGCAAATTATCAGTACTGGTACTACTCGACCTCAGTGCTGCATTTGACACTGTCGATCACACCATACTTCTGGAAAGGCTGGAAAACTGGGTGGGGCTTTCTGGGATGGTCCTAAAATGGTTCAGGTCATACTTAGAAGGGAGAGGTTATTATGTGAGTATAGGAGACCATAAGTCTGAGTGGACGCCCATGACATGCGGAGTCCCTCAAGGCTCAATTCTTGCTCCACTCCTGTTCAACCTGTATATGCTCCCAATTAGCCAAATAATGAGAAAGAACCAAATGGCTTACCACAGCTATGCAGATGACACACAGATCTACTTAGCCCTATCACCTAACGATTACAGCCCCATTGACTCCCTGTGCCAATGTATTGATGAAGTAAACAGTTGGATGTGCCAAAACTTTCTTCAGTTAAACAAAGACAAAACTGAAGTCATTGCGTTTGGAAACAAAGATGAAGTTCTCAAGGTGAATGCATACCTTGATGCTAGGGGTCAAACAACTAAAAATCAAGTCAGGAATCTTGGTGTGTCTCTAGAGTCAGACCTTAGTTTCAGTAGTCATGTCAAAGCAATAACTAAATCAGCATACTATCATCTGAAAAATATTGCAAGAATTAGATGCTTTGTTTCCAGTCAAGACCTAGAGAAACTTGTGCATGCTTTCATCACCAGCAGGGTGGATTATTGTAATGGACTCCTCACGGGCCTTCCCAAGAAGACCATAAGACAGTTGCAGCTCATACAGAACGCTGCTGTCAGAATTCTGAGCAAAACCAGAAAATATGAACATATCACACCAGTCCTCAGGTCTTTACACTGGCTCCCAGTTACATTTAGGATTGATTTTAAAGTATTATTACTGGTATATAAATCACTCAATGGGCTAGGACCTCAATATATTGCAGACATGCTCACTGAATATAAACCCAACAGATCACTCAGATCATTAGAATCACATCAGCTAGAAATACCAAGGGTTCACTCTAAGCAAGGAGAGTCTGCTTTTAGCTATTATGCCAGCCGCAGCTGGAACCAGGTTCCAGAAGAGATCAGATGTGCTCCTACAGTAGTCACATTCAAATCCAGACTCAAAACACATCTGTTTAGCTGTGCATTTACTGAATGAGCACTGTGCCACTGTTTTTTTTTATTTTATTTTTTTTTATTCTAAACTGTTTTAATTATTCTTATTTTATTATTCTTGTTTTTTTTTTCTTTTTAATTTCTACTATGTAAAGCACTTTGAATTACCATTGTGTATGAAATGTACTATATAAATAAACTTGCCTTGCCTAAGATCATGCAGGGAAGTAAGGTCTCATACAAGAGATATAAAGTTGAAGTCCACGGTAAGCAGAAAAAAAACAACTGTGTAATTTGCTCGTGTTTTCTGTTTGAATATTCTGTCAATAATGACAAATAAATAAGCTCTCTTGTTAACATTTTATTTTATTATATTTCTGTCTGTGTCTTCGGCGAGTGTTTTTCATTTTGCCTCTCATCCAGATGACTTCATCAGTTTATCAGTGAGCGGATCCCTTTGCATTTCCCCACATTTGATCACATTATGGCATCACAAGAGTGATTTAATGCTGTGGGAGTTCAATTACTGTCCAGATCAATAGTACTGAATCCCAGTCACAGCTGCAAATTAATGGGTTAAAAATAAAATGACATCATTGTTGGTATATAATAGGGTCTAGAGGTGACCAATAGTGGATTTAACCGTTACCGATAACTAAGGTTTTGGAAAAGGCTGATAAGTGATTAATCGGCCGATAGTTTTTAAAATGGATTTATATGATGTTAAAGGGTCATGAAACCCCTCGGTTTCTTCACAGTTTAGTTCACACCATTATCAGAAAATGTCTGGGAGGTGTGGGCGTGGTTAGAGCGGAGTGATGTGGAGAAGGGGGAGGGAACACAACAACTGTCCTATCTGGTCCAGTCAACTTTATTTCACTGATGCACTGAACACATTTTAATAATTGTTTGTGGCAAAACGCACATATCATTTTATTTTCTTACAGTAAGTTTTGCAAGCTCACGATACATCACAATACATGGATGGTGTTTGAGACGGTCAGTTCAAACCGCACCTCAAACAAGCCCAGTCCACCTCACGGCATATCTCAAAACTCTAATGTTAATAAATGCATGCTGCATGAACATTTAGAAAGTTTTGCCGTTGATGAGAAGCCTGTCCCCCGTCAGCATCTCGGACTACAATCTTGAACATCAATCGCAGTTTGGTTTCACCTCACACTGAAGCCCTGCTTGCTTGAGAGATTGAAGCACTCGTCATTTGAGAATCGAGGTTTTATTGATTATCATGAGATAGTGCCTTCTCATTGGATAAGGCCACGCAGCCTCATGAATAATGACACTGATGACATGTTGACACATCCTGTGATATTGTCTCGATGTTTGCTTGGGAGGGTAGAGTCACATGGGGTAACTACCATGTGGTTGCAATAATGTGGCTCTCGCTCTCGGTGGGTCACATGGTGAGTTGTGCGTGGAGGCCGCGGAGAATAGTGTGAAGCCTCAACACACAAAAAAATAACGAAAAAATAATTGCTAATGTTATGTTCTTTCATGTGCAGCACATGCATATATGGTAACATCTCAGAAATTGCAGTTTAGTGTTTTCGTGACCCTTTAAAAAAATGTCATAGTCTTTCCTTACTAAACATGTCCTCCGCCTTGCTTCACTGCCCACTTCTGTTCCAGTTGGATCACACAAATGAATATGCAACCATGGCTACAAGTGGGAAGAAATCCATGCTGGTACTCCCCCTAGCTGTCCGACCATCCCTCTGAGCACTTCACTGTGGTGTGGTGGTGTTAGGGTTCCTACACCTCCACAATAACAACTTAACCCCTGGTTATGTGTAACACAAGTCATGGATTAATTGAGTAAACTGAGTAGGGTTTTTAGTGGGCGGTGGTTAAAACAAAAGGATATTGATTGAACTGTAAGATTAATGATTAAGTGTCCATCCTGAACTGACTGCAGGGGTGCTGGAATATATAGCACCCTTTAATGTTTGGCCTAACTATTCTTCTTTATATTTCTTCTGAATATTTTCCAGCTCGCCTGCCCGTTCCTGTCATTAGCAGAGACTTTTCACAGACTTCTTCATCATTTGAAAGTTAATCTAAATGTGTGTTGGTGTGTTCAGTGTTTAGTTTCACTGAAGCTGTGATCCGATTTGTCCTCTCTGGTCTGGTGGTCGTGGCTGTTGTTGCTGTACTGGTTTATGACATCATATCCTGAAGAACTGAACAAAAGAGATACATCACACAACACCATCAGACTGGAGGAGGAGCAAGATGGCGTACTAGATGGCAGCAGAGTTAACAACTAGCAAAGTCCCAACGTTTATGTATTTTTAGACTTTTCCCAATTAGTTTTTCAAATTTCTCATCATCTAAAGATGGCAAGCAGAGCAAAAAAATCTGAAGATAATATAGTGAGTAGTAACAGATACAAGCATGATTACGCGGAAGTGATGGAAGTAGCTGTTGCTGCAAACAAGCGCCTTTTGGAGGAAACTGGTGCTGAGAATCTACCTGCACCTTATGAAGAAAGTGCATCCTGAGCAGGAGGAAGAGATTTCTAATGTGGATATCCTCAAGGCTATTCACTCTCTCTGAAGAATTAAAGTTGGAGGAGTTGTCAAAGAAAATGGAAGAGATCTATAGTGTCGTCTCTGAGGTTAAGGTAGAGCTGAAAGCTCACAAGCAGAAGGCATCTGAAATGGATCTGAATCTTTCCGTTCTCAAACAGGAAAATAAAGAGCTGAAGGCGAGGGTAGGAGATCTGGATCGCTACAAAAGGTGTTGGAACTTACGCATCAAAGGCTCGCCAGAGAAACAGAACGAGAACATCAGAGCAGAGGTGATTTCACTGCTTTCAAAGATTGCTATTGGAGTGCCCTGGGAAATGGAAGAGGTGGTTGACACGGTTCATCGAATTAGCAGAAAGGAAGGAAATCACATGCGGCAGATCATCATTCAATTTTCAAAGAGACTCTATAGAGATCAAATTTGGGTGTTGTCAAAGGGATGAACCGTGTGCAAGGAGGCAGGCATTCGTTTCGCAGAGGACTTAAAACAAAGAGGACAGATATGCTCGAGAAGGGGACTAAAGGACATTGTAAATGTTAAGGTATATTTATGTTTTGTAAAGTGCAGAAGTCACACTTTGTTTTTTTGCAAGAGACTCACTCCACTGAAGAGGATGCTGCTTTTTGGAAAATGCAGTGGGGAGATATAATTTTGTTTAGTCATGGCTCCAATCGGTCAGCAGGTGTCGCCATATGCCTTAACAACTGTCCCGGGAATGTTGTGACTTTTCAGGGTGATCTTAATGGGCATTGGCTTGCTGTGGTGGGTAATATTGAAGGTATTTGTCTTATTTTAGTAAATGTTTATGGCTATAATAGTAATGGACAAAACAATATTTTATTTTCAAATTTTACTGATGTTATCACACTTTTTAAAACAAAAGTTAATACAAATTTTGTACTAATTGGAGGTGATTTTAATTTGGCACCTGATGAATGGCTGGATGATATAAAAATAATATAAATGTTTAGATTATATTTTAACTAGTGTTTATGCTGCACAAAGCTTGTGCTTGCAAATATCTGCTCAGGTCTAAATGAGTAAAATGCACTTTAAATATGCCCATATTAGAAAATCAGCATATAATGATTTCTGAAGGATCATGTGACACTGAAGACTGCAGTAATGATGCTGAAATTCAGCTTTGATCACAAATTGCATTTTACAATATATTCAAATAGAAAACTGTTCTTTTAAATTGTAAAAATATCACTGTTTTTACTGTATTTTGGATCAAATAAATCTGACTGAATACTCCATTGCCTGTCTGACAGCTGTAGTATTATTTCAGTGTTGTGTTTTACATTCCAATATATATTTTCAAGATGAATAATATTCAAAGTAAAACAGATTAATAAATAAATACTGTTTGTTTCTATTATCCCAAAATTGTATGTGATAATCATTATTCTTGAACATTGTCTCCCCTTAGTGGTCTGATGTCGGCAATAGCAGTCACGCCCATCAGAGCAGAGACAGCCAATCAGATCACAGCGATTCTGTCGGAACGAGGGAAGAATCTCAAAACTCATCATTACTGAAGGTTAATGGACACTTCTGTTGGACTTCAGCATATCATATTCAGCGTATCTCAGTCTTCTGAAGGCTTCACAATGACAACTTCAGATCTTAAGTAAAAACATCAGTGAACATGTAAATATCACATGTATGTCTCGAGATGCTTCTGCTGAATTAGACATTGTAAAACATCAGGAAGTGTTTCTGCCTCTACTGGAACTCAAAGTGATGAACACAAAATAATGCCAATGATCTGCCTAAATGTGCCATTGAACACTTTAGAAGTGACAGAAGGTACAAAACATCTGTGCAAATGAAGACACTGAAAATAATATTTAACATTCCATTAATAATATAGAAATAAAGTATTTGGAAGTATTATTAATGGGGGAGGTTGTTTCTGCAGTCAAACTTCTCTACAGGAACTCGTGGCTCATTTAAGTCAAAGTGTGAAATGAGAAACTAGAAACTAACAAGATAATCCTGAAATAGCTTCATATTAATATACGTGTGAACTTTAGTCAAGTCTATTGCTAAACTTCCCCATGATGACCAAAGTAGACTTATCCGAGTTACTGCAGAAACTGTTTGTATAATATAACTGCAGTAAATGTGATTCAAAAAACATTTGAAGGAGCCTCAGAGACATTTTTAATGATTTAGTTACACATTTGTGTTTTAAATCAGTTTTATTTGATTTATTTTCCATATTTGTAGTGATTTTAATCTCAGAAGAAGATTAAAAAAAATGATTCACAGTTTTATTTTCTGTTTGTGTTGGTGTCATCTGAGTTTAAATGTGTTTTTATGACTTCAGTGTTACAGAGTAAAAATCTGATTCAATGTTACAGTTTATGGAGAGAATTACAATGTGAAACACACACAACAACAACCGCCATTCGCCACTAAGTGGCGGTGACGTCACCACGACGCTTGTGCTATGTTCACGTTAAGGCCATGTATAGTGTCGAACACACTCACAAACACACACACACACACACACACATACACACACTCACACACAAACACAAAAACACACACATGCTCTCTCTCTCTCTCTCTCTCACACTCTCTCTCTCTCTCTCTCTCTCACACTCTCTCTCTCTCTCTCTCTCTCTCTCTCTCTCTCTCTCTCTCTCTCACACACTCTATCTCTCTCTCTCTCTCTCTCTCTCTCGGCAGAACTTTATAAACTCTCCCCTCCTCCAGTTGTCGTTACTCAAGATAGTTTAGTTGAAATATCTGGTGATTTCAGACTTGTGGAGAGTTATTTAAATGAATAATGTTTCACACATCGCTTTTATTCTGTTTGTTCTTGTGGCATGTGGTCGGTAAGTCAACTTTCTTTCTTATTTATTGACAGTTTATTGTAAACGACTATCAACATCATTGTTTGCTGTTTTTATGAGAAATATTCAGTTGATCTGTGTAAATAACACTTTATATCATCAATAAATGATTTATTAAATGTCACGTTTTGAAGACATCATATCATCAGACTCATTTTAGTTTCAGTCAGTATCATTACACAAATATTTCTGTTTGTATTTGCTGTTATTTCAGTGGAGAACTATTGAACATCTTCATTTATCAGTTTTACAAGAACAGTTTTCATGAATCTGTTTCAACACTTCATTGACTACAAGTTATTCCTCATTTAAATGTGTGCAAAAAGTGTTTCAAAGTTACAAATAAAAGTTCAAGTTCACATTGTTTGTTGTGCAGGTGTGTTTGGTGTTGATCCAGATAAAGTGAAGTCAGTGATGGAGGGAGATTCTGTCACTTTACACACTGATCTTACTCAAATACATGATGGTGATGAGATCGAGTGGTGGATTAAACCTGAAAACATTCGCATCGCAAGAATCAAGACAGCGATCGGAGTCTTCTCTACATCTGATGATGTTCTTAATGGGAGATTCAGAGGTCGACTGCATCTGAACCATCAGACTGGAGATCTCACCATCACAAACATCACAACTGAACACACTGGACTTTATCAACTAAACATCATTACAGGAAATAAAGATACAACAAAGACATTCAGAGTCACAGTTTATGGTGAGTGTTACAGTGTCGTCTGTCTTCATCATTATGTTAATAATCATTTTCACAATCTATAAAGATATTTCAGACTGATTCATATATTTGAAATGATATTAATAGATTCAGTCAGATGTAGTTGATTATTTTCTTTCTAATGATCGTGTATTATGTCATTTGTCTGACAGTATAATAACTATAAAACAACGTTTCTTTCCTCTATATTTACTTTTCTACATTTGATGTCTGTAATTTCTTCTTGATTAAATCTATTCTCAGATCGTATCGGTGTAAAACTGCAGATGTTGTTGCTCTTGTATGATAAATTACTTATTATGTTCATCATTTCTATGTCACAAAAGCATCTGCTACATCATCACATGTTCTATAACATGATATACTGGAGTAATAGATGTCAATCATTTCACTGTTCAGCATCTATAGCTGACTCAATAAACACTCAATAAACACACAATAAACACTCAATAAACACTCACTCAACACTCACTCAACACTCACTCAACACTCAATAAACACTCAAACACTCAATAAACACTCACTCAACACTCACTCAACACTCAATAAACACTCACTCAACACTCACACTCACTAAACACTCAATAAACACTCACTCAACACACGATAAACACACAATAAACACTCACTCAACACTCAAACACTCACTCAACACTCAATAAACACTCACACAACACTCACTAAACACTCAATAAACACTCAATAAACACTCACTCAACACACAATAAACACTCACTCAACACTCTATAAACACTCACTCAACACTCACACTCACTAAACACTCAATAAACACTCACTAAACACTCAATAAACACTCACTCAACACACGATAAACACACAATAAACACTCACTCAACACTCAAACACTCACTCAACACTCAATAAACACTCACACAACACTCACTAAACACTCAATAAACACTCAATAAACACTCACTCAACACACGATAAACACACAATAAACACTCACTCAACACTCAATAAACCCTCAATCAACACTCAATAAACACTCAATAAACACTCACTCAACACTCAATAAACACTCAAACCCTCAATTAACACTCAATAAACACTCACTCAACACTCAATAAACACTCAATAAACTCTCACACACTCACACACACATTCACAGACTCAACACTCACTCAACACTCAATAAACACTCACTCAACACTCAATAAACACTCACTCAACATTCAATAAACACTCACTGAACACAATAAACACTCAATAAACACTCAATAAACACTCAATAAACACTCAAACACTCACTCAACACTCACTCAACACTCAATAAACACTCAAACCCTCAATTAACACTCAATAAACACTCACTCAACACTCAATAAACACTCACACACTCAACACTCACACACACATTCACAAACTCACACATTCACAAACTCACACATTCACTCACACATTCACACCCTCATAGTGTATATTCACTCACACATTCACACATTCACTAAACACTCACACATTCACACACTCATATATTCACTCAACATTCACACAATCACACATTCACACACTCGCACATTCCCTCAACACTCACACACTCACATATTCACTCAACATTCACACAATCACAGATTCACCATTCGCACATTCACCAATCACACATTCACTCACTCACTCACTCACTCACACACTCACACATTCACACACTCACACATTCAAACACTCACACACTCAACACACATATTCACACACTCACACATTCACACACTCACACACTCACACATTCACACACACACACACACACACACAACACTCACATATTCACACATTCAACACTAACACATTCAACATTCACAAACTCAACACACACACTCACACATTAGCACACTCAACACTCACACATTCACACATTCACAAACACACACACACTCACACATTAGCACACTCAACACTCACACATTCACACACTCACACATTCACACACTCAACACTCACACAATCAACACTCACACATTCAACACTAACACATTCAACATTCACACACTCAACACTCACACACTCAACACTCACATATTCACACATTCAACACTAACACATTCACACATTCACAAACTCAACACACACTCACACATTAGCACACTCAACACACACACATTCAACATTCACACACTCACACATTCACACACTCACACATTAGCACACTCAACACTCACACAATCAACACTCACACATTCACACACTCAACACTCACACATTCAACATTAACACATTCACACACTCAACACTCACACATTCAAATTGTGAGAAATTTTGCTTGGGCACAGTGCAAGTTGTTTCATAAAAAACATCACAAAAAAAAAACACAAATCACAAAACACGTCAACAAAAACCTGAGAAGCATTGACATGTACTTTACAAGAAGAAAATATAAACACAGAAGAAAAAGGACATTATTGACAGCACAATTCCATGGATTAAAGTGCAAGTGCTAAAGTGCTAGTGTGGTTATTGCACATTACTCCGTTGTATTGAAGTTTGTGTAAAGTGCATGTGCTAAGGTGCTAGTATGTATATTGCACGTTGCCCTATTGCACCGAGATCACAAGTAAAGTGCTGAAGTGCTCACATATTTATTGCACTCAGTTCTATTTCACATTGTTCAGCAGCTTAATGGAGGCTGGCACAAATGATAATTTTAAGCGATTAGTTTTGCATTTTGGTACAAGAGTCTTCTTCCTGATGGCAGGGTTTCATATTCAGGAAAGAGGGGATGTTGAGGGTCTAATTTAATTTAATTTTTAGTTTCATAACTGCCTGATCATACAGGTTCTGTATAGGCTCATAGTCTCTCCTTCCTATAATTTTCATGGCTGTTTTGTGCATGTTGGCAAGCTTGTTTTTCACCTTAACTGTTAGGTTGCCAAACCATGCAGTAATTCCATATCTGATGACACTCTCTAAGATTGCATGGTAGAAGATCATCATGATATGACTGCTCACACCATACAAACTTAGACGCCTTAAAAATAAAGCCTCTGCTGCAATTTGTTACACAGGTTGTCAACATGTGTATTCCAACAGAGAAGACTGTCAATATGGACACCTAAATATTTGTATGAGGACACCACAGTTACTTCCTGGTTTTTAATGACAACTCACACATTCTAACATTCACACGCTCAACACACACATTCACACACTCACATATTCACACATTCACACACTCAACACTCACACATTCAAAAACTCACACGCTCAATACACACATTCACACATTCACATATTAACACATTAACACACTCAACACTCAAACATTCTAACACTCACACGCTCAACACACACATTCACACAATCACATATTCACACACTCAACACTCACACATTCAAAAACTCACACGCTCAACACACACATTCACACACTCACATATTAACACATTCACACACTCAACACTCACACATTCACACACTCAACACTCACACATTCACACACTCACAGTCACAAACTCACATATTAACACATTCATACACTCAACACTCACACATTCACACACTCAACACTCACACACTCACACATTCACACAGTCATACACTCACACAGTCACACACTCACACATTCAACATTCACATTCACACACTCACACATTCAACATTCAACACTCACATTCACACACTCAACACTCACACACTCACACATTCACACACTCAACACTCACACACTCACACATTCACACACTCACACATTCACACACTCAACACTCACACACTCAGCACTCACACATTCAAACACTCAACACTCACACATTCACACACACACATTCAAACACTCACACAACACACACATTCACACACTCACACAGTCTTACACACACACACATTCAACACTCACACACTCACACATTCACACAATCAACACTCAACACTCACACATTCACACACTCAACACTCACACACTCAACAATCACACATTCAAACACTCAACACTCACACATTCACACACACACTCACACATTCAATCACTCACACACAACACACACACATTCACACACTCACACACACACACACACACAGTCTTACACACACACATTCAACACACACACACACTCACACACTCAACACTCACACACTCACACATTCACAACTCACACACTCAACACTCACACATTCAAACACTCAACACTCACACATTCACACACACACACATTCAAACACTCACACAACACACACATTCACACACTCACACAATCACACAGTCTTACACACACACACATTCAACACTCACACACTCACACACTCAACACTCACACACTCAACACTCACACATTCACACACTCAACACTCACACACTCAACACTCACACATTCAAACACTCAACACTCACACATTCACACACACACTCACACATTCAAACACTCACACACAACACACACACATTCACACACTCACACACACACACACACAGTCTTACACACACACATTCAACACACACACACATTCACACACTCAACACTCACACACTCACACATTCACCACTCACACACTCAACACTCACACATTCAAACACTCAACACTCACACACATTCACACACTCAACGCTCACACATTCACACACACACACACACACACAATTTCACACACTCAACACTCACATTCACACACTCAACAGACACACACACATTCACACACTCAACACTCACATTCACACTCACACATTCACATTCACAGATTCACTCAAAACTCACAGATACACTCACACATTCACACATTCACACATTCACTCAACAGTCAAGCACTCAACACTCAACACTCACACATTCAAAACACACACATTCAACACTCACACATTCACACATTCAGCACTCACACATTCACTCATTCAACACTCACACATTCATACACTTACACATTCACACACTCACACATTCAACACTCACACATTCAACATTCACACATTCACACATTCAACACTCACATATTCAACATTCACACATTCAACATTCACACATTCAACACATTCAACACTCACATATTCATCATTCACACATTCAACACTCACACATTCAAACATTCAACACTCACACATTCACACATTCAACACTCACACGTTCACACATTCAACACTCACATATTCACACATTCAACAGTCACACATTCAACATTCACATATTCAACATTCACACATTCAACATTCACACATTCAACACTCACATTTTCAACATTCACACATTCAGTCACACACGCACACGTTCACACAGTCACACACTCAACTCTCATACAGTCACACACTCACACAGTCACACACACACACACAGTCACACATTCACACAGTCACACATTCAACATTCACACACTCAACACTCACACATTCAACATTCACACATTCACAGTCACACACGCACACATTAACACACTCACACATTCAACATTCACCATTCACACATTCAACATGCACACATTCACACACTCACACATTCACCATTCACACATTCAACCCGCACACATTCAACACTCACACATTCACACACTCACAAAGTCTTACACACATTTAAACATTCACACACTCACACATTTAAACACTCACACATTCACACATTCACAGAGTCACACGCTCAAACAGTCACACACTCACACATTCACACAGGCACACACTCACACTTTCAACATTCACATTCACGCACTCACACATTCAACATTCACACATTCAACACTCACATTCACACACTCACACATTCAACATTCACACATTCAACACTCACATTCACACATTCACACTTTCACACATTCAACACTCACACATTCACACACTCAACTCTCACACACTCAACACTCACACACTCACACTCACACACTCAACACACACGTTCACACACTCAACACTCACATATTCACACACACACACACACACACACACATTCACACACTCAACACTCACATTCACGCACTCAACGCTCACACATTCACACACACACACATTCACACACTTAACACTCACATTCACACACTCACACATTCACCATTCACACATTCAACCTGCACATATTCAACAATCACACATTCACACACTCACACAGTCAAACACTCACACACTCACACAGTCACACAGTCAAACATTTAAACACTCACACATTCACACATTCTCACACTCAACACTCACACATTCACACACTCAACACTCACACACTCAACACACACACATTCACACAAACACTCAAACACTCACGCACTCATCACACACATTCACGCACTCATACATTCACACACTCAACGCTCACACATTCACAAACACACACACACACACACACACACACACACACACACACACATTCACACACTCAACACTCACATTCACACACAAAACACAATCACACACACACACACACACACACAGACACACACACACACACTCACACATTAACAATTCACACACTCAACTCTCACACAGTCACACACTCACACAGTCACACATTCAAAACTCACACAGTCACACATTCAACATTCACACATTCACACACTCAACACTCACACATTCAACATTCACACATTCACAGTCACACACGCACACATTCACACAGTCACACACTCACACATTCACACACTCACATTCACCATTCACACATTCAACACGCACACATTTACACACTCACACATTCACACATTCAACACTCACACATTCACACACTCACAAAGTCTTACACACACATTTAAACATTCACACACTCACACATTTAAACACTCACACATTCACACATTCACAGAGTCAAACACTCACACACTCACAGTCACACACTCAACACTCACATTCACGCACTCAACGCTCACACATTCACACATTCACACACTCAGCACTCACATTCACACACACACACACACACACATTCAACACTCACATTCACACACTCACATGCTCACTCATTCAAAACACACACATTCAACACTCACACAATCACACATTCAGTCACACACACACACAGTCACACACTCACACATTCACCATTCACACATTCAACACTCACACAGTCACACACTCACACATTCAACATTCACACATTCTCACACTCAACACTCACACATTCACACACTCAACACTCACACACTCACACACACACTCAAACACTCACGCACTCATCACACACATTCACACACTCATACATTCACACACTCAATGCTCACACATTCACAAACACACACACACACATTCACACACTCAACACTCACACATTCACAAACACACACACACACACACATTCACACACTCAACACTCACATTCACACACAAAACACAATCACACACACACACACACACACAGACACACACACACACACTCACACATTAACAATTCACACACTCAACTCTCACACAGTCACACACTCACACAGTCACACATTCAAAACTCACACAGTCACACATTCAACATTCACACATTCACACACTCAACACTCACACATTCAACATTCACACATTCACAGTCACACACGCACACATTCACACAGTCACACACTCACACATTCACACACTCACATTCACCATTCACACATTCAACACGCACACATTTACACACTCACACATTCACACATTCAACCCGCACACATTCAACACTCACACATTCACACACTCACAAAGTCTTACACACACATTTAAACATTCACACACTCACACATTTAAACACTCACACATTCACACATTCACAGAGTCAAACACTCACACACTCACACAGTCACACACTCAACACTCACATTCACGCACTCAACGCTCACACATTCACACATTCACACACTCAGCACTCACATTCACACACACACACACACACACATTCAACACTCACATTCACACACTCACATGCTCACTCATTCAAAACACACACATTCAACACTCACACAATCACACATTCAGTCACACACACACACAGTCACACACTCACACATTCACCATTCACACATTCAACACTCACACAGTCACACACTCACACATTCAACATTCACACGTTCTCACACTCAACACTCACACATTCACACACTCAACACTCACACACTCACACACACACTCAAACACTCACGCACTCATCACACACATTCACACACTCATACATTCACACACTCAACGCTCACACATTCACAAACACACACACACACATTCACACACTCAACACTCACATTCACACACAAAACACAAACACACACACACACTCACACATTAACAATTCACACACTCAACTCTCACACAGTCACACACTCACTCAGTCACACATTCACACAGTCACACACTCACTCAGTCACACATTCACACAGTCACACATTCAACACTCACACATTCAACATTCACACACTCAACACTCACACATTCAACATTCACACATTCACAGTCACACACGCACACATTCACACACTCACACACTCACACATTCAACATTCACACACTCACATTCACCATTCACACATTCAACACGCACACATTTACACACTCACACATTCACACATTCAACCCGCACACATTCAACACTCACACATTCACACACTCACAAAGTCTTACACACACATTTAAACATTCACACACTCACACATTTAAACACTCACACATTCACACATTCACAGAGTCAAACACTCACACACTCACACAGTCACACACTCAACACTCACATTCACGCACTCAACGCTCAGACATTCACACATTCACACACTCAGCACTCACATTCACACACACACACACACACACACATTCACACATTCAACACTCACATTCACACACTCACATGCTCACTCATTCAAAACACACACATTCAACACTCACACAATCACACATTCAGTCACACACGCACACAGTCACACACTCACACATTCACCATTCACACATTCAACACTCACAAATTCACACACTCACACACTCACAAAGTCTTACACACACATTTAAACATTCACACACTCACACAGTCACACACTCACACATTTAAACACTCACACATTCACAGAGTCACACACTCAACACTCACATTCACGCACTCAACGCTCACACATTCACACACACACACATTCACACACTCAACACTCACATTCACACACAAACACACACACACACACACACACACATTCACAGATTCAACACTCAAATTCACACACTCACATACTCACACATTCAAAACACACATTCAACACTCACAATCATACATTCAGTCACACACACACACATTCACACAGTCACACATTCAACATTCACAGTCACACACTCACACATTCACACAGTCACACATTCACACATTCAACATGCACACATTCACACATTCAACCCGCACACATTCACACACTCACACAGTCTTACACACACATTTAAACACTCACACAGTCACACACTCACAAATTCACACACTCACACATTTAAACACTCACACATTCACAGTCACACACTCACACATTTAAACAGTCACACACTCACACATTCACACAGTCACACACTCACACATTCAACATTCACATTCACACACTCACACATTCAACATTCACACATTCAACACTCACATTCACACATTCAACACTCACACATTCAACATTCACACATTCAACACTCACATTCACACATTCAACACGAGCACACTCACACATTCACACACTCATACATTCACACACTCAACGCTCACACATTCACACACACACACACACACACATTCACACACTTAACACTCACATTCACACACTCAACACTCACATTCACACACAAACACACACGCACACACACACACACATTCACACACTCACATACTCACACATTCAACACTTACACAATGATACATTCAGTCACACACACACACACACATTCACACATTCAACACTCACACATTCAACATTCACAGTCACACACTCACACACTCACACAGTCACACATTCCTCATTCACACACTCACACATTCACCATTCACACATTCACCATTCACACATTCAACACTCACACATTCAACACTCACACATTCAACATTCAACATTCACACATTCAACATTCACACATTCAACACTCACACATTCAACATTCAACATTCACACATTCAACACTCACACATTCAACATTCAACACTCACACATTCAACATTCACACATTCAACATTCAACATTCACACATTCAACATTCACACATTCACACATTCAACACTCACACATTCAACATTCAACATTCACACATTCAACATTCAACATTCACACATTCAACATTCACACATTCAACACTCACACATTCAACATTCAACATTCAACATTCACACATTCAACACTCACACATTCAACATTCACACATTCAACACTCACACATTCAACATTCACACATTCAACACTCACACATTCAACATTCACACATTCAACACTCACACATTCAACATTCACACATTCAACATTCACACATTCAACATTCAACATTCACACATTCAACATTCAACATTCAACACTCACACATTCAACATTCAACATTCACACATTCAACATTCACACATTCAACACTCACACATTCAACATTCACACATTCAACATTCAACATTCAACACTCACACATTCAACACTCACACATTCAACATTCACACATTCAACATTCAACATTCAACACTCACACATTCAACATTCAACATTCACACATTCAACATTCACACATTCAACACTCACACATTCAACATTCAACATTCACACATTCAACACTCACACATTCACACACTCACATTGACACAGTCACACATTCAGCATTCACACATTCAACATTCAACACTCACACATTCACACACTCACACAGTCACACACTCACATTCACACAGTAACACATTCAAACACTCACACATTCACCGTTCACACACACACATTCAACATTCACACGTTCAACATTCACACACTCACACATTCAACATTCACACACACACATTCAACATTCACACATTCAACATTCATACATTCAACACTCACACATTCAACATTCACGCATTCACACATTCAACATTCACATTCACACATTTGCACATTCAACACGAGCACTCACTCATTCACACACTCAACATTCACACATTCCAACATTCAACATTCACACATTCACACATTCAACATTCACACATTCAACACACACACTCACACATTCACACACTCACACATTCACACATTCCAACATTCACACATTCAACATTCACGCATTCACACATTCAACATTCACATTCACACACTCACACATTCACACATTTGCACATTCAACACGAGCACACACTCATTCACACACTCAACATTCACACATTCAACACACACACTCACACACTCACACATTCAACATTCACACATTCCAACATTCACACACTCAACATTCACACATTCCAACATTCACACATTCAACATTCACACATTCAACATTCACACATTCAACACACACACTCACACACTCACACATTCAACATTCACACATTCCAACATTCACACATTCAACATTCACACATTCAACACACACACTCACACACTCACACATTCACACATTCAACATTCACACATTCACACATTCCAACACTCACACATTCAACATTCACACATTCACACATTCCAACATTCACACATTCAACATTCACACATTCAACATTCACACATTCAACACACACACTCACACACTCACACATTCAACATTCACACATTCCAACATTCACACATTCAACATTCACACATTCAACACACACACTCACACACTCACACATTCAACATTCACACATTCCAACATTCACACACTCAACATTCACACATTCCAACATTCACACATTCACACATTCAACACACACACTCACACATTCACACACTCACACATTCAACATTCACACATTCCAACATTCACACATTCCAACATTCACACATTCAACATTCACACATTCAACACTCACACATTCAACATTCACACATTCAACACTCACACATTCAACATTCACGCATTCACACATTCAACATTCACATTCACACACTCACACATTTGCACATTCAACACGAGCACACACTCAACATTCAAACATTCCAACATTCAAACATTCCAACATTCACACACTCACACATTCACACACTCAACACACACACATTCACACACTCACACAATAAACACTCACTCAACACTCAATAAACACTCACTCAACACTCAGTCCACAAACACTCAACACTCACTCAACACTTGACAAGTAAAAGCATGTATGTATTTACTGTTCATTGTGTTTATTCTTATTTATGATCATCCTCTGATGTTTTCCAGCTCATCTGCCGGTTCCTGTGATCACCAGAGACTCTTCACTGAATTCTTCATCATCTAAATGTGTGTTGGTGTGTTCAGTGGTGAATGTGACACCGGTGACTCTCTCCTGGTACAAAGGAAACAGTTTATTGTCCTCCATCAGTGTGTCTGATCTCAACAGAAGTCTCTCTCTGGAGGTGGAATATCAGGAGAACAACATCTACAGCTGTGTGGTGAACAATCCCATCAGAAACCAGACTCAACATCTCAACATCACTGAAGTCTGTCAGCCGTGTTCAGGTGGTGAGTTTATTGTTTGTTTACTGTCTCTGAAAATGCAAATTAATTTCTTTGATTCACTGTTGTGTGTTCTGATTGAAGTTAAACTAGTCGAAACTATTTCAATATTAGTTCATAAAGCGGCTCAGTCCAGCTATCATCTGTTTGTTCTGTTATTTCCTCAGATTGTGTTCACTGTTGTGCTTTCACTGAAGATGTGATCCGATTGGTCCTCTCTGCTCTGGTGGGCGTGGCTTCTGTTGCTGTACTCGTTTATGACATCACATCCAGAAGAGAAGTGACATCACCATCATGAAGTGGCAAAACACATGAATATTAATTAGGATATGTGCAGACAGAGCCAAATAATATTTGACTGCTTTTGAGTTCATCGTCACTCTTGATGATACATTTAAATGCTCCAATAAATATTTCACATTTTCATTAATAAAATGTTTACTGTTAAATATTAAGTAAAAAAGTTAAATATGACCAAAAAGTCAACTAAAGAATGTATTTTCCTTAGATATATTTTTATGTACAGTATTACATCCCCCAAAAATATATTTTTTTACTGTACGGTTACAAAGAATATGGTAAAATAAACATTGATTTTTTTTTTCTAATCAGATGAGTTTCACTTTTTAATATTATCACCAGTTATAATGCATTATTTGTGACAGGACACATTGAATAGTACTGTTATCACCAACATAAAGATACAACAATATTGTTCTCATAAGTAATTTTTAATATTCAGAAATATTCATTCACAACGTGCTTTAACCTGAACACTAAAATAAGCCTTTCATGTTTAACATCTGTATATGTGAAAGCAGTAAAACACTGTTTGTCCACTAGAGGTCAGAAATGATCAACACGTGAGAGCAGTTACAACAGCAGTGCACTGGATCTGTACTGAGTGTTCAAGTCAAACATGAAAGAATATGTACACATTTATACTTACTCTCTTTTGTGGAACATAAATATTCACTCTTTATGGGAAAAAAGATGCAATGAAAGTGAATCGGTGACATTCACATTCTGTCTAACATTTTATGTGTCCCACAGAAGAAAGAAAGTCATAAAAGTTTGAAAAAACAGAAGAGAAAAATGACAGAATTTTCACATTTCTGATAAAAACAAAATTAAAATAAGATTAAAAGCATCAACACTCACTCCTAAAAACAAACACTTCTGGTTAAACTTTATTATTTCTACAATAAATGTGTCATAAAAGTCAAAGTAATTTTACGGAGACTGGAGTTAGATTTGTCTGAACGGTACCTCTTAAAAACCGATTCAGAATAGTGGTGCACCAATCAAGACATTTGAGGCCGATCTCCAATTTATTAACATTAAGATAAGCTGATAAAGATTTTTTTGTAAAGCGCCCTTTGCCACACTTTTGCAAGTTTTATTCTGCAGATATGTTTATGCCCCACACAGTAAAATTATGGTAACACTTTACAAAAAGTTTCCATTTGTTAACATTATTTAACAACATTAGTTAACATAAAATAATTAACTTAATATTAGTTACAACAGATACTAATACGTTAAAAAAAAATCAAAGGTTGTTTTAGATAAACTAATAATGAACAATTGATTTATTAACTAACATTATGGCTAATAAATGCTATAAAGACAAAAGAAGAGTAGATGGCCATGGCTTTAGAAAAAAATACTACACAGCAGTAATGAAAAATTATAGTGTTTTCAACATAAACGGGAGATTTGAAATCAGTCTGTAATTAGCCAGTTCTCCAGGATCAAGTTGTGGCTTCTTAATATGCAGTTTGATACTGTAATTGCCATTTTAAAGTCTCTTAGGACATTTCTTAAGGATAGCGAGGAGGTAGGAGATTACAGAAGAGGCCCTGAGATTATAGGGAATACCTCTTTTAAGAGCTTAGTTGGTATTGTATCTAACATACATGTTGTGGCTTTTGATTTTTTGATAAGTTTTGATAGTTCTTCATGACCTATGTGTAACAAAGTAGAAGAGACGATGATGTGTGATGAACCCAAGTGCAGTTTTATTTACAAAATGAGATCCAAAATCCATAGCTTCAAACGTGAACAAAACAAAAAATGAACTTGACAAAAACTTGACTTGAACAAAACATAAATATTAACATGAACTTGACTTAACATGACTTGACTATAAACTTGGAATAAAAAATAACAAGACATTACACAAACAATACCTGACAAAGGACAATGGCAAAAATGAGGCTTAAATACATGGACAAGGGAGAAACATGACAATACCTCTAATTTTGTATTCTTCCACTTGTGCTCCATTTTCCAAGATGCTCTCTTGAGAGCATGAGAATGATCATTGTACCATGGTGCAGGGCTCCATCCATCCATCTTCAACCGCTTATCCAAATTTGTGTCGTGGGGGAGCAGCTCCAGCAGGGGGCCCCAAACTTCCCTATCCCGAGCCACATTAACCAGCTCTGACTGGGAGACCCCCGAGACGTTCCCCGGCCAGTGTGGAGATGTAATCTCTCCACATAGTCCTGGGTGTTCCCCGAGGCCTCCTCCCAACTGGACGTGCCTGAAACACCACCCTAGGGAGGCATCCAGGGGGCATCCTTACCAGATGCCCAAACCACCTCAACTGGCTCCTTTCGATGCAAAGGTGCAGCGGCTCTATTCCGAGCTCCTCACGGATGACTGATCTCCTCACCCTATCTCTAAGGGAGAAGCCCGCCACCCTTCTGAGGAAACCCATTTCGGCCGCTTGTACTCATAACCTAGTTCTTTCGGTAATGACCCAGCCTTCATGACCATAGGTGAGGGTAGGAACAAAAATTAACCAGTAAATTGTGACAACGGTGCGATAGAGCGAGTGCAATATCGCCCCCGCTGCCCCGATTATCCGGCCAACCTCCCACTCCATTGTCCCCTCACTCGTGAACAAGACCCTGAGGTACTTGACCTCCTTCACTTGGGGCAATACCTCCTTCCCTACCCAGAGTACGCACTCCATCGGTTTCCTGCTGAGAACCATGGCCTCAGATTTAGAGGTGCTAATCCTCATCCCAGCCACTTCACACTCGACTGCCAAGTGATCCAGTGAGAGCTGAAGGTCACGGACCGATGATGACATAAAGACCACATCATCTGCAAAAAGCAGCGATAAGAGCCCCAGCCCACCGAACCGCACCCATCGATATCCTGTCCATGAATATAACAAACAGGATTGCTGACAATGTGCAGTCCTGCCGGAGACCAACCGCCACATGGAACGAACTTGAATGGGTGCAGGGCTTTTTTCTTTCATTTTCTTTAATCGAAGGGAGGCTACACAATCAAGAGTGCTAGAGAAGACTGTATTTATATTTTCTGTTATTACATCAAGTTCTACTGAGTATGTGAGACAAATCTGGAAGATTATTAGTGAAGCTATCTTTAGTGGTCGAAAGAATAGTTCTACCTGAATGATAGCGTGGTGTAGATTGAGTGACATTAGCTGATCGCAGCAAACAAGAGACGAGGTAATGATCCGAGATGTCATCGCTCTGCGGCAAAATATCTGTAGTATCAACATCAACTCCATATGACAGAATTAAATCTGGCGTATGATTATGGCGATGAGTTGGTCCTGTCATATTTTGTCTGACTCCAAGAGAGTTGTGAACTTTCATGTGTGTTGTAAGAGTTTCTCTATCTGTGAAACTCTTTCCACAATGATGACATGTGTGCACTTTCTTTCCAGTGTAAATGGTCTTGAGATTTGTTAGATTTGCTTTTCATGTGAAACTCTTTGCCTAAAAAGAGTTTCACATGCAAAAGAGGGCAGGTAACATTTTCCAGATCCTCTTCTTTTTATCCTCTTCTCTGCAGTCTGTGAGTGACATTGTCATTTATCCTTCACTTTATTGACTTCCATCAGGTCTAAAATAAACACAGAGAGTGAGAGAGAGAGAGAGAGAGAGAGCTTTTCAGCTCTGTGTTTGATTGCTTTTCCTACTGTGATCCATTATTCCACTCTGTTCTCCACTTCTTTCCTGATTATCACCACTAGCAGTGTACAGATTATCTAATGAATGAATGGATTATTATTATTATTTGGCAGGAATGAGTAATTATACAAACAAATCTGATATAAATACTACATTTAATTCACCTTTTCATCTGATTTATATTTAAAACCAGAATGCCAAAAATCAAGTAAGGCAACTATTAACAAAGTGACCACAATCTATTTGCTAATTAATTTGTTCAAGTTATTGTTCTTTATTTGATTTATAATATGTGAAGAGTGGGGCTAAATATCTTTGTGGTGGTGTTTATTGAAATGTGACTATTGAATACATCTTTTTTCTCAGTTTTAGTGTGTTTTAAAAATTAATGAGGTTGCGCGCGCGCGCGTGCACGGCAGCATCATCACACGCAGCATCTTTCGTTCATTCCTCATTGCACTTCATATTTACACCTGGCGCGAAACAAGCGAGTAATACTGCGTCAGACGGTGATATTCCTCTCTGCTGGATTACTGTGAGGATATTTGCGCTGCTGGCTTGCGGTGTTTTCATGGAAAATGGCGAGATGTGTTCACGCGCGTCTGATGATGATGATGATGATGATGGTGGTGATTTTCAGCGGATCATGGACCGCAGTGGACGCGCTCACGTTCCCCCAGCATTACACGTAAAAAATACTCATTACCAGAGCAGTAAAACTAAGACTTTAGTTTGTTGGTGGTTGACTGTCAGGGCCCAGGACTGACAGTATCCCGCCAGCAGATTCAGGCTGTCCTGCAGCCGCTCTTTAGTAGACTTCAGGAGAACCAGGTCATCTGCATAGAGGAGACACTTTATATCCGTGTCATGTAGAGTATGCACATTTACGATTTAAAATGATTTTTTTGGTTGATGTAAATTTTGAAGAGGGCGGGGCTTAAACTGCAGCCCTGTTTCACTCCTGGCCTCTGGAGAAAAAAATCTGTTACTTTCGATCCAATTTTAACAGCACATTGACTGGCTGTGTACATTGATTTGATGACATCATACAATTTCCCCCCTACACCGCTGTCAATAAATTTGAAATATAATCCTTCATGCCAGATTTAATCGAATGGTTTCTTAAAATCCACAAAACAAGTGAAAATGTATCTTTTATTTTGATGTACATATTTATCAGTGAGTGTCTGTTAGATAATTTTGTCATCCAATTTATTTAATTTATTTTCTTGATCTGCAATCCCCGTCTCGATACGGCTCAGCTGAGGGAAGAAAGAAATGACATAGACACACAATGCTATCAAATCCTTCTTCAACGTTTATTGTTCAGCACTTTGTTATATGGTCCAGAAAAACCACATTCCACTGGACCCCCACCAATGGAATAGTTCATTACCTTATATGGGTGTGACATACATTTGAGCTACGTGTGAAACGTGAGAGTAGAGACAAGAGACACATTCCTATAGAACATCCTTCAAACAGGGAACAGTTGCAGCAACACCAACAAAAGAATTTTAAAAGTGGCCTTCATTATTCCACAGTGTCTGTAGCAGGGGCGGTGTGTTCATTAGGGCGATATGGGCGACGCACTGCCAAACAGGAAAAAGAAGGGATTTTTTTCTAACAGATTCTATCACAGCAACAGACGTTATAAGTGTTCTAATCTAGATGTATGATTTGCAACTAAATGTCCAATCAGGCTAAAGTCTTGCTTAAAATGGCCCCGCCTTTTGGGGCGATTTCAGTCAGGTTGAAAATCGCCCCAGAAGTCTCTCATAGACTCTCATGTAAACATGTTTTTTTCAAATACCAGAGCTTTCAATACAATCTCTATGGGTTCCGGGAGGGCTTGCACTTATGCGCTTTCGTCATACATAACGTAACCATGAACGTAATTAAGAAAAGAGCGGGTAGCAGGGTCAATCAATTCACATACTACTGTCAAGATGGCTAGCATTCAGTGCAACTCGATTGTCTCTTTGAAAGAAGTTCCTTTTAGTCGACGAACAAATCAAGATAAATTGTCAACGAAACAGCTAGGACCTCCCAGACCAAATTTAATCATTCAACAGGTTTCTACTAAAGGGGGAAATTTCCTACACCCGAGGATTTTCCAAAAATTGGTACAAACGAAAAACCTGGCTAGCAGGATGCGATGTAGCCAATACAGTCTTCTGCTACCCCTGCCTACTCTTTCACCCTGAAGGCGGCACGGCAGACAGCACTGCTTGGACATCGACTGGTGTAACAGATATGCACCATCTTTCAGAAAAGATAAAGAAACATGAGCTGTCAAAGACCCACTTTGCGAGGCAAAGATGAAACTGAGGGCTCCACCAACCCTGGTATTTTTCTCCTGGTATACAATTCAAAACGAGCTACTGGAGTGTATGCTAGCGGTTGTGAGGGAACATATTGTGGAGGAGGTGAAGTCGGCGAACTTCGTAGTCATCCAAGCTGACGAGACCATGGATGTTTCTACACAGACACAAACACAACTGGTGCTTGTGCTGAGGTACATCGACAGCAACCATAAAGTGCAGGAACGCTTTTTTGAGTTTCTTCCCATCTCGGAATCACCCTCAATCTCAATTGCCAGTGTGCTTTTGGAGAGACTGAACGGTCTTTTTGCCGATGACGAGAAAGTTAAACTCATCGCGCAAGCTTACGATGGAGCCAGTGTGATGAGGGGAGAGAAGGCTGGTGTGCAGCAAAAGGTGCGTGAACATTTCAAGAAAGCCCATTATGTGCATTGCTATGCACATCAGCTGAATTTGGTCATGCAGCAAGCTACTTCTCGCATCAAAAAAGTGAATATTTTCTTTCCGATCTGAGCGGGATTGCAACTTTTTTTCCCGGTCACCCAAACGGACCAGCATTCTTGACAGACTGTTGCATGAAGACTGCCCAAAGTTTCATCCACACAGTGGAACTTCAACAGCAGAGTCGTGAACACTGTCTACGAGAATCGAGACGACCTCATTCAATGTTTTGAAGCCACCAGGACGGGTTCATTGGGTTCATTTGACCAGCCCACCGTGAGAGAGGCATCTGGCTACATGAGGATGCTACGTGATTTTTTCCCTGTGGCTTTTTCACAAAATCATGTCCACGTCGATACTCTGTACCAGAAGCTCCAGAAGAAGGACATCGATGCTGTCTTCATCAAACGTGCCCTCGACAGCTTCACAAGCAGTGTGCAGGCCATAAGGTAAGATTAAACAATATCATTCGATCGTTCTCAAAGCAGAGCTTTGTCATTTGAAAATGTATGCATGAAAGAAGACTGCATTTGTGTTAGAAATTACATTATTCTCATTATATATGGCCAGTGGTGTAATCTAGCTCACTTTATATTCTGTATACTGTGCTGAACATCCAGGCTAGGTGAGACACAAAGGCTAACTTAAACACTAAAGACTTTATTCATCCCTGCCCATTTTAAGTGGAAATGAAATCTTTGTACTAAATGTAGATCAATTTAATATATATCTGTGCATCACATTCATATATATCTGTGCATCACATAGACTACAGTTCTGTACATGGCCTAACAAACACATTGGTCTGTTTGCCTTTAGGGACTCATCTCAACAGCAGCTGCAAGTAGCAACAGGAGCCAAAAGACCCAGAACGTCTTTGAGAGAAGAGGAGAAGCAGAGGCTGTCTGAAGAGGTCTGCGACACCATCCTGGATCACACCAAAGCAAGGTTCTCTTTCACTGGCCACCTTGTGAGTGCTACATTACTGCAAGCAGATATGTTTGAAAGGTACTGCCATTCATTTCCTGATGAGGCTCTGAATGCCACTGTGAATGCTACCCCATGCTGAACAAGGCAAAGCTCAAGACAGAACTCTCTCTGATCTATGAGAGTCCTGAATTCAAGGACTGCTGTGGTGCACTGGCACTGTACCAGGTTCTCATGAGCTACAACCTCCAGGAGACATTCTCTGAGACCGTGACTCTGTTGAACATCCTCATAACTACTCCCATGACAACAGCTGAAGCTGAGAGATGTTTCTCAACTTTGACACGAGTTAAGACATTCCTGCAAAATTCAATGGGCCAGGAACATCTGAATGCACTGGCCATGCTTTCCATGGAGAGGGAACTAGACCTCAACATGCCTGATTTCAATGAGAAAGTCATTGACCACTTTGCTGCATTGAAAGAGAGAAGAGCACAGTTTCAGTACAAATAATGTAGTCTCTCTCTCTCTCTCTCCCTGTCTGTCTCTTTAACACACACCAAATCAGTTCACATTTTATGTTGTTTTAAATAGTTATTTTTCATTCATTCATTCAAAAAAAAAAAAAAGTGTACAAAAAAAGAAAACTGTTCATTTTTACAAATCTACACAATTGGCCAGAATATGGTTGTTCATATTTACAAAGCCATACAAATAGCTGTGTACTGTTCAAATGCTGTTTTCAGGCAAAATGTCTATCACTGTTCATGTTCACAAATCTATACAAGAGGGCAGTATATGGAAGTCTATACAAATTGCTTATTACCAATAACTTGCATCAGTGTTTTCAGTAGCCTCTTTCAAAAGCTCCTGCTCGCTTGTTGTGAAAAAGTAAAGATCCACTTCTCTCAACAATTTGTCTACATGTATTTTCAGCTGATATTTCATTTGTTTATGGAAATGCAGATTATTTATGCAGTGTTGAGGAATATGAAAGAACACCCTTGATTATTTGTACTGTGATAACTTATTTTGCTTTTGTAAGCCAATACTTTTGAGATCAGTCAATAAATGCTTCTGGTATTGACTTATATGCTTCCCCCGTCTTTATGTTGTTGCTGGACATATCTTTTTAAAAATGTGTCCTGTTTAGCTATTTTACATCACACAACATTGGATTAATGTAAGTAATGAATAAGTGGAATAATTAACTGCGGTGCCATGTCATTTTTGCTTTTGAAGGCTCCTGGATGCTATTTTCTTACATAGCTAGAGGGGAAATCTCACCTTAATCATTATCAGAACAATTGCCCCCCCCCCCCCCCCCCCCTGAGAATTTTTTCAGGAGCTGCCACTGGTCTGTAGGGTGAAAATGTGGTCAGATGTGCGACATTTTGGCATGAATCCAATTTGACATTTACTCAAGGCATTGTGCTTCATAAGGAAGTCTAAAAGTCTGCTGTTTAAAATACTGCAGAAGACCTTCCCCAGATTACTGTTCACACAGATGCCTCGGTAGTTATTAGGGTCGAATTTATCCCCACTCTTATAGATGGGGCTGATGAGTCCCTGATTCCAGATCTCAGGGAAATAACCCAAACACAGAACATCATTGAACAGTTTTACAGTCGCCAGTTTAAAGTTTTGGTCGGTGTGTTTCAGCATCTCATTCAGGATGCTGTCCACACCGCAGGACTTTTTGGGCTCGAGTATTTGCAATTTTTGTTCCAATTCTTTCATTGTGATGGGAAAATCTAAGGGTTTTTGATTTGCTTTCATTTATCTTTCTAAATGGTCTAATTTTTTAATGATTTCATTTTTATTTGAATTTTGATATTCAGTTGAGCTGTAAAGTTATTGGAAATGTTTTTTCCACAGTCCTTCATCTTCGATTGCCAGATCTTCTTGATTTGATTCGTAGAATAATTTCCATCTATCCCAGAATTTGTTTGTTTTTATTGATTTTTCAATTTCTTCAAGCTGGCTCTGCAAAGATTTAGTTTTTTTCCCATCTGAGTGTGGCTTTATATTGTCTTAATGCCTCACAATATTGAAGACGAAGGTCCTGATTATCTGGTTGACGGTGTTTTTGGTTGGATAAATGTTTTTCTCAGAGCCTTACAGTCTGAATCAAACCATTTGTCTGTGTCTAATTTATTTTTCGTAGTTTTGAGTGTGCCATATCACTTTTTTGTGCTGTTTTGTAAAATATATAATTTAGATTATATATTTTAGAAGAAGGAAATTGTATGTTAGTGCCAGTAATGAAACGGGCACCATGTGATTCTATGAAATCTAATTCTACACCGGTTCTAGAATTTAAATCGTCCAGAAACACCACATTTCCCTGGGCCTGGAAATGGCTGATTTCTCGCTCTAAGTTTTGAAATGTTTCTACTTGGAAATAGGGCGACTCAAGAGGGGGTGTATATATATATATATATATATATATATATATATATATGCACACAGGAAGACAGGCTGAGATGTTGATATGATGCCTTTTTTAATTTTCAGCCACAGGTGACATTGTTCTCTTTTGACTAATTCTATGGACAGTTGAGATTTAATCCAGACTATCGTCCCTCCCGAGTCTCTCCCCTGTGTGACTGATGGTAGTATTATCTCTCTATATCCTGAGGGGCAACCAGTGGACTCATCTCCTCTATACCAGCTTTCCTGTAAAATTATGACATCTATGTCTTCAATTCCTCTCATAAAGTCAGAGTTTCTGCTCTTTAGGCCAAAAACTGAAGAGTTCAGACCTTGAATGTTCCACATGGAAATACTAAGTGATCACAAAAATATTAAGAATATCTTTAGGGTTTGTTTGCCATTTTGAGAGAAGAGAAAGACAAACACACAAAATAAACAACAGTGATACAATCAATGTGAGTAATGATGAACATTTGCGATGTAAAATGAGAAAATGAGTAAAAAAAATTCTTTCATTGAGTCTTTACACTGATATTATGTATGTATGTATGTATGTATGTATGTTATTGTTGTTATGTGTTTTTTTTTACCACTGTCCGTTATGAGTTATTAAGTGAGTGCAGATGATATTCAGCATGAATTGGATGTCCTGAAGTTAGGATTGGCTCTGTTTGCTCCTCAACTGACGACATGGGCATAGCTCTGCCTACCTGGCTGGTGCTGTATCTGCTGTGGAGGGGGTTCCAGTGCTGTGGGATATTCTGTAGGAGCTGTGTGACTTTTATAGTGTATTCTCTGTCTGTGTGGCTCCTGTGTGGGTGCTGAAGCTCTGGCCAGAGCTCTAGATGGGGTGCTGGGTGGGCCGTTGTTTCTGGAAGTTGGATTGGCTGGGATGGGGCTGGTTCTGTTCCACCTGGGACTTGTCTGGATGGTCCTCTTTAGAGCGACATCTTTCAGTCTCTTTGCCAGAACATGCACCAGATTCTTATATAAGTGGACGTGGTCATACAGACAGTCAGTGTCCAGGTCTGGGTGATGGGCCAAGTGAACATTAGGCAGAAGGGCACAGTGTCTGGTGATGCTAGCGTTTATTTTATAAATTTTTTGGGGATAGAAATCTTTTCTCTGCAGCAGAGTGGAGAAGATGATTTTTGATTTGGGGAAAATGTGTCTTGCTTTCTCCACAACAGCTCTGAGAGAGTCGGACACTCAGTCCTGTTGACTTTATCTGTGTTGGGACACCAGAGTTTAACAGCTCTGTGTTGGGGGAAAAGTTTCTTCATATCAATGAATTTCCCATTTGAGTCAATAAGTAGGGCTATTTCAGGTATTTGGTGCTGGGCTGCTGTCAGATGAGGGCTGCTCTGCTGGGGCACTTGACAGGGGGCACTGTGATGACTGTGTGCTGTCTATGTCAGGCCTCTCTGGGCTGGGGGGTGGTGGGTGCTGACTGTCTGTGTCAGGTGTCTCTGGAGTGGAAGGCAGTATTGAGGGGGGCAGAGTATGAGCTCTGTGGATCTGTTGTGATTCCTCTCTGGCCTGGAGCAGCTCTCTCACCTGCTCTCTCAGTGCCTGGATCTCACTTCGCTGATGCTCTCTCTCCTCCTGTAACTCTCTGAGCTGCTGACTCAGCTCTAGTGAGGACTGTTCTCTGTCCTGTATCTGACAGTCTCTGTGTTCTGCCGGAGTTTAGTGTGGCATGCACATGTCTCTGAGTGCACAGGCTGCTTCTGTTTGAGCACAGTTTCTCTGAGCTGCACCAGGTCCATCTCCAGCCTGGTGAAGTGCTCCTGGAGCAGAGGTATATAATTGAGCAGGGCGGGGGAGGGGTGCCTCTCATTTTCAGCAGTTTCTGCAGGGGCAGGGCTGAGATCTGGGGTGCTGCTCTGTGGAGTCTGCTCAGATGAAAGACTCTTAGCTAATAAGCTTTTCTCGTGGTTCATCATTTCACGTATGGCACTGTAGTCAGCCTGGAATGCCGTCAGGTTCCCCTGTACCATGGCTGTGCCATTTTAGTGCCATGTTAACATATAGATGTTAACAGTTATAATTGTGCTATCAGGGTCTTGTTGCTCTCTGATTTTGACCTTCCAGCCATTACAGATGCCCTCTTTCTTTACAGAGGGGTAATGGCTGATTATGGCTTTATGCCAGACACTGGGGTGATTAGAGTAAAAAATAAGGTTGCACACTTCTCCAGTTTTATATGAATCTGCAAACAGAGTTTCTGGATTGTCTTTAAGAAGTTTCTGCTTATAGACTTTTCTTGCAGACTCAGTTTTGACATCAGGAGGATACTGTATGGGCACACAGTCTGTGTAGAGTGGGGAGGTCATCTGCATATGGCAGTGGGGTGACTGCAGATGCTCCTCTGGTTAATTTTCTCTGGCTCATTTGAATTGATACACTGAGGAATGTCAGAGTCTGGAATAGCCATAGCTGTTAGCTTTTTAGCATTTTTTAGCTTAAAAAAAAAACCAAAATGAGAAATGTTATTCCCTGTTGTTTAAAGAAAAAAATAGTTCAGTGCAGTTTTTGTTTTAGTGCAGTTTTAATTGTACTCACTGCTTCTCCCTCTGTGAATCGTTGGATCTAGTCTTTGTTTTAAAATTTCCCTCCAATTTTCCTGCAGGCCTGAGCTGCTGTGTTGCTAGAGTCTGATCCTCTGCGGTGAATATGTGGTTTTAAAAACAAAAATACTGCATTTCCTGAGTTCTTTCCATCAAAGTTCAGTTTTATATGTGGTATTCTCTCAAATTTTGTATTTTTTTTTTAATCTAACTCATCTCAAAACAGCAAAAAAATAAGAAAATTTAAGAGCTCATGCATATGATCTCTCTCTCTCTCTCTCTCTCTCTCTCTAATTGGTAATAAAAACCAAATTAATAATGTAAAACTATTCTAATCATGTTCGTGTCGTGCTTTTAGTGTTTTGAAAATGTATTTAGAAAGTGTTCAATATAAATATTCAATAAGATGCAGAAAATGACACAATGATGAATAAAATCACTGAGTCATAAAGAGAAGAACAGGTGAAGTAAATAAACAATAAATATACATACCGTATAAACAAATGTATACATTAAACCTGTGGAGGATGTGGAATCAACCATGACAATGTATGTAGATGTTTTAAAGAGGTTTAGTACATGTTAAATAGATTGTGATGTTTTCTGTACGTGTCATACCGTATCTGGGATTTGACATCTGCGGAGTGAGAACGGTGTGACGACCCTGAGTCTTGTGATTCGGTTGGAGGAATATTATTGGTTCTCTTCTTGCTAATTGCCAATTAGTAGAAGTATAAATTGTAGCGTCAAGTTTTGTTTTTGTTAAATATATTATTTGTTAATCTTTGTCTTATGTCTTCGTCTTGTGTTAACCCTAGACTTATGTTTATTATTATTTATTGGTTGTAGTGGTCTTGGGGATCAGACACAAGGTTGTTCAATTATGAAAATAATGGCTTTATTGTAATAAACAAAGACCACTACAACCAAATGTATTTACATAACCTTGTGGTTTTTCAAACGTCAGATGAAATTCAAAGTTTTGTTGGGTGTATCGGATATTTTAGCGTTGCATATTTTCATATTTTTTTTATTCGCACAGTCCAAATCGAAATCTTTATATCCAAAGGAGATTATTTACTGTTAGTGAATTGGTGGTTAATTTATATTGTCCAGAGTCTGTAGTTGTGATGTTTGTGATGGTGAGAGATCCAGTCTGATCCAGCTGTATTCTGCCTCTGAATCTCCCGTCAGCAACATCATCATATAACACATTTTCACCTCTGTTGATTTGAGCAATGAGGATTTGTCCAAACTTCCACATGATCCCCTCATCTCTCAGTATTTCAGTATCATTATTCTCTAGAGTGACAGAATCTCCCTCCATCACCGACACTGAAACATCAACACCAAACACACCTGCAGAACAAACAATGTGTTGTGAAAAGCACTAAATAAAATTACTTTCCTTGACATAGTTACGTATATAATTATTAATTATTATAATTTTAAAAGCTTAAATCCATCAGAAGCACTAGAAGAATATCAAGAACAGCAACAGAAGTAACAGCATCTTATTGAAATATCTTTAAACCAGCGGAGACCAAACACCACAATCCAGATCATATTTCCCAGAGATTTGATTTGTGTCAGCATCACTTTTTCTGGGAATAATAGTTCATAGTTAAAGTTGTAGATGAAGTTAGTTCATTGCACTAATTATAATATGAAACTTACCAAACATGTGCCATAAGCACAAACAGGATAAAACGAACATGCCAGTCATTTTCTTCAATCTAAGCTTCACAAAACAGACCAAATGCACTGAAATCAAACCTTTAATCTGCGAGTCAATATAGTGCGTCTATAAACATGAAGGAAGAGGACATCGTCATTTCCACTGTCATTTCCTCATATATAACATGATTATTATAGCGCATGTTTCTTTAGTGTGTGCACAATAAATCAGAGAAATCAACACTTTTCTTTGTCCAGTGATTCGGACTGAATGTAAAGCAGAATCGGGGAGCTGTCACAGACATCTGTGCTGTAGAAAACACTGTTTTACACTTCATTTGAGCAATGGATCTGCTCCGTGTGCGTTTAGAGCGTTTGATTTTTAACCGGAAATCAGCAGAAACAAGAAATCGTTGCGATTATTCAATTTTCCGAGAAATAAATAAATAAAAACATAGAAATAAAATGTTCGGGGTTCCGATAAACTTAAACCCCGGTAAGCCCGTGCGTTAATATGGTCCTTCCTGTTGAACAAACTGGCACAAACTGTGTGGGCATGGGTACGGAAATTTACGCTTGGCACAGAAAACCATATCGTTTTCTTTAAATAAGGGTAATTAATAGACTAATGTATTTTAATATATTTTTTTTTTTTTCCATTTACCCATGCATCCATGATGATGATGATGATGATGATAATAATAATAATAATAAAAAAATCAACACAACCAATGAGGACTTAACTCAGGAAATTATAGAAAGATTCTTTAATCAAGAATTTTAAAGATTATGAAAATAAGTTTTATAGTAGGTCTGGTAACAATAGTTACGGGTAGTACTGGTGTAAGATTTTAAGTTATTTCCTTTACTTTATTTTCTAATAAATATTTGTTTGGTAAAGCCCAGATGGACTTCCATAATAAACCTTCCACCAGTCTATTCCAAAAAACAGTTTCGCATAGTGACATTGTCCTTTTTGAAGTAAGGAACAAATAGTTTTATTAATATTTAAAACTCCAGAGGCAAAACAAAGTTTCCCAATTGCAGTATCAAATAAATCATAAGCAGGAGGGGTGCAATACTGTTTTGAGCATTAGCTCTGAATATCCCTGTGGGAATCACATCCATGACAATAGAAAACTCCCTTGGTGTCACTGGGATTTTATGGACATCTAGAAACACAGAATAAGTGAGCAACATGCCTTCTTGATTTAATAATTGATCGACTTGTGTTATGCCTGCTAAAAACCATCTTTCATAAAATAAAGATTTATTTTTAAATAATATATTATAATTATTTATATAACAGGGACCAAGCCAACATTTGTTTATGAAAGGAAGATAAATTCAGAGGGATTTTGTTAATTTTGTAATTGCAAATCAAGAGAAACTCAAGACCACCTATTTTGGAGAAAACAAAATTGGGTATAAAATTCCAGAGAGAATTTGGATTTAGAATGAAATGTCTAATTTAAATACTATTATTTAGAGTAAATCAAGGAAGTTCAATCCACCTGATTCATAAGTATTCATTATTATAGATTCCCTAATATAATGTGTTTTGTTTCTCCAAAGAAAATTAAATAAAGCCGTATCAATAACGTTACACATCTCTTTAGAAACATGGAGTGAAGTGGCAGCATACACTAATCTTGAAAGTCCCTCAGCTTTACCCAACAAAACTCGACCTTTTAGAGATAAATCCCTCAAAAGCCAGTGATTTAACTTTGCTTTAGTTTTCTGAAGAATGGGATCGAAGTTTATCTTACATCTAGAGTTTTGATCTTTTGAGATAACAATCCCCAAATATGTCATTGATTGACTGGGATATTAGCAATCTGTTGTAACTGGCAGTCTTTAATAGATAATAGTTCACATTTACTGCCGTTTAAACTAAGGCCAGAAGCTTTAGAAAAGGCATCTACTACTTTAAGAGCAGCTGAGACCTGATGCTGATCTTTCAGGAACATTGCAGTATCGTCTGCTAACTGGGATATGATATTATCCCTGCCAGCAATAGATATACCTTTTAAGTGGCTTGATTTAACATAAATATTCATAAGCTGAGTACAGAACAAAACAAGATAAGGGGAGATTGGACAACCTTGTCTAATACCGCGTTTTAGATCAAATCTAGAGGAAGAACCACCTTTAAGTTTAATAGAACAGTTTGCGTTCCTATACATTGTTAGTATAGCTTTACAGAAAAAGTCTCCAAACCCAAATGTTTGTAATGACCTAAAGATAAAAGAATGCTCTACCGTATCAAACGCTTTATAGAAATCTAAGAAAAGTATCAATCCATTATCAGTACATAAATGTTAGTGTATAAGTAGTTTAAGGGTGAAGGGAGACCAACTCGATTACGCGTCATTCACACCTTGCTTCATAGCTGTGAATACTCTCTGAATACACTTTTAAAAGGAAAGAGTTCAGAAAAAAGCTTATAAAATTCAGCCGTTGTCCCGTCATTATCAGGTGACTTATTTAAGAGAGAAATTGCTTCCTTAACTTCATCAACAGTAATAGGAGTTACTTTTCATCGTGATTAATAGAATTAACAGTACCAAGGTGCTTAATGGAAGTATCCAAATCAGCTACATTAAACATTTATGCAAATTCTATCTGGGATGTCCAGCCGAGGGACCAGCACACATATTGAGGGGAATGTCTGTGATGCTTTCACTGCCATTTCATACATGCTTTGACTGTATCTTTTCTTAGGCTGTGAAGATCAATCGTGCCTGTATGAATGATAATACATGTAGGGTTGCCAAGATTATCCGTGTTCAGCAGTTCAAGAGCATGTCCTGTATTTTCACAATGGTATGCCAGTACTCTCTGTCTGGGGAAGAGTTTCTTGGGAGTATGTTTTTCCTAATTGAGTCCATAAGTACTGGTGTACAATGTTGCCAAAGCATTGACTAATAAACACATTACAAACAAAAAAAACATGTATATATAATAAATAAAATACAAAGTAAAATACAGAGAGCAGTGAGGAAGTGAGGAAAAGAGTAAAATAGCAGTTTGAATAGAGCTGTAATGTAGTGAGGGGTCAGTCTCTCTCCCTCATTGTCAGTGATTTGATCTGGTCAATTCTTGTTTTGATCACTAGATGTCCCCATTGTGTTTTCCCTGTGTTTCCCAGGCTCGTTTTTGAGAATTAATTTCACCTGTGCCCCATATTCTGTGATCTATTTAAGTTGGTTGTTTCTGTTCCTTGATCAGTTTTGAGTTTTCCTGACCTGTTCTGTGTTGTTCCTGAGACTCTGTGTATTACTGACTACTTTTATTTGTAAAACGTTTACTCTCTTGGATGTTATGTGGCAACTAGAGATGCACCGATCGACCGGGCAGGGACCGGAATCAGCCGGTTTTCCGCATGCTTGGCCTGGACCGGTGACCGGCCGGTCAGCCTCCCTTTCCGATTCCAGGCGGTCCGTCTTGTTACCAGCGGCGCAGGAAATAACGTCACAGCCGCACGTAATCATGTCATTGGCGTGGAAGTTCAAATTGAAAGCATTGTACACTGTTTATGACTGTATCTGCACAAATGTTCTGGTGTGATTTATTATATTTTAAGATGAATACGGGTAATGATATGCATTTTAAGAGGATGTTTTATTTTGATAGTAAAATTAAACAAAGCATGGCATTATAGATTTATTGTGGAAAAAATAATGTAAATGATCGTCACAGAAACTAAACAACACTTCAAATGTTAACCGTATAGTAAAAACGGTTAAGCGCTAAAAGCCTTGTATTCCCTTTTTGAATCTTAATATTATATGCATTGTATAATTGATAGCATTTTAAATTGTGTGTGTATTAGTTTTTCTTGTGCTTTCAGTTGGTTTGACGGTCATGTTATATTGATTAAATACAAAGAAAAAGGTTTAATAGTCTGGCTGAAGACACGCGGTCACTCACGCATGCGCTCTTTGCTGTGACGTCACATACACTCGCGATATCGAACACAGAAATACGCTGTGAGAAATCGAAAATAAGTTACTGTTTATAAACAAACTGAAGGCACAGACGAACATTTAATTTGGTATTTCTATTAGTGCGGCTTTAAAATTGATCTGAAAATGAATTTTTAAACATCTTACGACATTTGAATATACAATCGGGACTGTTGGGATTTAATTTAAATCATAGTTCCCGGACATGATCAAAGATCTGACGGGATGCGGTGTTTAATGTCTCTTTGTGAAAGGATGTGCGAATAAAAATCATACAATACTGACAAAATACATACACAAGTCATGTCATGCACACATTAACATTCACCTTGTATCCTATTTTATATTCCTCCAGCTTTAGAGCAATTGTGTAAGTTATTTCACGTCAGACAAATGATTAAATACTAATTAAACTAAACTGAAATGGCACCTGTGTGTATCTCCACTGTAGATCACATGTATCACTTTATAATAACTTATTGTTAAATCTCTGATAACAGCATTAAATCACGAGCTGCTGTCAGGTTCAACACCTTCAAATGCTGATGAGATTATAATGCAATAAGTATAATAATAATAATACAACATCATGAAACAATGTGGACTATTTAACATGCAGAAATTAACATAAACACAATAAATTAAAGGGACTGTTATTACAATTATTCAACTTCTGTTCGGCAGTAGATCCTCATTGGCTCCAGAAATGTGCACATGTCCTTCATAACTGTAAACACAAACATCAATGTCTCTACAGCATCATGATCCATGAAGGCCACTGAATGAACTCAGGGTTTCAGGTTGACCGATTCAATCCAATCAGGCTTAATTGGGACCATGATGAGCTCATCATCTCAGGCTCTGATCCTGACTTTAAGAGGGCCTTTATATCACATGAAGAGCCCCAAAGTAGAGCAAATACTAACAGTCCTTACAGCTTTCTTATTAACACATACTGAGAGCACATTTAACTCATTTTCCATTTCTTTTAAGAAGACAGATAAGACAGATTTACAGCTTGAACATTTGCATTTGTGAATGTAACATTTGCTTAATAACAAAACAGATATTTTCTTTTGTGGGTTCCGAGTGAAAATACCCAAATATAATGTTTCTCTTATGTATTGAGAATATATACATGTATCATCCCAAAGCTTGTGAGTGTAGTGACATAAATAATCACTGTTTCATCAGAGTTCAGGCAACAACAGCATGTTCAGTTAATGTCCGCTCTAAACTCTTGCATCTTAACAGGGTAAAACCCGCATCCGCTAAAGGAAACTACTTTCACTTTGTTTGTGAGGAACATTTTTACTGTAAAGACCAGGGCCCGTATTCATAAAGAATCTTAATGCAAAAAGTAGCTCCTAGTGACAAAATTCTAAGAAAATTCTTAGAAATGTGGGCGTTTACTCCTAAAATTAAAGAAAAAATCCTAGTAAAGAAAAAAAATATTCAAAAAGCATCTTAACCCTTAAGAGGACTTAAGGTCAAAATTGTTAGGAGCACGGACGAGGACTTTTAAGAGGCTTAAGAGTTTCTTTAGCAGAGGAGAAAATGGCAGAAAGACAAAGAGAGAGAAGAAATGTGTTGCAGACAATGGATGACAGTGAGTTGTTAAGACGCTATAGATTAGATCGTGCAGGGATCATGTTTGTGACTGATCTTATTAGAGACGCGCTAACATCTCCGACACAGCGCAGGAATGCCATAGCGCCAGAAATGAAAGTAATCACTACATTACGATATTTGGCAACTGGGAAAATGCAACAGTGATGATTTGGGTCTGTCACAACCTTCTGTAAGCAGAGTGATCACACAAACAATTATAGCACTTTCAGAACCTCTAATTGTGTCGCAGTTCATTTCGTTTCCACTGGACATTCCCACCTTGCAGGCTCAAAAAACTGCATTTATGAATATAGCAGTCTTCACTGGTGCGCACAAGCTGGGGGAATGAACCGTTAATAGTTTGTGCTATACGCTCCCACGTCTGCTTCTTGCCCCGTGCTGTGACACCCGGCCCGAATTTTCCTTTTAGAATGGCCTTGTGTTCCTCCACTAACTGGGCTAACAGTCAACACTGTTCCTCTGTCCAGTTGGGCTTTCTCGCCCTTCTTGGTTTTGATTCCATGTTTGATACATCAAAACCAACATTCAAACCACCACTTAAATAGACATGCCAGCAATCAGTGTAATTGGAAAGAGTGGAACAATTTTTATCATTCTAAGCCAATCAAATACCTTATTGGAAATTAACAGCATGATAAATAAAAAAAAAAAAAAAAAAGGATTTATATACACATATATAGTGTGTGTGTGTGTGTGTGAGAACGGTCAAATAGGAAAAATTATGCATGTAATTTCAAAGTGAAGGCTTAGAATAGACCCTATACTTAAAATCACTTTTTTTTTTTTTTCCCTTCTTGGACAACCAACCAATCACAGTCTTCAAAAGATTGTGTCATACATAGCAACGGGGTCAACCCCGCCTCCTCACTAAGATGAAAGTTTTTGTCTTTTCCTTACTCAGAGTTGCTCTCAGATTGGTCCCGAATCGCTCTTAAGCTAAGACTCCTACGTAAAAGTTTAAGCTGAATTAAGAGTTTTCTGAGATGATTCTTAGAATCTTTATGAATACGGGCCCAGATTCTTTTCCAATTTAATGTTAACAAACACATTATTCCAAAAGGAAATTACTGGTGGAACAAATCAAATTCTTAAGAAATAAAGATCTTATTTGATCATTTCTGGCTCTTGACTCAGAAAAACTAATGTGACCAACATGAGTATCACAAGCTGTAGAGAAGGATACAGTATATACTGAGTAACTACAGTTTTTAAAAAGCAAACACAAACCAGAAGGAAGAGATCCCATAACGGAGGCAAATTCTTTTGGGGTTATTTGGTATTTAGGGAGAAATTACCTGATCAAAACACCTTGATTATTTAACAACTGCTTCACCAAAAACAACCATTTCTAAACCAATCATCATAAAACACAGAATTATTCTGGAATAAAATGTTCTTATTGTTCCAAATAAAACTTTGTTTATAAATCAGAGCTCATGCTAAGAGAACCTGTCGAGGAAAGTTTGATGGGAGTTTGGATATATCATAATTACACATTAAGGAAACACATTCCAATAGAATCTGATTTGGCTAAATATTGATTACGCCAATTAATTTTAAATGTATCGTTGAGGGAATCAAATTCAATAAAAGACCGCCATTATTATAAGACTTTAATATGACCGACTTTCTCATATCATGAGATTTATTTTTCCAGAAGAATTAAAGTATTAAAACCTCATTAATTAATTTACAGGTGGGTTTATCCACAAAGAGAGACTGACCCTCTGCGTTAGTGAGTAATGTTCTGCCTTTTAAGGACAGATCTCTTGGTAAAAGCAATTGCATTTGATTTGCTAATAATAGATTTGAAGGTTGCTGAACATATATACTCATCTTTAGTTATATGTATGATATGTAACACTATTATACACCAAGCAATATCCTCAATTGAAGTGAGAACAATTTTTAATTGATGGCAATTTGCATTTATTAAAATGTCAATGTATCCCGAGGCTTCAGAACTGCTGCAAACTAATTATTAATGTGATCAAATATATAAACAGCTGGTTTATTAATGCGTAAGTGAATTCATATCGACCAACAACAAGAACACAATTATTCATTATTATTTAAAATATAAAAGCTTTTATAATTATTGGAATTGAAAACTAATACATACATACATACATAGAACTGTGCAAAAGTTTTAGGCACTTGTGAAAAATGTGGCATAATGAGGATATCTTCAAAAATAATGCCATAAATAGTTTTAATTGATCAATTAATATCATGCAAAGTCCAATAAACAAAGGAGCTAAATCAATATTCAGTGTGACCACCTTTGCCTTTGAAACAGCCCCAATTCTCAGAGACACCTGCACACAGTTCTTCTAACCATTTCGGCTGTCTCAATTACTTCTGTGTCTTTATATAATCTCAGACTGTGGGGGGCACTGTGGGGGCACTGCCATCTCTTGCAAGGCTCCCAGTTCTATTCTAATCTTTTCTATTTGCAAAAGTAATGTTTATATTTCCTATTGACCCACTAAAGCTGAAGATATACATAACCATCTGAAGACTAATGATTTTGTGAAACATCTTGTGTGCATAAGACTTTTACAGTTCTGCATAATGGTTTAAAATTGTATTTTTTATTTATTTTTTTACCTGTAAATCGAGGCCTGTTTTTTCGGTGCATTCGCCGGGCATTATCCCATATGCAACATCCTGTCAAGTCTGCAGAGGACAAATAAATCAATAACAAGTGCTGTGTCAAAATGAAAGGCTGTACAAGGTTATGTATGCAAAAGATTATTATTTAGATAATACATTTTAATCCACTGAGTTTTTATAAAACTTAAGTGTAAACACATACATATATATATATGTGTGTTTACACTTAAGTTTTGGAGTTTCCTGCACACATCAATGTGTAAACAGTGTATCTCAAACTCGGGTCTGTAAAAGCTCTTCAAAAAGACACATTGTGTGCCAGTGTGAGCCGGTGCCAGTGTGAGTCACCCAATGTTGCAGTAGGGTAATACGCTTACCTTTGAAAACGATCGCCTTTTATACACGGCCTTCCCAATGACTTTGAATCTTCTTGAGTCATTGTCAGTGTAGTTGTGCTATCAGCTTCTTTACATCCTCTACTGATTGATGCATCTGTAAGAACAAATGGAAGAGACAGAAATCTACATGAAAAGCATTATCTGATGTCTGATAATACTCTTTAACTTTTGTTATAATTCTTATTCATGTCTCTCTCATCATCAAGAACCACTGAGAAGTGTTGAAATGACCTGCATTATTTGAAAGATTCAGTGCATCTACACTAAACATTAATAGCATGCAGTCTGCTTCAGTTATTATAAGAGAGTGCTCTCTTTACATTCAATGCAATGTTGACACAAGTTGCCTAAAACTTCTTGTCTCTGTCCACGCAGCGGTCATCAGAGAAAACACCATCTCCACAAACGCGTTGGTGACAGGAATGCTCAAAGCCAAAGATACCAGAGCTGTCATGACCATGAGCTGGGCACGGAAATGCTTCAGCAGAGCTGTCCGTGAAACTTCGGTGGCATACCCTGCACTCTCCTTTTTTAGGGTCACCTGTAACTGGTTTTAACCATGTACATATTTATTTATCTTTATTATATGAACAAAGACACTTTCTCTTCTCGGGAGCTCCGGATAGACCCGCTCCGGCAAGAAAATGTTGCGCTCTGCGCATGATCACTGTTTTCGAATTAACTTTTTTGTAATTTAAAGGATGATGAAAAAAGTGACCGAAAATAATAATTAAAAAAAAACAAAAAAAAAAAAAACAAAGTTGAAATGCGGGACACTGCTTATGACTTGGGGAACGCAGGACAAAGCTTCCAATTTCAGGACTGGTGGTCACCCTATTTCAGTGTCTTGCCCAAGGACACTTCGGCATGTGGAGTCGTGTGGGCTGGGAATCAAACTGCCAACCCTGTGATTAGCGGCCGACCCGCACTACCAACTGAGCCACAGCCGCCCAGAAAGAGAGTATGGTGTTCCACTAATAGCCACTTCAAGCAGATTGTGCTCTCGACAGTGAGAGATGGAGAAAATATCAATTCCAGTGTCTGAGACACTATCAAGACCAATGTTGTGGGATTCAGCAGTTCGGAGAAAGCCATTGTCATCTTTTACCTGTACTCTTAGGACTTCTTTTGGAACATGGCACCACCGGCAAGCATAATAGTTTGCAAAGCTTTCAGTAAATCCAAGAACCGCCTTCAGCCCCAAATTATCACCAACAACCTGGCAGATGCTGACTTTTACTGTTCCCTCAAAGGATGATGTTTTGATATTAACACCCTTCTCTAATGATTTTATGTCCTCCATTATGGGCTTTAAAACAGCATCAATAAAATAGACTGCCAGCAAAATAGCGAGGAAAGGCTGGAAAGCAGCTCTTTCAGTAAACATTTGATAGCAAAATACATAAATCCAAATTTGTGGACCGATGTCTTTGAGCCGAGGGGATTCACTGTCTCTACATCATCAATAGAGGAATCAATAGGAATAGAGACTTCACGGGAGAACAGAGCATGGAATTTGCAGAGCTCACCATCACAACAGTCTTAAAGAGCACCACTGTCTTGCTTCTGCCATGCAATAACCTTAGACATGATCCCTGGTAGTTCAAGTATCTTTTTTAGGAGAGGTCTAAGTGGAATGCGCTGAAACGTGTCACACTGAAATGTGCTTAACTGTACCACTGTTGCAATCTGTTCTTGAGCATCAAGTGCCTCAAATGTCAAACTGGGAGCCTGGTCAGAATCACATGAGCTGCTGGTGTTATGGTCATTATTGTTGAACTAGGTGCCTTCTGTACGATCTCATATAATAAGTCATTGGACAACCATTCAGATGGCATTCAAAATGTGTGGAGGCACTGTTAATGCTGTGGACTGCCCTTAAGTTGAATTGTTTCAAGTCACCTATGCTGGCTTGGCAATGAAAACCGATATATTGCATGTCTAATTTACTAATTTTAGTTCTTGGAAATGTTTTAAATTTTAGCCGGACGACAATTTTTGGAATGAGTGCTGCAATGGTGTTCTCATCCAATAACAAGAAACTGTCATCATCTATCTGCTCATCTGATAACAAACAAACAGTAAAAGCAGCCATGGATTACATTTAATACATTCTATATTACACTTTAAAATGCTGGAGCTGGTACTGGCTATAGCGAAGATAACATAATTATCCACAAAAACATAAAATAAAAACCTTGAGAGAAATTGAAAGAGGTTTGTGAATGGTTACTTTGCTAATTTTTATCTGATTAGCAATATTTTGACAAAGTTAGCTAGCTAATGCTAACTAAACCTAGCTAGCTCTGTTGTGTGTCTTGTTTGCTAGTTGTTGTCTTTTAGTCTATTTCAGCTATCCTCAAAGACATGAGGGTATTCACATTAAGGGTTTAAGTTTAATATTTTGTGCAGAGTAAAACATACTGCGCCCCTTTTGTGATGATATGACGTGTATGCTAGTCATTGGTATACATAGCAAGTGCCGGGGTTGCTAGGTTACATGGGGCGGTACTGCACTTTGGTTGTAGTAATCCACTGCCTAAACCGAATCCTCTTTCCTTGGTTTAACAGTTTCATTGTGACCTGATATTTTTTCATCTTATCACCGTATAATTTCAATTTGATAAGGCTGAAAAACGCAATATGGAAAGAACCGGTTTTATACGAAAACAGGATGAAAAAACGAATGTCTAAATACATTAATTGTGGCACCCCTAATTGTACAACTGACTACGCCACCCCTTGGACTGTAAACTAGTTAGTGCAAGTGTCAGAGCAAGGGGAACTCTACTCCAATAAAAGGTACAAATACAGGTTCTTAGGAAAGTATAAAAAAATACAATCTTTATTGAGGGATGATTGGAGGTGTTGGTTGGTCTAACAAAATACATAAATCAAATAAATAAACATAACTAGGGGATACCAAGCCATCCGCATGGGAGCCAGTAAAGTAGCTGAGAAAACACTTAAAGGAAGACTAGGTTCGCACTACCACCGGTGAACAAAAACACTGACCTCATTTGAAGTAATACACACTGGAGTTCAATATCTACACATTGCACACTCACAGCACTCTAATAAATATGGTTAAAAAGGCATTAAGGTTCACAATACACGGCACTGCAAACTTCGTTAAACAAGAGAAAGAGAAAAGAAAAAGGGACACCCGTTTTCCAGTGAGATCTCTTATACAGGAGTTGCCCTGGCTCCACTAACACCGAGGCTTGTTACAAAAAAAAAATGGGAATTGGGCATAAAGAAAATAAACCCACTCTAGCCTGTGACGTACAATTCATACAACCACATACAGTATCAACTGCAGCCAACAGGCTAGAGGAAAACAAATAACCAACAAAAAGGGAAAAAAAAAAAAAAAAAAAAAAAAAAAAAAAACACCACCACAATAATAATATAAACTTCCTATACTATAAGCAGCATACACAATCACACAGTATGGAGAACAGCAGCTAGCAACTCAAGGGTAACTGCACAAATCTAAAAATACAATAACCATATTATTAAAAGTATTTGTTTGATCATGCTTTAGTCAATACAAATCACGTTTTTAGATGCAGTCACCTATTCCAGGATAAAATGGCCATTGAAAAAGAAAGTGGTCAATATCAAGGTGTACGTCTTTGGATGACACACAGACACACACACACACACACACACACACACACACACACACACACACACACACACACACACACACACACACACACATCCCACTGCAGTCACAGTCTCCTGCCGACGCTTATTAAACGCGGACATAGTTTGGTATTACTTTGCCGCAATTCGCTCGCACATACATGGTCAGACAGGAAAACAATGGCGTGCCGCGGCTCAATCACCGTCGGCTCCTTCACGCACTATTAAAACAAACATTCGCTTAGCAAACTAACCCACAGTGAAAAACGACAGGCAAGAAAAACACTTTTTTTAAACATCCCTCACTCAAACAGCATCTCGAATCGCTGATTCACCACAACAGAGCCAGCAGTACATTTATACCATCCCAGTCTAATGACACCAGGTGTTTATATAGGAGCCTGCCTCAATCGCATTTGATGGCTTACTAAATGCCCGCTCCACCCATGAATTAGTGCCGTGATTAACATGAAGAGTCAGAACGCGCGTAAACTGAAGGAACCCAATCCTAACCAGTGGCGGTTCTACATTGAATTGCACCCTGGGCGAGACCACCTTTGAGAGCCCCCCCCCAAAAAAAAACACACATACACACACAAAATTCACCTGAAGGCTCATGCTGGAGAGAAGTAGAGGAAAATCGAAAAAATTAGAATATCGTGCAAAAGTTCATTAATTTCAGTAATTCAACTTAAAAGGTGAAACTAATATATTATATAGACTCATTACAAGCAAAGTAAGATATTTCAAGCCTTTATTTGATATAATTTTTATGATTATGGCATACAGCTTATGAAAACCCCAAATTCAGAATCTCAGAAAATTAGAATATTACATGAAATCAATAAAAAAAAAGGATTTTAAATACAGAAATGTCGGCCCTCTGAAAAGTATAATCATGCATATGTTCTCAGTACTTGGTTTGGGCCCCTTTTGCATTAATTACTGCCTCAATGCGGCGTGGCATGGATGCTATCAGCCTGTGGCACTGCTGAGGTGTTATGGAAGACCAAGATGCTTCAATAGCGGCCTTCAGCTCTTCTGCATTGTTTGGTCTCATGTCTCTCATCTTTCTCTTGGCAATGCCCCATAGATTCTCTATGGGCTTCAGGTCAGGCGAGTTTGCTGGCCAATCAAGCGCAGTAATACCATGGTCATTGAACCAGGTTTTGGTACTTTTGGCAGTGTGGGCAGGTGCCAAGTCCTGCTGGAAAATGAAGTCAGCATCTCCATAAAGCTTGTCTGCTGAAGGAAGCATGAAGTGCTCTAAAATGTCCCGGTAGACGGCTGCGTTGACTCTGGACTTAATAAAGCACAGTGGACCAACACCAGCCGATGACATGGCTCCCCAAACCAACACAGACTGTGGAAACTTCACACTGGACTTCAAGCATCTTGGATTGTGTGCCTCTCCATTCTTCCTCCAGATTCTGGGACCTTGGTTTCCAAATGAGATGCAAAATTTGCTCTCAAATTTGGAATTTGAGAGCGCTTGAGACGCTTCTGACGTTGTTTGTTGTTCAGGAGCAGCTTGACAAGAGGAATACGACATTTGAAGCCCATGTCCAGGACCCGTCTGTGTGTGGTGGCTCTTGATGCAGTAACTCCAGCCTCAGTCCACTCCTTGTGAAACTCCCCCACACATTTGAATGGCCTTTTCCTGACAATCCTCTCCAGGCTACGGTCATCCCTGCTGCTGGTGCACCTTTTTCTTCCACACTTTTCCCTTCCACTTAACTTTCTATTAATGTGCTTTGATACAGCACTTTGAGAACATCCAACTTCTTTTGCAATTACCTTTTGAGGCTTTCCCTCCTTGTGGAGGGTGTCAATGATGGTTTTCTGCACAAATGTCAGGTCAGCAGTCTTCCCCATGATTGTGAATTCAACTGAACCAGACTGAGAGACCATTTAAAGGCTCAGGAACCCTTTGCAGGTGTTTTGGATTAATTAGCTGATTAGAGTGTGACACTTTGAGCCTACAATACTGAACCTTTTCACAAAATTCTAATTTTCTGAGATTCTGAATTTGGGGTTTTCATAAGCTGTAAGCCATAATCATAAAAATTATATCAAATAAAGGCTTGAAATATCTTACTTTGCTTGTAATGAGTCTATATAATATATTAGTTTCACCTTTTAAGTTGAATTACTGAAATTAATGAACTTTTGCACAATATTCTAATTTTTCGAGTTTCACCTGTATTTGTGGAGAAATTTGTGAAGACATATGTGTAGCTGAGGACATAGATGGCAGCTCATCCTGAAGAGTCGAGACCATTGCAGAAGAGGCCTGTGTAGCGGGGGAGGTGGGTGGCTCATCCTGACCAGTGGCAGAGGATGCTCCGAAATATTTTAGAAGTGCCCCTGCATTGCAATTGCAATTGAAATTAAAAGACCATATGATGATGTTTTATAACAGCTAAAACAGCCAGTCAAATTGACCCCAAACATAATAAGAGAGACATAAACATGAAAACTTCTTGACATTACCAAGACAACATAAATTGTCATAAATATGTCATAAACATGCAGATTAATTATCAAACTTAAGAAACCACTTAGCTTTATGGGTTAAATTTACATTAAACTGTCATGTGGTTGGTTTTGACATTGGCTGTCATGAGGCCATTATAACTGTGTCATGAATATTTTTACACTCAACTACAGTGGTACACATTGAATTTGTCATTAAAATGTCATTGTACCACTTGAGGTCAAGAAAAGTATACATGACACTGTTATAAAACAACTTGACAGAGTATTAACACTTAATGACATTCAATTTGTACTACTGGGAAAAAAAGTGGTTAGAAAAATATTCATGACACAGTTATAATGGCTTCATGATAGCCAATGTCAAAACCAACATGGCAGTTTAATGTAATGTTAACTCATAAAGCTAAGTAGTTTCTTAAGTTTAATAATTCATCTGCTATGTCATGTTTTTTATGACATATTTATGACAGGTTATGATGTCTTGGTAATGTCAAGTTGTCAACAAAGGCATCTCAAACAAATAATGTCATATTTGCATTAAAAATGTCATAATTGAGCGAGTGACACTTAATGACAGTTGTCATAAACATGCATAAAAACCTCCTTCATATTCATGGCATGTGTCATGTAGCAAATAAGTAGTAAATAAATAGCAAATGTCGTCTCTTTGAAACTACCTACAGATTTAAAAAAAATTCAGTTGGCTAATTACAGGCCTAACGTAACCCAACTGATGGAAATAAATAATAACTGAACTTGTAACAGTTTGGTTGCAAAGCACAATATTATGGTGAAATTACATCTCGTGTTTGTTGACTTAAAACCAAATTATTGTTGTATAAGCATAGCAAGCATCATAGCAAATAGGCTAACAAACGTAAGAGTTACCAACAATTAACATTAGCCCTTCATTCATGACAACATGGATACCGTAATCATATCACAGAGAGAACATAGTTGCATACCTTTATCTTTTGCTCGTTTCTCCTCTTCTTCTTTTCTTTTTTTTCTAAATTGTGCACCTGATGGTTTTGACCTTTTCCTATCCATCCCTGTTTATTTGGCACTCAGGGACAATCAGCAGATTTCCCATCCCCCGCCCCCCAACACTGTCACTCACGTTACGAGTCACGGCCAGAAGTCAAGACTAAACCAATTCACCGTGGTGAGGTGACCACATAATCGTTTTGTATTACTTATTTTTATTAGCCATTTCACACAGAAAAACAAAAATTGTGCAGGAACTATAGGCCTGTATTTATAATATTATGAATAAAATGTGCGTTATTTGGAAGAAAGTCGAGTGTGACTGACTTTAGCCCACTAATTTCATTAGAGTATTGCTCTGTTATACAGTGGACCCCCCCCCCCCCCCCCCAGTCAGTCACCCAGAGGTGAACTATCCCCTGCCTGCTGCGCCCCCTCCCCCCTTTCCCCTTCTCACACACGGCACCTTCTCAGCCAACACATTCTCACACCCAAGTCGTCACATATTGACGCTTTTGACAGGACCCCTTGGCGTCACATTTTAAAGCCCTGGGTACCTTTGGCGTCATTTTTCGACGCGTTGGGTAGTCCGATAGATTTCAATAGAGGATTTTAAAAATAAAAATATAAAAAACTTTGATTAATTGAACAAAATTATAAAAAATAAAAATATAAAAAACTTTGATTAATTGAACACAATCGTAGCATATTATATATTTATTAACATCAACAAACCTCCGATAAAAATACGTTATCTAGCATGCTCTAGTTACCAGTACCTAAGAAAACGCTTAAACTGCTTACTTGCACACGCCGTGGAGCGTTGTTAAACTCACCTTTGAATGCCGTTTTGGTTAAGACTACCCAACGCGTCCAAAAATGACGCCAAAGGTATACCCAGGGCGTTAAAATGTGACGCCAAGGGGTCCTGGCAAAAGCGTCAATATGTGACGACTTGGGTGTGAGAATGTGTTGTCTCAGCACGCAGGGGCGCCAATTTACCAATTCCCCACACAGTGAAATGATAGATAATAGAAAACCTCTATGTAGAAAACCGCTTCGCGGCGCAGAGGATTTTATTTTTATTTTTTTAAACTGCTCGTGCCGCCCCCCATGTGACATGAAAAAATGCCGCCCCGGGCGAATGCCCGGTTCGCCCGTGCCTAAAACCGCTACTGATCCTAACCATGCCCACAGGCTACATAATTAATCAATTAATAATAATAATAAACTACGTCTTGAAACGCAGTAACCATGGTTTAACTGAATAATGGACGCCGGCCAATTGAATTATTGTCATTAACGGGCACCCGTAGAGTAACGGCCACGGCGCGATTACAACCTCAGGATATTAATCATTTTTGAATGGTCACTTTTTCCTAAATTATGTAAATTCCAAAAATATCATACTTCTCACTAGTTTAAATAAAGTTAGTTTTATAGATTTATAGCAAAACAAATATCATTACTTACCTTTACTCATATACGTCATCCTCCTCTCGACCGTTATTTTTTGAGCTTGAACAGCGCGAGGAGACGAGATAACCCAAACACTGGGTCAAAATGAGCCATAACCGAGAATATAACCCAGCAAAATAGGTTAAAATACTTAACCCAGCGAATGGGTAGAAAGAGTGTACTGTTACATCTCTAACAAATCACAGGAGATGATGTAATCATCAATAGCAATATACATAAAATGGGAATATCAGCTTGTAATGCTGCTCACGCGCCGATATGGCGTTAATATGTAAACACATAGAAACCGAAACCGAAAGTAAACCGCTGAATGGCAATGAACACCACTCAGGTGAACTACACTTCATTCATATGAACGCAACAGATGAACTCTAGTCATCATCAACACAGTGACATCATGGCGGTGATTGACAGACGCTCTAAGCCCCGCCTTTACAACAGTCGTCCTCGTGACAACTTCCCCACAAATCCCAAAACAACAAACCAAATAAGCGTCAGTACACCATATTAAATAAGTTATTGTTTCCCAGATAGCAAACTGACTCCGGAACGGATCTGCCACGGAGGTATCACAAGCTCTGGAACGTGCATAGCGCAACGAATCCGGAACAGATAAGGATTGCGGATCCGCGGCAGACCCTACACGTATCCGCTGATAAAGCAGCTCACCCGCCGCGGATCCGATCTGGACCCGTTCATTTCGGTCTGAAAACCTTTCAGATCCCTCATTCAAAACTAGTAATCTGGCCAAAACTACAGAAATGTTTCAAATCTAATGTTTTTTTAGATAGACTAGATTGCTCTATAAAAGCTTGAATAGTTATTAATGTGTCTGCCTTTATTAATATTAATAAAACATGAAATCATTCAAAATTTGAAAATCATATCTTTTAGCCAGTAACAATAAAACTATAAAAAAAAATAGGTCATTAAAGACTATAAATGTATTTACTATTTTTTTACTATTTTAATAGTTTTATTCATGTATAGGCTACATTGAATAGACATTACAGAAAAATGAAATTCAACCATAAATTGTTCCAAGAACATTGTTTTATTCAATGAAAAACATTTTACTAAATGAAAAAACATAAAAAAAATAAATAAAAAAAAGTCACTACTGTTGGGCAGGGACGTCGTTAGGCCTATTTTAGGGGGGCTGAAGCTACCCCAAAATGTTCCTAAGCCCCCCTAAATGATAATAAGAACAACAATAACAATTCGATTAATCGATAACCGTATCCTCATTCATATTTAGAATTAGACGCAACAAATTATATATATCCTGCTACAAAAAATAGCCGAAAAGTTGGACAGAAGTACTAAGAGTCGTTGTGCGATCAAGATGATGCAGCGCACCGTCTCGTTGCATTGGTGTGAACTGCGGCAGCTTTCAGAGCGTTGCAGACCGGAGCGCTGCAAGTAACTGGAGGATTCATCTCGTCTCGTCGTTACTCTAGTTTGGTCTGAAGTTGAACTCGCTATGCACCCTCCTGCCCACACACACCGATACACACACTAATGGTGAAAGGAAGATTGGTAAGTGTCGTGATACAGAGTGAAATTGTAAGTTGTTTTTAATTACCTGCTTACCTTTGTACGTTTTCTTGAGGTAAAGGAAAGGGGATATTTTGGTTTGCTATGGAAAACTGTAGTCTAGCTAGAGTGAACAAGCAAAATACAAGAAATGGTGAACTTAGCAAGCTAATCACAACTTTTTATTCTTTGCCAATAATATAACCTATCTCTATAATAGGCTGATAAAACAATATCAATCCCCATAGATTGTTGTTGTCACTGAAAACTAAATGTTATAAGGTCCCTGTTAATGCTATTACCGTTGTATCCTTCTTATATACATCATTTGGCAGAATAAATCATCTTTAATTGAGAAACGCTCAAACCTGTGTTGTCAAATTTCACTATGACCTTAAAATTCTGGTTCTTGGGTTAAACTGTATGCAAGCCAAACTACACAGCGAAATTACACTCTGATTGAACCAATCCACAGCGCAGTTACAGTAATTAGAGTAATTAAATAGCATTCTGTGGACAACTTATATAGAGAGGAATTAGATATAGTATGCTATTACTTTATCATACATTTACATGAGCAGACAGACAGCATTTAAGTCATTGCTTATAGAATAACTCATCAGGAGCAAAGTCTGGCCTAAGTAAATGCCCCCATGCAGCTTTGATGTGTCTAAAAGCAACATTACAGTAACTTTTCTTTAACAGAGTAGAAATGGAAGAAGAGGATATGTCTGTCACGTTTTACTTGTTAACATCTTGGTTTCTTGACTGGTTGTTGACATAAGTGTAGCTCTAGATGTGAGTGCAAAGCAAGTTACAAATACCCTGGGGGCTAAGCCCCCTCTGTCTTCCAATCCTAGTGACGTCCCTGCTGATGGGTCAGGATGCTGACAGTGGGACGGCTCCTTGAGCTTCCCCTATCTGCTGCCAGGTTGAACCACTGTATTACATTCTTCGTAATCTCGTCATCGGTGGCGGCACGGGAGACATGGCTCTTTCTCACAGCACCTGTAATACACAAGCAGATTTTCATTAAATGACATGAAATCACATTGAAACTACCAAGTTGTTTTTTTAAAGGATAGACATAACCACTGCCTTTAAAACAAGTGTACAATCTGACATTTATAGGTACACTGTAACTTTTGGCGCTCTAGCGGTTAATAAACAGAAACTTATGCGTCTTGCGGTGGAACATTGTAGCCAGAGCTACTTCTCTTGGTTTATTTCCATGGCAAGTCACGGCAGGTAATGGGATACTCCGTAGCGGTTGGCATCCCGCGCTGTCTAAAATAGTCAGAATATAAACACTTATTATAGGTGTATTGTAGAGATTCAGGATAAGACAAAAACACACTTTGGAAGATGGATTCATGATATACTTGCTCCTTACATTAATGTTGTAAATTTTAAACAAAAAAAGTGTTACTGTTTCAGTTTAAAATTGTTAAAAAAAAAATGTTTTTTTTTTAGCTTATATTTTTTAGCCAGACAATATTTAATACATTTACTTACACAGGAGTAACTTTTTAGACTCCATCTGATTGAATGATTTTTTCCCATTCATGCCCTTCCAATTGATCCTCCTCCCAACATCATCATGGAACATACGGGAAAGGATGTTCCATGTGACACGTTTGGTGTCATGGCCCTCAACAGTTGCCAGGGAGGAAATCTAAAATGTAACAAAAATGTGTTATTTATTATAGGCATAACAATATGACTTTCTGATTGGCTGGAAGACCATTAAAAACATTTATAAAATGGCTGATAAAAGATATTTTGCTTAAGATGTTAAAGGTACGCTGCGTAGGAATTCCTCCCATCTAGCGGTGAAATTGTATTTTGCATTCAAACGAATTGTGCTCTCCAGCGCCTTGCTTTTTCAAATGCGTGTTGCATCTACGGTAGCCGTTATGTGCCAAGAAGCTATGACAACATGTTTTTGAATAGCAGTTCATCGAGTTTAACTATACATGTTCTACTGTACTGCTGCCTATATAATGAATTACACAACCAAGCAATGAAAAAAAGCTTGTAATTTAGACCGTAACATTGACTGACTTGTCGAGAAGAAAGCAGGCGGCTTCAGCGTCTTTCAAAGGGGAAAGTCTTCCCCTTTCAAACCCCTTTCAAAGTCTTTCTCCTTCATTAGCTCTTTCCACCTGGGAAAAGCTATCCCGATATCAAGTTTTCTTTTAAATTAAATTATTTGCTTTTTTGGTGACAAGGATTCCTTCTCCTGTGGCTCGGCATAAGTATGATCCTGCATTATAAAGGACCGTGCAGTGCAGCCTTTCAAATTTCGTGATGTTGGCTTTGAACGAAAACGCATTGTGGTAACGCGTTGAGGTAGGATAGTGCTTTTTGTCCCTCTCTGGTATAATAGTTTTTCAAGATGGCGGAACGACATGGAAGCCTCCATGGACTTACCCGTCCCATGTAATCAAAGATAAGAAATTCTTCGCTTACGAGGATAAGTATTTATATATTATAAATATTCATATTTATGAATAAAGACATTGATTTTAGCTAATAAAATACTTAAAAACTACAGTGTACCTTTAAAAATAATTAACTAACATAGCATGTGTTTAGTTTAATAATTTGCATAGTTAATATTGTTCTTTGGTGTTCAGTTTATACAGGTTTTTCAAATGTTATTTAATAAAAATACCGGTATATTTTTTTCTCTCAAAATCTCTCTTTTTTTCACCCCCAAGCCCCGCCCCCATGATCGAATCACGATACGAACCGAATCGTGGCTCAAAAATCGTGATACGAACCGAATCGTGGGTTTGGTGTATCGTTACAGCCCTAACATTTTTAAATTAACCCCAAGGAGAATAATTGCTACAGTATATAACTATTGTTTATTGTTAGCTCATTTTATCTAATGTTATCTAACAAATAGAATCTTATTGTAAAGTGTTTTTAATACTACAGTTTCCATCTTTCTAACCGTGATATACACTTTAATAATATATGTAAGTTTATTCTAAATTAAGCTTTGGTACCAAGAACCGTGGATTCTCACTGGTATTGGTACCGAACACTGAAATTTTGGTACCGTGACAACACTACTTGGGCCAGTTGCCCGAACTGTCATTTGCCCGATCGGGCCAGTGCTGCATCTTCAAGGAAGTTGATAATTTGCGAATTTTGAAGCCTTGACAATTGAAATATTCAAACGCAAGGAGACGAGGAAGTCTCCGCGTCTCTCAGTTTGGTACTCCACTTTGGTGGAGAATTTATTTGTCATGATGTGACTCAAACTAGTAGAAAAGTGTTAAATGCTGTAGTCTGGACCAGTGTCAGTATTTGACAAAATAGCTGGCTAAATCAAGTTTGAAACAGTACTATTTAGTCTTACCTTACTCAGATGAATGGAAATTATGAAACTCCAAAAAAACTGGTGGCACTTGAACGAACTGTAAGCTGCAACAGAACACACACACACACACACACACACAAACACACACACACACACACACACGTTACGCGTACCGTATCATGATTTAATATAATATTAATTAATTTTTCTGAAACAACATTACATGGGGTGGTGGAACTGTCAAAATGTAAACACAAATGGACTTAAACTAACGTTATAACAGAAATTCAGTTTTAAAAAGTAACGGTAGGCCTAACACGATCATTTCTCGCCTGACATTTTACTGGAAAGGGGAGAAAATATGCGCTCAGAGTTTGATAAAAATCCGGAGAGCTAACTTACGTGAACACCTCACCTCCCAGAGAGAAATAATTCCATCCAAATATATTTTTACTCAGAGTTATTAATTACCAAATACATTTTACTCAAATCTACGCCAATGACAATTTGCTAAGTTGGTTTGCCACAATCATTTCAGAAATAAAAACATCGGTATGTTGAACGGTATGAATATTACAGGCTAAGTAACGTTAACTGTACAAATGAAGCATATTTTAACTATTCTTACCGTGTTCCGTCCTCACTGCACTGATGGCAGCAGCTTTTCCATTGTGGAGAATGATTCAGTGATGAACGGTTGACGGTTGAAAATAGGCGCGTTCAGTCAGCGAATCCGCCCAGCGTCTGTAGCGAGTCCGCGAGTTGACAGTGCGCTGTCTGTAGGCAGGGCATATTAGTGGCGGTTCTACATTGAATTGCACCCTGGGCGAGACCACCTTTGAGCGCCCCCCCCCCCCCCCCCAAAAACACACATACACACACAAAATTCACCTGAAGGCTCATGTTGGAGAGAAGTAGAGGCAAAGTTGACTTCATCCTCAATATCAGATATTTGTGGAGAAATTTGTGAAGACATATGTGTAGCTGAGGACATAGATGGTAGCTCATCCTGAAGAGTCGAGACCATTCCAGAAGAGGCCTGTGTAGCGGGGGAGGTGGGTGGCTCATCCTGACCAGTGGCAGAGGATGCTCCAAAATATTTTAGAAGTGCCCCTGAATTGCAATTGCAATTGAAATTAAAAGACCATATGATGATGTTTTATAACAGCTAAAACAGCCAGTCAAATTGACCCCAAACATAATAAGAGAGACATAAACATAAAAACTTCTTGACATTACCAAGACAACATAAATTGTCATAAATATGTCATAAACATGCAGATGAATGATCAAACTTAAGAAACCACTTAGCTTTATGGGTTAAATTTACATTAAACTGTCATGTGGTTGGTTTTGACATTGGCTGTCATGAGGCCATTATAACTGTGTCATGAATATTTTTACACTCAACTACAGTGGTACACATTGAATTTGTCATTAAAATGTCATTGTACCACTTGAGGTCAAGAAAAGTATACATGACACTGTTATAAAACAACTTGACAGAGTATTAACACTTAATGACATTCAATTTGTACTACTGGGAAAAAAAGTGGTCAGAAAAATATTCATGACACAGTTATAATGGCTTCATGACAGCCAATGTCAAAACCAACATGGCAGTTTAATGTAATGTTAACTCATAAAGCTAAGTAGTTTCTTAAGTTTAATAATTAATCTGCTATGTCATGTTTTTTATGACATATTTATGACATATGGTTATGATGTCTTGGTAATGTCAAGTTGTCAACAAAGGCATCTCAAACAAATAATGTCATATTTGCATTAAAAATGTCATAATTGAGCGAGTGACACTTAATGACAGCTGTCATAAACATGCATAAAAACCTCCTTCATATTCATGGCATGTGTCATGTAGCAAATAAGTAGTAAACAAACAGAAAATGTCGTCTCTTTGAAACTACCTACAGATTTAAAAAAAATTCAGTTGGCTAATTACAGGCCTAACGTAACCCAACTGATGGAAATAAATAATAACTGAACTTGTAACAGTTTGGTTGCAAAGCACAATATTATGGTGAAATTAGATCTCGTGTTTGTTGACTTAAAACCAAATTATTGTTGTATAAGCATAGCAAGCATCATAGCAAATAGGCTAACAAACGTAAGAGTTACCAACAATTAACATTAGCCCTTCATTCATGACAACATGGATACCGTAATCATATCACAGAGAGAACATAGTTGCATACCTTCATCTTTTGCTCGTTTCTCCTCTTCTTCTTTTCTTTTTTTTCTAAATTGTGCACCTGATGGCTTTGACCTTTTCCTATCCATCCCTGTTTATTTGGCACTCGACAATCAGCAGATTTCCCATCCCCCGCCCCCCAACACTGTCACTCACGTGACGAGTCACGGCCAGAAGTCAAGACTAAACCAATTCACCTTGGTGAGGTGACCACATAATCGTTTTGTATTACTTATTTTTATTAGCCATTTCACACAGAAAAACAAACATGTGCAGGAACTATAGGCCTGTATTTATAATATTATGAATAAAATGTGCGTTATTTGGAAGAAAGTCGAGTGTGACTGACTTTAGCCCACTAATTGCATTAGAGTATTGCTCTGTTATACAGTGGACCCCCCCCCCCCCCCCCCCCAGTCAGTCACCCAGAGGTGAACTATCCCCTTCCTGCTGCGCCCCCTCCCCTTTCCCCTTCTCACACACGGCACCTTCTCAGACAACACATTCTCACACCCAAGTCGTCACATATTGACGCTTTTGACAGGACCCCTTGGCGTCACATTTTAACGCCCTGGGTATACCTTTGGCGTCATTTTTCGACGCGTTGGGTAGTCCGATAGATTTCAATAGAGGATTTTAAAAATAAAAATATAAAAAACTTTGATTAATTGAACAAAATTATAAAAAATAAAAATATAAAAAACTTTGATTAATTGAACAAAATTATAAAAAATAAAAAAATAAAAAAACTTTTATTAATTGAACACAATCGTAGCATATTATATATTTATTAACATCAACAAACCTCCGATAAAAATACGTTATCCAGGATGCACTAGTTACCAGTACCTAAGAAAACGCTTAAACTGCTTACTTGCACACGCCGTGGAGCGTTGTTAAACTCACCTTTGAATGCGGTTTTGGTTAAGACTACCCAACGCGTCGAAAAATGACGCCAAAGGTATACCCAGGGCGTTAAAATGTGACGCTGTTAGCAGAGTAATTTACGCAGACAACAGGGAATACTGTTTCACATCAACCAGTCTCTTTCTGACTGGCGCACTTTATTTAAACAAACACATGTACATTCATTCAGTCATTGATTAGGTCACATGACATACACTCTGCAATATGATTGCCTGGTTCAAAAGAAAAAAAAAAAAAAAGTAAACAAATGAAATATAAATGAGAGCACAATATTTATAAATCTCAACAGACGCCAAGGGGTCCTGTCAAAAGCGTCAATATGTGACGAGTTGGGTGTGAGAATGTGTTGTCTCAGCAGCACGCAGGGGCGCCAATTTACCAATTCCCCACACAGTGAAATGATAGATAATAGAAAACCTCTATGTAGAAAACCGCTTCGCGGCGCAGAGGATTTTTTAATTTTTTTTTTAAACTGCTCGTGCCGCCCCCCATGTGACATGAAAAAATGCCGCCCCGGGCGAATGCCCGGTTCGCCCGTGCCTAAAACCGCTACTGGGGCATATTCTGTGCGCATGGCCGAATTGAGTCTGAGAGAACAGCGGACCTGGCGGCTTGAGGGCGGATCCGCCCCGGAGTCTATTGCAATCAGGGTTATAACCAAGTTTAATCAGGTAAAGTCATTAAAATGCATTTAAAATCAACATCAGAACACACATTGTAGTGGAAATAAGTTATTTCTGTTATTTCTGTTCAGTATCTGTACTTGTGAGCTCATGCATACAGTATTAAATATCAGAATGGCAGTAATATCATATAGAACAGCAGTATGTAACAGGAAATATTACATTGAATGTAGACCTGACATGGTGTGTTTCATGACACTTTAATATGTCAGATTCACATGCAGATCAGATCAGGTGACAGAATGTCTTTTACTTCACAAAACAAAAAATCCTGTCACACATTTGCAACTGTTATTTCAGCATGCAAGCATGAGGCTGAAAAACATGTGCTAAGAAATATACAAAAAAAAGAACAGTAATTTACAATGAAAAATGAACCTACATTTAATGCTCTAAAACAGTCATTGTAAATTCAATATACCGAATGCATTAACCAAAGTTTTGTTTTATGCATTTTACTGGGTTGAAATGTCTTGCATTGATGGCTGTTCCTAAATGTTTTGTGTATGTATGTGTGCAGAAGGGGTTCACCACTGTTTTAAGTGTGCTTCTCTAAACAATTACAGATCGTATGGTGTTGCTGTGGCCGACAACAGTCTTAAACACTGTTTATGAGATCGGCCTTGTGTGTCTTCATTGTGAAGCTACAATACATTTGAAATCTCTTTTCTATAAACACCTCATATAAAATGCCATTTTTAGCTGTCTCTGGACCCGCCCCCATTGAAACAGGAAGTGGTTATGCCCACACTCTGTAAACCAGAAATCAAACATGGCGTCTTATGAAACTAGCCAATAGGTGCCGCTAATCTACAAGCAATTTTACCCCTTGTAGAGCGGAGGAGGGCGGGGCCGTGCTGGAACAACGCACGCTCGGTCCCCAATCAGCCTGATGGGGGTGCGTGAGGGATGATGGCAGCCGGTGATGACAGTACGAGAGAGGATGACAGGCAGCTGCTCTGTGTGTTTTAGGTTCAGTTTATCCTGAAACTTATGTTTCAAATCAGGTTCTTGCCTCCTCCTTTCCCATTACCCCCATTGTTTGGTGTTCGCTGACCTTTTCTGCATATTGTGGTGCCGTTTTGTGGTCTGTTCTGCTTATTTTAGGTTCATTTTAGATTATTGCGGCACATTTCATGGACAACACACCGGCCTTCTCGGTTCTCCTGACTGCCAGTCTGCCCAAGATCGGCCCCAAAGTGTGTTGGCCCATTGGGAGTGCCATGCAGGGCTGGACTGGTAATCTGGCATAATCAGCTCTGTAAATGTTGAGTGCTTTCTGAAGAGAAGAAACGTTTAAACCGGTTCTAGGACAGGGTGATGGCTGAAGCTGCAATAGACACTGTTGTGCAGTCTGATGGATTGTGCACGAGTACAACAGCATGCCGAAAGTGCTGTTGTTCTTTAAGATGCACATGGCTGTTTATCTGAAATAAGAAAAGAAAAGAATTTATAAAAGTGTGATCCATTTTAAAACAAGTACATGACATCGCTTTGATTATTCTTTGTGTTACCAACACTTTCCTTGTCTCTCTGATCTGTCACTTGTTGTATCTGTGTTTTCATTTAGATGGATAACTTTAAAGATGAAGTTAATCTCAATACCATATTAAATGTAAGACATTCTGTGTATGATGTCAGGAGAGTATTTCCCTGTTATTTTCTGATATACATGGCTGGACAAATTGAGATTTTTGGGGTGAATTTGCCTTAAATTATATTAATATCAAACCTATAAAAGGAACGCATTTTATGATGAGTTTGAACATGAGGAAATGATGCAAGTGCTAGGATGGATTTTTGGGGTGAATTGTCTTTCATTCTTTCAAACACTGTACAGTAAAATTACTTGAAAATTGAAGAAATGAGGATATAAATGCAGCTTTTTTTTAAAAAACAAGATGAACAAGGTAACACGAATAAAACGAAAACAAAACACAGGGAACCAGAACATGACAACACATGAATACTGATGAAGAAACCAGGGGAAACAAGAGCTTAAATACACAAGAGAAAACAAGGGAACGAGGAACACCCGGGGAAACAATCAGGGGAAAAACAATCATTAAAAAAAACTACAAAAGGACACAAATCAAACGGGAAACTAAACAAGAATTACTATATAATATTGAGCAAACCTCTAAAGGAAAGATTTTTATGAGTGTTTGAATTTGGGGCAAGATGTAAGTGCTACGATGCACTTTTAATTTTGGGGTGATTTTTCCTTTAATGTTCTCAAACTGTACAGTTTTAATTGACCCACAGGATTTACAATTCAAAGTTTATTACAAGGTATGAAGGACAAAGACAGATCCTTGGCAGAAAAGTCAAATGACAAAAACAACTTTTGTTTTGCCGAGATCACAAGAAAATTAAGTCATGATCAAGAAGTACAAGTTTGTTCAAATATCCGGTGGTGGTTTGCCGTTCATGCGTGCGGTGCGAGCATTTTTCGCATGCACATGTGAAAAGCTTTAAGTCTTATTAAGTGGTCTGAAAGCAGTTTGCATACATTTATTTTATATTTGAATGCTGAAAATGATCTTGGAAGATCTCAGGAGCTGCTGTTTAATTTGCTTGTTAATCCACTCCTCCAAGGGGCGATTCGACTTTTTACATGCATTATGAACACACAACTCTGCAGATTCACTTTATTTTGACATTGTATAAATACAATGTAAACCGGCTGTAAACAGGACAACAACATTGGGGCTACCCATAAATTCAGATATGCAAACTGATGAGAGATGAAAAAGAAGAGAAAGTCATAACAGGTGTTCCAGGTGTGTGTATATATATATATATATATATATATATATATATATATATATATATATATATATATATTATGTATTTGAAGTGTTTAAGATTAAAGTACCGATTTCAATAAATAAGTAGATCAAAGTGATTAAAAATAAAAAGTACACCAAAAATGAGGCAAATTTGCTTTAAAAAAGATGACTTTAGCCAAATGGTGAGTAGTTTGCGACCCTGCAAATTGTCATATATATTATCATACACTCACCTAAAGGATTATTAGGAACACCATACTAATACTGTGTTTGACCCCCTTTCGCCTTCAGAACTGCCTTAATTCTACGTGGCATTGATTCAACAAGGTGCTGAAAGCATTCTTTAGAAATGTTGGCCCATATTGATAGGATAGCATCTTGCAGTTGATGGAGATTTGTGGGATGCACATCCAGGGCACGAAGCTCCCGTTCCACCACATCCCAAAGATGCTCTATTGGGTTGAGATCTGGTGACTGTGGGGGCCATTTTAGTACAGTGAACTCATTGTCATGTTCAAGAAACCAATTTGAAATGATTCGAGCTTTGTGACATGGTGCATTATCCTGCTGGAAGTAGCCATCAGAGGATGGGTACATGGTGGCCATAAAGGGATGGACATGGTCAGAAACAATGCTCAGGTAGTTTGTGGCATTTAAACGATGCCCAATTGGCAATAAGGGGCCTAAAGTGTGCCAAGAAAACATCCCCCACACCATTACACCACCACCACCAGCCTGCACAGTGGTAACAAGGCATGATGGATCCATGTTCTCATTCTGTTTACGCCAAATTCTGACTCTACCATCTGAATGTCTCAACAGAAATCGAGACTCATCAGACCAGGCAACATTTTTCCAGTCTTCAACTGTCCAATTTTGGTGAGCTCTTGCAAATTGTAGCCTCTTTTTCCTATTTGTAGTGGAGATGAGTGGTACCCGGTGGGGTCTTCTGCTGTTGTAGCCCATCCGCCTCAAGGTTGTGCGTGTTGTGGCTTCACAAATGCTTTGCTGCATACCTTGGTTGTAACGAGTGGTTATTTCAGTCAAAGTTGCTCTTCTATCAGCTTGAATCAGTCGGCCCATTCTCCTCTGACCTCTAGCATCAACAAGGCATTTTCGCCCACAGGACTGCCGCATACTGGATGTTTTTCCCTTTTCACACCATTCTTTGTAAACCCTAGAAATGGTTGTGCGTGAAAATCCCAGTAACTGAGCAGATTGTGAAATACTCAGACCGGCCCGTCTGGCACCAACAACCATGCCACGCTCAAAATTGCTTAAATCACCTTTCTTTCCCATTCTGACATTCAGTTTGGAGTTCAGGAGATTGTCTTGACCAGGACCACACCCCTAAATGCATTGAAGCAACTGCCATGTGATTGGTTGATTAGATAATTGCATTAATGAGAAATTGAACAGGTGTTCCTAATAATCCTTTAGGTGAGTGTATATTGTCATTATAATTTTGTACAGCTTGACAGCTATAATACGGAAAAACAATCATATACAATTGTATAGAATTAGCATTTTATATTTCTTTAATATATATAATGCATATACAGTATATTATTTTAAAATACTTGCATCTGCACATTTGTGCTGACAGCTCAAATAATTTTTTTCAGTCACATTTAACACGGGGAGCAAGGTTGAGCTTATTTCGTGAAAAAAAAAAAAGTTAAAATAATTGTATTTATTTTTGTAACTTGTTTTAACATGAACTTTGAATGTTATTTCAGTCTGGGATGAAATAAAATAAAATGGTAAGAACATTGTTCATGTACTCCCATAATCGTGCCATAGTTGGGGAAATACTGCTTAACATTTATGTAAGATTAACATTATGTAAGAGTAACATTAATCTGAAAGTATCCATGCGCAAATTATTGTCTAGAGAAAAAAATCACTGTAAATATTTTCAATTCTGAAGGTGAACTGATGCATAAATGCATTTGAATTATCTGAATATATATATATATATAGAATTTTGTAATATTTAAAGATAACTATGTATAATTATTTCATCATATATTGAATTATTGTTATAAGAGGGGCTTTATCAGCAAATATTTGTATATGCAATTAAATACGATTAATTAATCGGGACATCATGTCATTAATTCGATTAAAAATTTGAATCAATTGACAGCCCTAGTTATAATGTCTAATATCAGAAGTGTACTCACTTCATTTTCTCAAGTTTGCTATGGGAGTCCATAAATAGAGCTGAGAGCTTCTCTCCATCCAGATCTCCTAATTTATTATGGCTTATCCAGTTCTTTCAGCAGTGATGGATGTTTACCTACAACTTCACAGAGATACTTGCACGCTGCTTCTGCAGCAGAACTTTTCAAAAATCTACAGAAATTTGAAAATTAATTATTTGATTAGATACTGTAATCTTGATACAACTGTTTGCCTTTTTCAGCATCCATCATTATAATTGTTCTAATGTGTAATTAGGTTAAATTCTTAGTTATGATGATTGGCACCAGATTCACTGCAGAAATGTGGTACGCAGAGTGTAATATTGTATATTCTATCATTCTTTAACTAATTATGGTCTAAACTTCAGTGCAATAACAGCATGGCCTGTAATTTTTTTATAAAATAATACTTTTGGGAATGTGAGTAGTACAACAGCTCACGTATCCTTCATCCTCAGGATTCTACACTAAGCCAAAATGGTACAAAAGGTGAAATCTTCTGTTACTTCATTAAATGTACATTAATGTAAGTCCTCTTAAAAAGAACCAAACTATATACATTATATAAAAAATAAAGTGAAACCTAGAGTGGAAAAGTGTTATATTTCACTCACATTGTGTCTGTTCACTGTGTACCTGTTTTGTAAATTGAGCTGTTTTGTCCACTTTGTGATAGGTTTTTTTTAAACCAATAATGATATGTGATTAATTAAAAAAATATATTAAGGAAATATATTTTTTGTACTATAACAATGATCACAATAATGATGATACTTATAATTTTCTTATTATGAAATAGTACCATATTCCTTTACTAATTTCTTAACTTGCATGTGGTAATGCTATGGAGTCTGATTAAAACCACAAGGCAAAAAACTGAATGAAGACCATTACGTTTCTGTTTGTAGTTGATTTGACAGTGGCTTTTAATGCAGTGAAATGCCCTTATCCACACTTCTGTCCTCAAAAACCCAGTACTGTGGTGTTACTTTAGATTTTGATGGTAACTGTAGGTGGCCAAGCATATTTGAAATTACACAAATGTGTAATTTGTGAATCTAGGATGCAGTAATATAACAAACTCAGTATAGATTAGCACACCAAAATGATCTCAGAGCACATCTGTTAACTCTGTGCCTGACAGGGAATTTCTAGGTATTGTACAGAACTGCTCTGAAAACACTGCATCATAATCCACATGCATACTCAAAGTAATTTTACCAATCAAAGTATTTGTACTACACTACAGACAGAAACATACTAAAACCACTGAAAACATCATATCATGAGCCTAATGCATACATTGAGTATGTGTAATGCACTACAGTGAACAGAGCTGGACATACAATACCCACAGTGAGCATTAGGTGTCATTTATTAAAGTTATTTATTAAATCACAGCACCTACCATTTAATAATCACAATAGGTCATATCATGAATCGAGAAGATAAGATTTACACTGACTGGTTTTGAAAACTGACTTCACACACAGTATGTGGCTAATTTATTTATTTAGTTAGATTTTGACATGTATTACCTGATGGTCTCCAATCTATTGCATGGATCATGTAGTAAATCATAGAGCATTTTCACTCCTGATTGTCCAGGGTCATTTCCTCTGTTTCCAGCTCTTTCAGGTGTGAAGGGTTTGAGTTCAGAGCTGATGACAGAAAACTACAACCCTCTTCTGTAATGCCACAGTCTGGAATACTGCAAAGAAGTATAAAATAATCACATTTGTTATTTGTAAATACATATTTTTGAAAAACTGTTTTATATCATAAAAATGTTACCTTTAGTTGAGAGAGACTATCATTTACACAATCCAGTTACCTGAGCTTCTCCAGTTTTTAGTATTTTCTAATCCCTTCTGCAGCTTCACTGCTGAATCCATCAGATTATTGTTGCTTATGTCGAGCTCTTTCAGACTGGAGTTTAAGATAATAACTGTATCTAGAAATTAACAGATTTTCTCTGATAAACTACAATCACTCAGCATAAAATGATTCACAGGAAAGAAATAATTTGCTGAAACATAGAACTTTGTCAATATTGTTATAAAGTGTCTGTCAATTTAGTTTTTTGGACACTATATGGTTTACTTTTCATAAAAATTATTTGTCTTATACTGAAACATATTGACAAGACCAACAACAACTAAAGTATCAGAAAAAAACAAAACAGGCAAATACTCTGAAGAAAATGTTCTTGGTGATTGGCATGGCTAAACTTTCTGCCACAATGTCCCACCATGGGCCTTAGTACACTGCCCAATGAGCCCACCCCAACGTCTCTACAATGTTCTGGAGTGAAGATACGATCCCACTGATTCATATTAAATTTTACGTTTATGGGATTTTTGCCAGGCGGACACTGTTAGCCCTATTGCTTAAACTCATTGCACACCTCTTTTCTTATTAAGCTGGTCGATTTGACACAGTGCTGAAGGAAATGTGCCAAAGTTTTAATTATACAATATTGTTTCAAAGCAATAGTAACACCTAAAGCAATTTCCACTAATAAAACCATGAATCCAATTTAAAATTCACAAGCCCAATGTGCAATCACCTAAATGAATCCTTTTACATTCTTGGTCTCTTTACAAATGTTACACAGATTTTACACACACCATTTCACCCCAAGAAGTTGAAATATTCACTAATGACTTACCAAAGTATTTTTAGCAAATCAGTCCACTTGGTGGCAATCTTTGGAACACTCTCCGGCAGATATCTATATCTGCGCAAATGTTTTTCACAACCTTACACTGCAGAGCTGGCTTTTTACAGCAATGATAATTATATTACATTGGTACATGACACACAATACTCACTTTAATGTGATTAGTTTACAGTTTGTACCATGTAGTTTCACTCCTGATTCTCCAGGGTCATATCCTCTGAGATTCAGCTCTATCAAGTGTGAAGGGTTTGATTTTAAAGCAGAAGAGCGCGTTATATCCTTCCTCTGTCATGCTACAGTCTGTAAGCCTGAAAAAAAACAATGTATCTTTTTTTAAAATAAAAGTTATAAATTCCTAAGCCACATAGCCATTAAATTATTTTATTCATCACATAGGCATGGGCAGGGAAATGTTTTTCCTGAAGGTCTCCAAAAATGGATATTTGAAAAGATCTCCTGTTTGATGTAAGTAATGCACATGTTATCTAATCAGCCATGTGGCAGCAACTTCATGTCTAAAAGTAGGCAGACATGGACATTTGTCCTTCAGTTATTAAAATGATGCTGCAGTTCTGTGGGGCCTTGCTAATGAGAGAGGCCAGAGAAGAAAGACCAAAACAGTTAAATTTGTTACGTCATTGCTGTCAAACACATGGCCAGTGAAAAACTTCAACCAGATAATTTCTCTTCAGCCAGGAGAGGAGTTGTTTGCCAAAACATAGAACTTTGTCAATATTTAAGAAAGTGTTATTAGTGAAAAGGTTGACATGTCGTCATTGAGGATCTTGATATTTGAGAATTTAATAAACACTGTGTATGGCAGTCGACTACACAAGTCTCACAATATCAGCAAGGAACAGACCCATCCAGGACACAGACTATTTGTCCCCTGGCCATCGGAAAAGAGGTACAGAGCCATCTGTCCTGCACAAACAGACTAAAACACAGTTTCTTTCTTATAGCTGCCATTACCCTATATATAGATATAGAGCTTGATAAATGTCACATGTTTCTACTGTTGCTTGAGTTTGTAATGTGGAATACTGTTGTAATAGAAGTAATTTTAGCGCTTGTAAAGCCCTGAATGCAGGATGAATACCTTTTTAATCAACTCAACACCTGATCTGAAAGCAACTGAAGCCTGGTTTTTGCATGAGCATGGTGCAAGCAATCACAGTTCCACTGGTGCATGTAATCAGCGTCTGCTAAATGACTAAATGTAAACGAACTCTTGACTTTTAACCCTTTATTGGCACAACCATTAAACCTATGCATTCTATCTGAGTGAACACACATTTGTACACAATATATTCAGTATTAAATTATATATATATATATATATATATATATATATATATATATATATATATAATAAACTGTTACAGCTCTGGAAAATTAAGAGGTCACTGCAAAATGATCAGTTTCTCTGTATTTATTATTTAGAAGTATGGTTTGAGTAAAATTTTATTTTTTGTTTTATTCTATAAAGTACTGACAACATTCCCAAATAAAACATGGTCATTTAGAGTATTCATTTGCAGAAAATGACAACTGGTCAAAATAAACAAAAAGATAGTGTTTTCAGACCTGGAATAATGCAAAGAAAACATGTTAATTTTTCGAGTGATTTGAGTAGGTGGGCTTCATTACATTTATCGATGATTGGGAAAGTTAATGTTATTAAAATTAATTGTATTCCAAAATTCAACTACCTGCTACAGGCCCTATAGATGTCCCACTCTCTTATTTCAAGCAATTTGATAGTATTGAACTACTCATAATTATGAATCATCTGGTTAGTTCAAGTCACTGAGTATTTGTACCCTTACTGCCATTATACTTCATGCAATTTGTTACTGCCTTGTAAAAACACTTTATGCAAGCCGATTTGAACCAACCATTGGAGGAAGAAAGAAGAGGAGGAGGATGAAGCGAATCTTGTCAATTTAGACTTATCACGTCGCATGCGCAAAATGCAGAGAATGCCTATTTATTTTATAATGATCATTTCAACTCTGAGATAGTTTACAATGACATTCCAATGATCAAAATACATTACTACAATTTATTAAATGTCTCTGTCTATGATAAACTGTGAATGATGCCAAAGATACGTTTAAGTTGCAAATGGACTTAAGAGTGGTTCAAAGCTCTCGTTAATTTACGAAGGTTTTTTCTGAAATACTTGGATAACGATGCTTTTGGAAAATGTGATTTAGAGATTAAGTACTACTATAGTCCCACTAACGTTCTACTAAGTGCTTCAGGAAACCCAGTTACAACACATGGATGGTGTTTGTAATACCAAAATGCGTGCAGTAAGAAAATTTTAAGTGCCTTTTTTTCATTTCATTCAGAAAACAAACCAATATCGATTAAAACACACACAGAAAAATCATATTAATTTGAATATTTTGACCCATTAAGTAAATTCTTTAATTTAAGTAACATTATGTCAGAATGGTCCCAATTTATCCCACTCAATTGCATGTTATATTTACATTTATGGATTTGGCCGACGCTTTTATCCAAAGTGACTTACAGTGCCCTTATTACAGGGACAATCCCCCCGGAGCAACCTGGAGTTAAGTGTCTTACTCAAGGACACAATGGTGGTGACTGTGGGGATCAAACCAGCAACCTTATGATTACCAGTTATGTGCTTTATCCCACTCCAGTCCATATGACCTTAAATTGAATTACTTTATTGTCATTGTACACAAGATACAACGAAATTACGAAACTTCTGCATAAGGTGCATAGTACATAAAAAAGATAAATAAAATAAATAGATATAAAAATACATAATACAAAAAAAATGTATTAAGATGTTTAAGCTAGGACAAAGAATAAGTAAAAAGACATAAAAGGAGTGCTACAGTTTGTCAAAAGATGGAGATTGCACAGAAATATAATACAGAATACACATATTGTGCTAGTATTTAGTGCATATGTGTATTCAGTGTAGTTATAGCTCTAGGAAAAAGCTGTCCTTGAGTCTATTTGTCCTTGACTTAAAACATCTGTAACGCCTACCAGAAGGCAACAATTTAAACAGGTGAGAACCAGGATGAGAATGGTCTTTTTCAATGTTCTGTGCTCTGCTAAGGCTAAAGATGTAATTTAAGAGATTAAGAGACAAATATACTCACATGTTGTTTAATGCTTTATCAATAGTGTAATTTAGTTAACTTTAACTCAGGGTTAACACTGTGTACTACTTAAAACTCGTCGCAAAGTGAACAGACTGATGACGTCAAAATAAAAGTTTGAGGATTTGAGTGAATCGATGATGAATGTTATTTATAAAATCTATTGGATATTAAAACCACACAAGTACGGCAGAAGAGAATAATCACCGTCTCTGGAATAATATAGCGATGATAATTCTGATTCATTGAGAGAATCGACTTGATCGGATGATTTGAATTGAGGTCTGCTTTAATGATCTTTTCAAGGTGAAAATAAAAATCGTTCCCAATTTGTTCTGCATCTTTAAACTGATACAGTGTGATCTATCAGCTTGATGAATGAGGAAAGGACATCAAATTATTCCTTAAATAAAACCAAAATCTATACTGGAGGATAAATACAATGACAAATGACATATAGTTATTATGAGACAAAGTCTGGGCATTTTATAATTGTGTTTTACACATATGTAACGACTTTACAAGAAGGAGGACACAGGAACAGGGTTCAAACACAAAGGTGAGGCTCTTTAATCACGTGGTGTAGACATACAGGGGTAGTGCAAATACGTGCTATACATAAATGGTTCTAAACTTAAACTAATAATTTGCTGTTGTCTCTCTGTTGCCAACACTGGACTGGCAGCTCTCTCTCTCGACTGGAGGCACTGGTGCTCTTTTATGCCGCTCTCCCCATACTCACTGAAATTAGAGACAGGTGTTAGACATAATTTAGCTCAGGTGCAAGCGCCCTTACCGCTTTCTCCCCTTCGGACGGGCGCTTGACCACGCCCCCGCTGCCACATACCCCCACCGCCCGACTCAGGCTGGGGCGTCATCCGGCCTGCCTACCACTCCCCCCCCATTTCTGGAGAGGAAGTCGGCGACAGCCATCTGCACCCCCGGTCTGTGGACCACCTCGAACTTAAAAGGCTGGAGAGCCAGATACCAACGGGTGATCCGGGCGTTAGTATCCTTCATGCGGTGGAGCCACTGCAGTGGGGCATGATCCGAACAGAGAGTGAAGGCCCGCCCCAGCAGGTAGTATCGGAGTGTGAGGACCGCCCACTTGATGGCCAGACACTCCTTCTCTACGGTGCTGTACTTCGTTTCCCTTAAGGAGAGCTTCCGACTGATGTACAGCACCGGGCACTCCTCCCCCTCCACCACCTGCGAGAGTACGGCCCCCAGCCCTCTGTCTGAAGCGTCCATCTGTAATAAGAAAGGGAGAGAGAAGTTAGGTGAATACAAGAGCGGCCCTCCACAGAGTGCGGCTTTAACTCGTGTAAACGCCTGTTGGCACTGCTCCGACCATTGGACCGGATCTGGAGCCCCCTTTTTAGTGAGGTCAGTCAGCGGGCTGGTGACATCCGAATAATTAGGCACAAATCTTCTATAATAGCCAGCCAGCCCCAGGAACTGCCTCACCCCCTTTTTGGTCTTAGGTCTAGGGCAAGTCGCAATCGCCGCGGTCTTATCAATTTGGGGACGCACCTGGCCATGACCCAAGTGGAACCCCAGATACCGCACCTCCACACGCCCAATCGCGCACTTCTTGGGGTTTGCTGTGAGCCCCGCCCGCCGCAGCGACTTCAAGACCGCCCTCAGATGTTGTATATGCCGCTGCCAATCATTACTATAGATAATGATGTCATCTAGATAGGCAGCGGCGTAAGCGGAGTGCGGGCGGAGGATACGGTCCATCAGATGCTGGAAGGTGGCTGGGGCCCCGAACAAACCGAACGGAAGTGTCACAAATTGGTGTAATCCGAACGGCGTGGTGAAGGCTGTTTTCTCACGGGAAATTGGTGTCAAGGGGATCTGCCAATAACCCGTTGTCAAACCCAATGTCGAATAAAAGCGAGCGGTACCTAACCGATCGAGCAGTTCATCAACCCGGGGCATTGGGTACGCATCAAATTTAGACACCGCATTGACTTTTCTGTAGTCCACACAGAACCGCACAGACCCGTCACTCTTGGGAACGAGAACGACCGGGCTGGACCAATCGCTGTGGGACTCTTCTATTACCCCCATATCAAGCATCGCACCCAATTCGTCCTGAACAATTTTCTTTTTATGCTCGGGGAGGCGATAAGGGCGGCTACGAACGACCACCCCCGGCTCGGTCTCGATATGGTGCTCGATGAGGTTTGTGCGACCCGGCAGGGGAGAAAACACGTCTGCAAACTCTTTTTGCAACCTGGCAACCTCTGAACGTTGGCACGGGGAGAGGTGGTCTCCACAAATGACCGGGGCATTGAGATCGGCTTTTGAATTTACCTCCGGTCCGAGCTCCGCCCTCTCTTGAACCACCGTAGCCAATGACACAGGGACCGCCTCCCTCCATAATTTAAGGAGGTTGAGGTGGTAAATTTGACGCGCGTCCCCCCTATCGGTTCGTTTAACCTCATAATCGAGATCCCCCACTCGTCGCGTGACCTCAAAGGGCCCTTGCCACTTGGCGAGTAATTTGGAGCTCGATGTGGGGAGCAATACAAGAACTTTATCTCCCGGTGCAAACTCCCTTAGCTGTGTTCCCCTGTCATACAGTTGGCGTTGGCGTTCTTGGGCTCGGAGCAAATTCTCCTGTGTTAATTTCCCCAAAGTGTGGAGTTTTGCTCTGAGGTCAAGGACGTATTGATTTTCGTTTTTGCTATTCGAAGATCCCTCCTCCCAGTTTTCTCGTATAACATCTAAGACACCGCGTGGGCGTCGCCCATACAGTAGCTCAAATGGAGAGAAGCCGGTTGAGGCTTGCGGGACCTCTCGTACTGCAAATAACAGGGGATCGAGCCATCTGTCCCAGTTTTTAGCATCCTCGTGTACGAACTTACGAATCATGTTCTTGAGCGTTCTGTTAAAACGTTCCACTAGGCCATCCGTCTGTGGATGGTACACGCTAGTGCGAATCGATTTAATGCCCAATAAATCGTAAAGTTCGCGAAGTGTGCGTGACATAAATGTTGTGCCTTGATCGGTGAGGATTTCTTTTGGAATCCCCACCCGGGAGATTATTTTGAAGAGCGCCCCAGCAACACTACGTGCTGAGATATTGCTTAGAGGCACTGCTTCCAGATATCGCGTTGCGTAATCCACTAGGACTAACACAAAGCGATGTCTGCGTGCTGTCCGCTCTAATGGCCCGACGAGGTCCATTCCAATTCTTTCGAAGGGGACCTCGATCAACGGAAGAGGGCGCAATGGCACTTTTGGGGTGGCCGGTGGGTTTACCAGCTGGCATTCACGGCACGCCGCGCACCATCTGCGGACGTCGCCGGCAATGCCCGGCCAATAAAAACGGGCTATTAGGCGGAGAAGTGTTTTCCTTTCCCCTAGGTGACCCGCCATGGGATTATAATGAGCCGCCTGGAATAACATTTCGCGGCGGCTCCGTGGAATCAATAATTGTGTAACATTTTCCTTTGTTTGAGTGTCCTGCGTCACTCTGTACAATCGCTCATTTATAATCGCAAAATAGGGGTATGCGAGAGCGATGTCCGGCTGAAGACGCTGTCCATCAATCGTCTTCACCTGATCGAAGGCGTGCTTAAGAGTTTCATCCCGTGACTGCTCCAAAGGGAAATCTACGTCAGGGAATTCCCTACGAAGGGGAGGGGCGGAGGACCCGCCCCTCTCCTCGTCATCCTGATTTGGCTCCGCCTCCCCTGCCATAGCATCGCACATCGCACATCTCCCTATTTTAGTGCAGGACCCATCTGTGCAAATTCCCCTAATACATCTCTAAATACAGGCCAATCAGTTCCCAAGATTAGAGGATGGGTGAGACGGGAACTAACCGCTGCCTCCACTCTATGTTTTCTCCCTCGGAATTTAACCAGTAGGGTCACCATCGGATAGTTGTGAACATCCCCATGCACACACCTCACCCTAACCCGCTTAGCTGTGCTCAAAGCCCCGGGTTGAACCAAGCGTTGATGGATGGTGGTCTGATTACAACCGGTATCCAGCAAAGCTTGGTGTGTACCCCCCTGGATTCTTACTGGAATCCGGTACGCTCCAGCCCGATCGGGGGCAGCATGTGGGAGATCGGAGACCCGAACCACCGCCCCCACCTTCATCAACGAACACCGATCGCGGTAGAGGCTCGGGTCCCCAGACCTCCAACAGGCTGGCCCAGGGCTACACCCGTACCTGCTTCGGCGGACGCCCCCACCTGAGGGGGAGAGCGGTTGTAGGTTGTGGGGGAAGGAGGTGATGTGGCTGATAACTGGTTTGAGGATCCTAACCAGGCTCCTCGCCTGCAGGGGGCAGGAACGGGCCCTGGAGAGAGGACAGAGGGAGAGGGTTGGAGGGGATGGGAGAGAGCAGAAGAAAACACAGGGGGAGGGGGAAGAGAGAGAGAGAGAGAGAGAGGGCTCATCCGCCCTTGGAATCGCCGCCATGTGGTCCTCTGCAAGCTGGACGGCCGCCTCCAGTGATGCCGGGCGGTGGCACTGGGCCCACTCCGCCGTTTTCCTGGGCAAGCGTTGGAGGAACTGCTCCAGCACCACCTGATCGATGAGTCCCTCGACGTCGCGATCCCCCACTAGCAGCCACCTACGGCAGGCATCACGGAGCCGCTGGGCAAAGGCGAACGTGCGGTCGGACTTTTCCAGTTTCATTTCCCGGAAGAGTTGGCGGTTTTCTTCGGGTCTCCGACCAACCCGTTGCAAGATGGCTTTCTTCAAATCAGCGTAAGCCAGGAGGTTTGTTGCCGGCAGATGTTGAGCCGCGAGTTGGGCTTCCCCGGACAGAAGAGGAACAAGGCGGGCTGCCCACTGACTCTGCGGCCAGCCCCAGATTTCAGCAGTTCGTTCGAATAAATCCAAGAACGCTTAAACGTCGTCAGCTGCCCCCATCTTCTGTAACGTGGGTGGGGGCAGCATGGCACGCATGTCCGGGGTCGCGGCTGTGGCGGCCTCCTGGCTGAGAAGGCTCCGGATGGCCTGTCGATCCTCTGCTTGGGCCCATACGATCTCATGAAAACGCCGATCTTGCTCCTCTCTGAGCTCAAGCAGGGACTGTTGGTGGCTTTGATGTAGGGCAGCGAGGGACTGGAGGACTTCGGCCAGCTGGGAGGACTCTACGGGGCGACTTTTCTCCATAATTTGGATGTAGAGGATCCAATTTTCCTTGTCCCGGGTTTCGGCACCAGTGTAACGACTTTACAAGAAGGAGGACACAGGAACAGGGTTCAAACACAAAGGTGAGGCTCTTTAATCACGTGGTGTAGACAGACAGGGGTAGTGCAAATACGTGCTATACATAAATGGTTCTAAACTTAAACTAATAATTTGCTGTTGTCTCTCTGTTGCCAACACTGGACTGGCAGCTCTCTCTCTCGACTGGAGGCACTGGTGCTCTTTTATGCCGCCCTCCCCATACTCACTGAAATTAGAGACAGGTGTTAGACATAATTTAGCTCAGGTGCAAGCGCCCTTACCGCTTTCTCCCCTTCGGACGGGCGCTTGACCACGCCCCTGCTGCCACAACATACAAGTGCTACTAAATACATGATTTCTCTCTGTGGATCCTGACTGTTTTTCCATCCTACTGACGAGATAAAAACTGCCGCACTTTAAACAAAGATTTGGGTTTTAACTTGTTGGACATTTCTTGGTTTGTGTAATGAATTATAATTCAGTTAATAATTATTCAACAATAAAACTAAAATAATAATAAGACACTCAAAACTAAGATGGATTATATGTTAAATCCATTTTTATTTAGTATAATGCACAAACAGCAAACTTTAAACTACATTTTATTCTATTAAAGAAAGCTCAAAAACTGCATTAATACACATGATAGCAGAAATAATCAGATCTTACAGAACAGGTATAGCTTTACTGTACTAGAGACTTCATGCGCATAGATTATGTGAACAATAACACTGACAGACTGAGAACATATCACAGTATCAGTCACTCTGATGTCATTTTACATTTAAAAGTTCATGAAATACACATGACAGCTGCACATTCATTTGAGCTTTTCTGAACTGTGAGAACTGATCTGAAACGGTGGTTTTCAAAACACTGTAAAATGTCAAATTCACACATCGATCGGATTCAACTGGCAAATTTACTTTACAAAACTAATACGGTCACATATTTGCAATTGTTTCAGCAGGCACATATGAGGCTAAAAGTTAAGTATAATATGTTAACAAATATAGAAAAATAAAAAAGAGAGAATAAAATCTCATAATATTCAAATGAGGCACAATGTTGAAAACCACAAGTAAAAATATAAGAATGACAAAGTATAGAAATGGAATGATGGTCATGTGCAAAAACGTAAAGTTAGCTTTTTTTTCAAGTGGCAAGCATGAAGCTTAAAATACATGACGCATGATATATGTTAAAACCTCAATAAAAATGATTCAAAACAAATAAAAAAGCAACAATGACAACGTATTCAATGAAATGGTCATTTGGAAACTTATCTTTAAAGAATGAAAACTTATCTTTTTTTTGGTAGGCAAGTATTAAGTTGTAAAATATATGAAGCGTGATATACTGTATGTAAAAAACACAATAAAATGATAAAATGATATAGGAGAAAAATGAGGCCCAAAGTACAAAATAATGACTGAACGTATAAAACTGGAATGGGTTGAGATTCGAGCATTTCACAGAACACGGGAATAAACACTGGCCGATATTTATGAAATCTATCCCTTATATATTTACTTAACATTAATTATGTTTGTAATTATTAATTAGCAACTTATAATGAATGAAAGAACAAACTTTTCTAATTTATTCCAAATCAATTGAACCTGTTCAGTCTTGTTAAGTGTCTCAGCTTAAGTGTTAGTTTAAAATAAAAGCTCATGTTTATATCGTAACATTGATTAAATACTGTTGCGGTTTAGCAATCTCCATTAAGATGGTCTTTTGTCTCCCCACCTGCAGCTCTACCTGTAAGAAAAGACAGAAAGATTGAAGTTAAAACAGGAAATGAAACAGTGATCAGTCTGAAATCTACATGGTGTTGATGCAACATTGAAACATTAAAAATGACTTTAATTCATATCCAAACACATTTCTAATGAGTGTTTTTATTGGGCTTCAAGATCATTGCCAACCTTTGTCTAGAATAAAACACAAACTCAGAAGATGAATAAGAACAGAAATGTCCTGAATCAGCACAAGAGACGCAATCAACACAATAATCCTCAATCTCATTATTTGTTTCCATAGCAACATTGTTAAATGTGTTGAGTTCAGATAACGAGAAGAGTTCATTAATGAGATTTCTCTGTCTAGTGAACACAAGCAGTTATAAATACTCAAATGAAACATAATCAGTCTTAATATTTATATTAAATCTGAAGTGTGTCATTTCTGCACCATTAGCGTCACCAAACAGAATTGCACAAATAAAAACATTGTTTTCCAACAAATACACCCTTCCTCCAACTCACACAACTGACCCTTTGAAAAGCTCCGCCCCCCTTGGTTACTGTTGCTACTCTGATGACTCTGTTGCTTGCAGAACTCCCCAAATTAATTCAGTATTTCACAGTTAATGTAATCCTGTATTAAGGATAATGTAAACATGTGTGAATCGCAGTTAGAGGTGAAGGGCTTGAGGCTTGACCAGAGCTTGAATACCCCCCAGACTGGATTAGTATTGATGGAATAGATAAGAGATGGGGAGGTGGTGGGATGCCAGAAACTTTCAGAGCTACATAGAGGTAGCTGTTTATATACTCTTACTCTGGCTGTGTGATTGGTCAGATTAAATGAACTTGCTCCTCCTGAACCTTATTAATAAAATATATTTCAGTAGTTTGCAGTTAATTTAATTCTGTATTAAGGATAGTGTAAACATGTGTGACTCGCAGTTAGGGGTGAAGGGCTCATGGTTCAAGACTTGACCCGAGAGAAGCTAATAAGATAATACCCCCCAAAAGAAGCTAATAAGAAAGACAGCAAGTCTTTGGCTGCGGAGCCTTGGATTCAGAAGGAGACGTGATTTATACAGAGTTTCTTATCTCCCAAAAGATGAACCGGAAACGAAGAAGATACGTGGCGTGCTTATCCTGATGGGCAGGTGTGCCAAAGAATATAGAACCCAGCTAGGCCACAAGCTGTGGCAGCCTCATGCTAGGGTCCATGTTGGGGGACAGGAAACTGAGATGTAGGATAGGAGAAGGTATGCAAGTTGAAACACTGAAGGAACAGTGGCGGATCGGCAACAAATGAGCTTGAAGGGAGCTGTTGAGTACAGGAGGGATCGTTACGCCCTAACACAGGGGGCACTCCCGTGGAAGGGGAGAGTCGCCCTGGATGGAGGTGAGAATCCTGACCGCCCGGGCCGAACTTAAGTCTCCCTCCTGGCTTGGTTCGACGTATGGGCTCGTGCGGCAAATGGTGTGAGCTCCGTGGGAGACTCGGCAGCCGCTCAAGCAAGCAAGCCCAGCTATCATTCAAACGGAAGGGCGCTTACAGCATTCGACGGGGGAGTCAATGGACAAGCTGGGCAGGAGATCCCGCTGCTGATCAAATGGGGGAGCCCTAGAATAGATTGTGTTGGAGGGGTCTGCAATGCCCTATCATGGATCCTAGTCACTCAAGACTGACCTGGATCCCTCTTCAGACACAATGGAGGTTCCCTCCTTGCATTTCAAATTGTGAGTCCACGATAAGAATAAACATGAGTTAGTTTTCGCACTTGAGCAGGAGAACCCCCTGCTGCGATTCAAACAAAAAGGCGCCTGCCTGACTAGCACTACAACTAGCATATTGAGACCGGGGGGCCCCCGGACTGACCAGAGGGACCACCGCTGCATCCAAATGTCGGGGCCGGCCTGGTTGACCGGGATAAGCAAACCATCCCTCCCAAACCTGACTGTGAATGCCTTGTGGTTAGCTGATGAGGGCTTTTTGAGCACTTCTGATATGGAGATGGTTAGTACGGATGTAGTTGAGGTATGTATTCTATGACCTGGTAGGTGTATTTGTTGCCCGTGCAGCCCTTTATGGGCTGCTACGGTTGCGGCACGGATTCAGTAATAATGACTAGAGTATAGTTGTTCAGGGATGACTTATTTGATCTTGGAGATGCCGATGCAGTTTCAGCACCTGGACAGCACGTGCACTATTTGTAGTGTAGTAGGAGTTGCTACATGGTCTGAAGATGACAGTTGTGGAGCTTGGACAGTGCATTGCACTGTTTGCGGTGTAGTGGGAGTTTGTTGAATGGCCCGAAAGATGACACAGCACATTTGTGCTGCTGAGGGATGTGTTGAGCCAATAGAAATCATGGTAAAGTGGTAAACGTAGTGTCAGCGGACGCTTGAACGTAATAGTTGCTAGATTAAATGTCAGGAACATACAAACAATGTCATTTAAAGCTAGTTTGTCATGAAATTAGTAGGTACCTGAAACTGAGTGCCCAGATGAACACAGTAGTGCGATGTTTACTAAATTAAACATATGGTTTGGAGCTCTGAAAATTGTTTTCCAATGTAATGCGAGTCACTTCATGACTCCGTTATTGGCATGGGGTGACTCGTCTCGTTTGATGAAGATGTATGAAATCGTAGGAGTTTGTGCCTGAGAGTTGGATTTAATAGATACTATAAGAGCACCGTTTGCAGTAGTGTGGTGAATAACACAACATTTTATATTGATAACTTGTAATAAATTCTACAGAAAATATTGGAGTGTATATATAGAAGGTGCCAAGCTGAATCATACTGCAGTGATTTAAACCGATTACTTTAAAGTTGGGTGGAGCGTAAAATTATGACGGATTGTTGAACATTTCAAAAATCATGCAGCAATTAAGTTGTATGGTCAGGCTTGTAAATAAAGTTTGTAATCAAGGATTTCGGGCATGAGTAGAGAAGACTGTCTGTACAATAGAATGACAGATTGATTTTACCTGCATGAAGCGTTTGTCATGATGGGAGGAGGGAAAGTGATGTTAAAGTGTAGAGATGAGTGGAAGTTTGTAGCAGCACTTGCTTTGTGTTATCGGTGCAGCGACCTCACGTTAAAATGCCTGTATTGGTTTGAAAAGAAGTTGTAATTAAGAGTATTGGTCGAGTTCGCTGTTGCATGATTGCTCCTGTGTTCTGAATGGAATAAATCACGCTCCGAATGGCACTTTGAATGGAGAACGATCATGATATCCATGTTTAGAAGTTGACAAACAGAGTTGCTGAATGGATCACGTCCTAAACGAGCTGCGTGAGAACATACAGGTGAAACTCGAAAAATTAGAATATCGTGCAAAAGTTCATTAATTTCAGTAATTCAACTTAAAAGGTGAAACTAATATATTATATAGACTCATTACAAGCAAAGTAAGATATTTCAAGCCTTTATTTGATATAATTTGTATGATTATGCCTTACAGCTTATGAAAACCCCAAATTCAGAATCTCAGAAAATTAGAATATTACATGAAATCAATAAAAAAAAGGATTTTAAATACAGAAATGTCGGCCCTCTGAAAAGTAGAATCATGCATTTGTACTCAGTACTTGGTTTGGGCCCCTTTTGCATTAATTACTGCCTCAATGCGGCGTGGCATGGATGCTATCAGCCTGTGGCACTGCTGAGGTGTTATGGAAGACCAAGATGCTTCAATAGCGGCCTTCAGTGCTTCTGCATTGTTTGGTCTCATGTCTCTCATCTTCCTCTTGGCAATGCCCCATAGATTCTCTATGGGGTTCAGGTCAGGCGAGTTTGCTGGCCAATCAAGCACAGTAATACCATGGTCATTGAACCAGGCTTTGGTACTTTTGGCAGTGTGGGCAGGTGCCAAGTCCTGCTGGAAAATGAAGTCAGCATCTCCATAAAGCTTGTCTGCTGAAGGAAGCATGAAGTGCTCTAAAATGTCCCGGTAGACGGCTGCGTTGGCTCTGGACTTAATAAAGCACAGTGGACCAACACCAGCCGATGACATGGCTCCCCAAACCAACACAGACTGTGGAAACTTCACACTGGACTTCAAGCATCTTGGATTGTGTGCCTCTCCATTCTTCCTCCAGATTCTGGGACCTTGGTTTCCAAATGAGATGCAAAATTTGCTCTCAAATTTGGAATTTGAGAGCGCTTGAGACGCTTCTGACGTTGTTTGTTGTTCAGGAGCGGCTTGACAAGAGGAATACGACATTTGAAGCCCATGTCCAGGACCCGTCTGTGTGTGGTGGCTCTTGATGCAGTAACTCCAGCCTCAGTCCACTCCTTGTGAAACTCCCCCACACATTTGAATGGCCTTTTCCTGACAATCCTCTCCAGGCTACGGTCATCCCTGCTGCTTGTGCACCTTTTTCTTCCACACTTTTCCCTTCCACTTAACTTTCTATTAATGTGCTTTGATACAGCACTTTGAGAACATCCAACTTCTTTTGCAATTACCTTTTGAGGCTTTCCCTCCTTGTGGAGGGTGTCAATGATGGTTTTCTGCACAACTGTCAGGTCAGCAGTCTTCCCCATGATTGTGAATTCAACTGAACCAGACTGAGAGACCATTTAAAGGCTCAGGAACCCTTTGCATGTGTTTTGGATTAATTAGCTGATTAGATTGTGACACTTTGAGCCTACAATACTGAACCTTTTCACAATATTCTAATTTTCTGAGATTCTGAATTTGGGGTTTTCATAAGCTGTAAGCCATAATCATAAAAATTATATCAAATAAAGGCTTGAAATATCTTACTTTGCTTGTAATGAATCTATATAATATATTAGTTTCACCTTTTAAGTTGAATTACTGAAATTAATGAACTTTTGCACAATATTCTAATTTTTCGAGTTTCACCTGTATGAGCAGATGCAGGGAGTTGTTTCGCATGTATGAGGCACACAAGCAGGTTTGTGGAAGCAGCTTCACGCTAACGGGCCACTCTGGGTGGAAAGATTAGATGAGAACATCTGAACAATCATAGAGAGCTGTTTCATGTGTGTATGTCGTCGAAGCAGCCAGTTGCAGAAGCAGCTTCAACAATGATCTGCTCTGACGAATACAGATTAGGAGGAAAGATAAAGTGGTATCAGTCAATGCTGTGAAAATAATGAGCAGCTTGTATGGGTCTGTTCACATGCAATGGGTGGTGCCGAATGTCGGAAACTCTCAGAGCTACATAGAGGTAAGCAGCTGTTTATATACTCTTACACTAGTTGTGTGATTGGTCGGATTAAATGAACTTTCTCCTCCCGAACTTCTTAATAAAACTACATTAAATGGGAAATTGCAGTGAAAGATGCGGTATTTGGCAAAATATTCTCGTAAATGGAATGGAGAATAATTTTACATGGGCTGGCATAAAGAGTGACATTGTACACATATTTATATGATTTTTTTTTGTAAAAGAAACTGTGATATTATTCAGTAATTTGATTAAAAGCTATTATGAAGACTGTGAATCAGAGTCAAGGCAAACGATTATTACAGTCACATGAAAAGACAAAACTTCGAGAAGGGTCATGTAGCAATGAGGAAGGTCACATGAGCAGGATCTAAACACAGCTTTGTTTAATAAGAATAAAAATAAAAACAGAAAAAGGGCAAAGACAGGAAACCAGGAAGCGAAAACAAACGGGACTAAAACCAGCGCATGAACTGGGGAGAGACATTAACAACCGACAAATAGAACAGAAAAACATTATATACATGAGGGATAATTGGGTGAATGACACACAGGTGAAACAATGGGGAACAGCTGGAAGAGATCAGAGCAGGGGATTATGGGAAATGTAGTTTGGGGGGAACAGATGACAGGGGATTATGGGAAGTGTAGTTTGGGGGGAACAGATGACAGGGGATTATGGGAAGTGTAGTTTGGGGGGAAACAGATGACAACAGTGAATCATAACAGCTCAATTGGAAATGAACTGGGTCACTTATCAAATGTTAGTGATGGGCGATACCACTTATATTCTTTTCGATTCAATACCAATAATTTCAAGACCAATATCATCGATACCGATACTTCTGTTAAACTGATTTTTGGGGGGATTTCTTTGGGATAAAATGGGCAATTTAAAATGGTATGTTTAGTCATAATTAAAGTCATTATTTATTTTACATTTATGAGCCTAAACAGAAAATGGTTAGACTTCTGTTTAGTTTACTGTCACATAAATTGACCATGTTTTCACTACAGTAACTGCGGTTTAACCGTAGTGTTCAGTTAAAGCACAGTTACCGCACAATTAATCATGGTTACTAATACAATATTACTGTAGTTAAACAATGGTGAACTCTTTTATTATTATTAACAACTACAGAACATCATCAATGTCCTAATAACTTTTAACTTAAACTTGTAATAAAGTTCACACAAACTCATTATAGGAAATGTCAACTTTATATATGTGGTTATTTTAGAGTGAATTTACTCCAGAAACTGTTTCTCTGATTTTCTGTCATTACCTCTATAAGACACTGATCACTCTTGAACGAGTCTTGTGACGGTGCGAGCGATTGTCTGCTGATCAATATTTTTGATACAACATCAGTATCAGAAGTATCGAGACTTTAGGATTGATCCACTCATCCCTGATCAAATGTTAAATATTAAGATGATGCTATAAAGAATTGTAACGTTTTAAACATCATCTTTAATGGTGTTTCTTTATCATGTTGTTAATGATGTAATGATTAATGGATGAACAATGACATCATACAAACACTTCCTGTAAATCTGGTTAATTCTGGTTAATTCACAGGTATAATTAACAGCTCTACAGTATCTTACAGATATTACCTCTTCTGATTCTTCCGTGCTGAAAACAAACAGATGAAGATCTATAATAGATCCTGATCATCTTCATCACAGGCAGACAGATAAAAATCCATATAAAATACTCCACACACACACACACACACACACACATACACACACAATCACTCTACACACACACACACACACACACACAATCACTCCACACACACACACACACACACACAATCACACACACACACACACACACAATCACTCTACACACACACACACACACACACACAATCACACACACAATCACACACACACAATCACACACACACACACACACAATCACTCTACACACACACACACACAATCACTCTACACACACACACACACAAACACAATCACAATCACTCCACACACACACACACACACACACACACACACACTCTACACACACACACAATCACTCCACACACACACACACACAATCACTCCACACACACACACACACAATCACTCCACACACACAATCACTCCACACACACAAAATCACTGCACACACACACAATCACACACACACACACACACACACACACACACACACACAATCACACACACACACACACACACACACAATCACTCTACACACACACACACACACACACACAAAATCACACACTCACACACAATCACTCTACACACACACACACACACACACACAATCACTCCACACACAATCACTCTACACACACACACACACACACACACACACACAATCACTCCACACACAATCACACACACACACAATCACTCCACACACACACACAATCACACACTCACACACAATCACACACACACACACACACACACACACACACACACACACAATCACTCTACACACAATCACACACACACACACACACACAATCACTCTACACACAATCACACACACACACAATCACACACACACACAAATGTAAAGACAAATGTCATTCAGGAGAGTAAACTTATATCTAAACATATCATCGCTCAGATAATTTGTCATTGTACTTTGTTGAATTGTTGACTTTCAGTGTTGATATCTCAGAGATGGGCGGAGCTACAAATTGAAGAATGCTTTAAATGATTGAACAACACACACACACACACATTCTAAACAGCACACACATACACAACATTGCACAAGTAGTATGTGTGTGCGAGTGCGCGTGTATGTGTGTACATTTTTTAACTGATTGGGTATCGGTCATCATACTCCGATCATTTACGAGCACAAAACTGACAAATAATTGGCAACTCCGCGGCTAAAATGTCAGCATCGTGGAAATATTTTAAACAAGAAAGCGAAAACTGTCCAACATCCACTTGCGACATCTGCAACCGGGTCGGTTCGTGAGGCGGTAACAATAGAGATGTTCAATACGACTGATTTGACACGACATGTTATAATGAAGCACGTGACGGATTACGGCGAGTTCACTCAAACACATACAGCTGCTGCACCGAAGCAACAAACACTGGACAAAAGATCCCAGGGAATGTGGTTGAGTTCATATCTCTGGACAAACAGCCCATCTCTGCGGTACAGAATGCGGGTTTTTACCGTCTCGACGCTTCAGACTCCGCTTTACCGGATCTGTACAGTGAGTCATGACAACATACGAGTGATTTAAACACAATGTGACTGCTGTTAGTTTCACACATTTGGATCTCTGATGTTTGTCCCATGTTCACCTCACTGCACACGGGATTGATTCCTCCGTTTCATTAAGCGTGTAGTATTAAACCAGTTTCATGAGTCTCATACAGCCGAGCATGGAAAACACCACAGAAATAAACATGTTCTTTTCCTTTTATTCATTATTGTTGATCTGTTCAAGTGTATCGGAATAAATGTTGTGATTGTTTACAGCATTTGTATGTAAGATTATATTCATCACTGGATTTGGGATTTATTTTTGTCCCTGAATATTAAAGTTAAAATAAACTATTACACCATTCGAAGTTGATTTTATCTGTGAGTTTTATAAATCAGTTAAATGCATTAAGACATCTTTTACTTCATTTATTAGTTATTTTTGTAATCAATAAAACCGTCTGCTGGTCTATTATGGAGGCAAACACAAGTATCGGATCGGGACTCGGTATCGGCAGATATTTAATAAAGCTGATCGGGACATCTCTAGAATGGACAGATTAAATGAGACTATAACACACGAATACTCAAATAAATCATATTCATCCTGTTATTGCTGGTGAGAGTAAACAGATGTTATTTGGACACATTTGATCATTTGTGAGACAGAGAGATGCTGTTCACACACATTCATGATCTTCATCTATTATTGATTTAATATTCATCACAGACTCCATTAAATACACAAACGTCCTCAAATTAAACTTGTGCACACAAAATATTCAAACTTGGACTATTTTTATGATTTATTTTTAAAATGATTATTTGCACAATAAATCTCATTATTTTAACTCTTTGCTGTGTCAGTTGTAGGTAAAACTTACCATTTGCTTGTTTTACAGATGCTGTGGCGACAGTAAATTGAGCATCTGAACACCAACATAAGCAGCAACACATATTCCTGTTATAGCATATGGAGACGGACCTACAGCTGGAAGAGCTGAAGAACGAGCCGCTGTAATGAGAAAGACAGACAGTCATTATTGTCACTGAATCTGATCTATGAATCATCAGAACTAGAAACTGCCCATATCATAAACACCAAACCAACATCTGTTATATAATAATATATATATTAATCCAGTGACTCCATATTAATAAACAACTTTATAAAAAACAAACAAGCACAAACTTGCTTATAATAAGTGGAAACTCTAAAGAAAGATCCAGAAAAGCATTAAAAATCAAATTCAATAATGTAAACATGAATTCAATCTGATCCTGCTATAGTTTAATACAGAAGTGAAATATGGACAAAGATTATATCCACTTGTAATCCTCATCTTCTGAAAACACCTGAAACGATCAGAACTGAATCCAGAGATCATCAACCTTCATCAAACTCTGGAAACTTGAGCAGCCCTTTACAAACACTTCAGACTGAACACAAACATCAAACTCACTCGTCTCGTGTTTCATTAAAACTCCTCAATGTTCAGAGAGATAATATTGATCTGATCTAAAACACAAAAGCACAAGAACATCTGAATGCCTGAAAATGTTTTCTGATGAGTTGGAGAACCAGAAAAGAGGACCTCCAGTACCGGTCAATCAGTTCAATCTGAAACTCCTTCATGGGAGCAAAACTCAAATTACAGATGCGGTTTAGTAGATATTACTGTTAGTGTTCTTCAATCAGATTTTAGGTTTTAGGGGTCATTTTCACAGGAGTGAGAAGTCATGAAAACATTGTTCATGTTTTACATAAATCGTGTCATTATGCTGCTTTATTACTGGCTCTTCATCATCTCCATTTCTCCTTAAATTATCCAGTTTACTACTTTTTGTTTTTTGTACAACTGAAACTGATTTATTTTCTTTTAATAAAATCAATAAAATCTCTATAAAACTAATTGATTTTCTGGCTTGTTTTCACATCAACAGACAATGTGAAATACAGAATATTAATATGAATATATTGAAACATGTGAGTTACTCACCAGTAACAGTAACTCTGAACATCTTTGATTTGGTCTGTGGTCCAATGATCTGTACTTTATAAAGTCCAGAGTGTTCAGTTGTGACGTCACTAATGTTAAGATTTCCAGTTTTACTGTTCACAGTCACTCTGTCTCTGAATATCACGTCAGCAACATCGTGTACTCTAGTGTTCATGTCTGTGGCCCCTACATTGACTTGTGCTATACGAGTTTCTTGTGGTGTAAAATAACTCCAGTGGATCACATCACCCTTCTGTAATCCAGTAACATCAGTCTGTAGAGTGACAGAATCTCCCTTTATTACAGACACTTTCTCAACATCAGACTCACCTGCAGAACAAACACAAACAGTTCAAACACACGTGTAAAAACATGCAACGAGATCAGTTCAGTTGAATCTGTTCATCTGATCTAAAGACATTAAGAGTTTTACACATTTTACCTGAAATAAACAGTTCAAATGTTCTTAAACTCATAATATCTAAAGTCATTTTTCATTTGCTGTCTTTATGATTTTAAACCTGCTTTAAATGCGATCATCATCAGTTCTGACACAAATCCGCACGTGTTAATAATAATAATGTTTTGCCGCTTGGTTCCCCCATAGGTTTAGAATAAGAGCTGTTGCCTCTCACACATTAATGTTCAGTTGCACTCACGGTTATTTTAACAACACTGAACTGAAGTGAGACACACAGCGAGCAGCAGTATGGATGAATACCAGCATCTTTCTCCAAAAACACACAGCAGACAATAAGAAACTAAATGAAACCATCTGACTCGGACAAACTAGATCACATGATGCCAGAACACCTTTAATAGACCCATGAAATCACTTGTGTTTGTCCGTCCACTAAAGTCGTCTTTACAGTTTACACTTTAACCATTCAGTGTGAAAATATCTCAGATTATTCCAGACAATCCCACAATTATTACAGCAGTAAGTTTGGATCTACTCACTATAGACAGTAACTCTGAAGTTCTTGTATGAAGTTCGACTGCTCCTGATCTCAAGTTTATAAAGTCCAGAGTCTTCGGTTCTGATGTTTGTGATGGTGAGAGATCCACTCGGATCCACCTGCAGTCTGTTCTTGAATCTTCCACCATTATTATTCCCAGGTATTGTGATATTATTATTATCTTCTCTGTCAATCTTTACTAGGATTTTGCCATCACCATTAAACTTCCACATCAGTGTCTCCTTTCCCTGAATCTCAGTAACATCAATCTTTAGAGGGACAGATTCTCCCTCCATCACTGACATCATCTCTTCACTGAACACACCTGCAGAACAAACACAAACTGATTATAAAGATAGAAATGACCGTATATAAAACAGCAATGTTAACTATTATTCTGTATAATTCCAGCAGTTTCTCCACTAATATTGTTCATTTACACTCATATTACGGTTGTGATAAAGTATTTGAATACAGCTGCAAACTGTGTTTAATAGTGATCAAGGGGCTGTTCACACCGAACACATTCATGTATGAAAGGAAACACTAGACACAGATGTCTGTGAAAGTGTTGAAGAAATGGAAAGGAATTTGACTCACCCTCCACGAGTAATAAGAGTAAGAACGATAAATAATGTTTCTTCATATTGATGCAGAGTTTATGATTAATCTGTTTCTCTGAATATGTTTCTGAACCGCACACACATCGACTGACTGTTGACTTCAACAAACATTAGATTTTGGTTCATTATGGTGATGAAATGTGCCCGAGTTTGTTCCTGAGAGGAAACTCCGCCTCAAAGGCTCCATTTGTTTAGGATTATGGTGGGGGCGGGGCTAGAGCATCCGCTGCCTCACAGGAACACACTGAGGCCCCACAGACGTGTTATGACGCGTTTCCGCCTTATTTAACAACATAAATGTAGCAAACATTTTTATATTTCCGATTTTATAAATATTTTCTGTAAATTTCTAACATTGAACTTTGTATTATATTAGCATGGAGAAGTTTTAAACATCAGAATCAGAATCTGCTTTATTGCCAGAGATGCTTCAACATACAAACAATACAATACAGCAACAAGACAGAGACAATATTAATAAAATAATAAACATAAACACAAAATTGAATAAAATAAAAATTAAATAGAAAATAAAGTATACACACACTCACACACATATAAACACACACACACACACACACATACACTCACACACACGCAACATATTGAAAAGGATTAAAAAAAATGTTTTTACTGTTGTGTGAAACATCACAAGTTGCGGCTTCATGATATTAAAGGCTTTTATACAGTAGAAGATCATTAATTGAATTGTTCATCTGATTGTTTAATGTCCATGTAACTTATGTTGCCTTTTTCCATTTGTAAGATTTGCACATTTGTAAGACCGTTTTGGCCAAATGTTTGTCATTGATGGCCAATTTGTGCTGTTTTGGAAACATTTATTATTGGGTTTTCTGGAGAATTGTAGAGACAAGCACAATCATATTTATATAACACATTTTATTCTTTTAATGGCAAAATTCAATGTTCACAAATGTAAGTTTTCCTATAAAAATCCTGTTTTACATCATTCAACAAAGAAATTGAACTTTATATTGAAATAAAAGTGTGCATCTATTTGTTACATTTATGCTGTATTTTCTTGTATACTCTAATTATTGTAACATGCTTTTTTGTTGTTAATAAACAAATAAATAAATAAAAACACATAAAACAAACCCCCCAAAAATTAAAAGTCTATGAGGAAATGATCGCGGGAAACACATCCGGCCATGGATTGGTTCACAGTAAATCATTCAAAACCATGTTACAGTTTTTTTTTACAGTCGCTAGGACACATTTCCCAATACCTAGGTCACTTTTTCTAAACTCTTCACACAGTTCTCCAAACCAACTTTCAGCTCGGCACAGCAGTTCATTTCACTTTCAAAATGCACTAAAACTACCAAATCACTTCATACATGTCTCAAATCAACTCATTCTTCCAGAACACTAGCAAAGGTTGACAGACAACAAACACACTTTGTCACCCACAAAACAATGACCTAAAAAACACTAACAACAGGTGCATTATACAATGTTTTCTTGTGTAAAACAAGGACACCTCAGTTTATAATTCACTGCCATATATGTTACTGGAATGAATCAGACATGATGCAGAATGCTTCAATATATTTTATGTCTTTTATTCATTTTTATTTTTTTGCACTGAGTAATTCCAAAATACAAGAATTTGTATATACACACACCATCCACTGATACAGATACAATAGTAATGCTAATCTACTCGGTCTTCTCCATTTGCCCACAGGTTCTCATCTACATCTTATGTCATCTAGGGTAATACACCTAGGAAAGAATCTTCTGGCATGCCTGATCCATCCCTGGCAATCTTCTGCTGATATGTCCAGGCATCCAGCATTCATTGTGTCCAGGAGGGACATTTGATCATGTGGATGATGGTCATAAACCTTCCACCTCCATGAGGAAAATAATTCCTCTATGGGGTTGAGGAATGGCGAGTAAGGTAGGAGGAAAAGTGACACCATTCTGGGATGGGCTGCAAACCACTCGGTGACTGCACGGGAGTGGTGAAATGCCACATTGTCCCATACAATTATAAATGTTGGCTGATTTCTTCTCTCTCCATCCCTTTCCTCACCTAGCACAACCCTTCCATAGAGATCATGCAGGAACGCAAGGAGACGTTCAGTGTTGTGTGGTTTGTGTATCAGCAGTCCATCAGTGGATATTGCTGCGCACATTGTGATGTTGGCGCCCCTCTGGCCCGGGACATCCACTGTGGCTCTCTTCCCAATCACATTCCTTCCTCGTCGCCGTGTTTTGGCCAAGTTGAAACCCGCCTCATCCACAAAGATGAAAATGTGGGGTGTTTGCCTGCCTTCAATCTCCATGACTCTCTAAAATAAATCCACAAGGCAACGTAAGCTGTTACAGTAGTAAACATGACCTAAAAAGTTGTCTTTGTGTGTGTTTGGTTTTGTTCAAAAACAGTTCTGTATTTTATCGTGATCTTACCTAGACATATTGGTTCCCAAGTTGCTTGACATGTTCAGAGTTCCTCTCAAAAGGCACAGTGTACAACTGTTTCATCCTTACCTGATGTTTTTTCAGGACTCTAGAAATAGTGGTTATGCTTACACACGAGCAACGTTGTCTGCCAAGACTCTGTCTCGAATCTCAGTGAGTTTTATGCCATTGTTTCTGATGACCATATCAACAATGGCAGTTTCCTGCACATCAGTGAACATCCTTCCTCTCCCACCTGTGTGAGGTAACCGTTGAGTCCTAAGCAGAAATGCAAAAGCAATTACACACAAGTCTATTTACTTGTGTAATGTGCAACTCAATTACAGAATGCAAATGCCCTTGCAGAATATAAGTTACCTGTTGGTTTGCCTGAAAACTCTAACAATAGATGCCACTGTTGAGCGTTGCCGATTTGGCTGCACTCTGACCAGCCTCTCTCATTGAGAGACCATGATTTATCACATGATCTCATCTGAGACTACAGCTCTTGATCTTCCTCCACGCATACATCGCCCCCTCCCAGCCACTCTTCTTCCTCTTTCAGCCACTTCTGTTTCTGGATGGGTCCATGTTTACATCACAATGCAGAACTACTCAGCAGTTGTCTCCTTTTGTAATGAAATTGAAAGAGTAACAACTGTGTAGATGTTCATCTACAATGACAATCAGCTGTGGTTGGTCCAATTGTTTTTACAGCATTTAATTTTAAGACTTAATATATTTCATTAAAATATTACTGTAGAATTGTAGCAAATTGTCTTATTCAGTTTTGTATTACAAGTTTTCCTTCAATTGTTTACACGCAATTTTGAAAACCGGGTCTTTTTTTCAAAATATAAATCACAATTATCCAAACACCACTCAATTTGCATAATTCCTAGATTGTTTGCAAAATGACACTTCAGTCAGAACACACATTTGTGAAAATGCTATTAGTTTTCATTTAACCAACACAGTCCTCAATGATCAGACATTATTGCAGCCAGTTTCACACTGCTGTGATAATAAAAACAAACAAACAAAAAACACTAATTTTAGGAAATGGCATGTGCTAGATTTTTGGCCAGACATTGTCATGTAAAGGATAATTTAGATGGAAAAAAAAAAACTATTGTGACAAGCCCACAACATTCTTCATGATTAGTTTGAGATATAGGGAGAATGTACACAAATAGGCCTACTATAAACTTACCAAGCACTGCACAACACTGATGCTGCAGACTGAATATTTCAAGTATTTATTTCAATACTTGCAGTATTTCTTACCATAATCAGTTACAGTAATCAACCAACAATGAAATCAATAAAATCTGTAGACAAATAAAAATTACTGCATGAAGTACATACACTTTTACTCTAAAGAAAAACTACTGTAAAAGCAACAAGAATACTGTAACCATTCATCATCTCTCCGTCTGGCTGGATCAGGCCATAAGATTTCACCCACATCACAGGCAATGTCTTCATTGGCAAGGCACCGTTGGAAGAATCCCCTCGTGTGACGAATCCACCCCTCCACAGAAGCTGCTTCGATATGATCACAGGCCTGCTCCACGGCCTGAATGAGGGGCAAACGGTCATAGGGCCGCAGGTTGTATACCTTCCACCGCCATGCTGAAAAAAAACTCTTCTATTGGATTCAGGAAGGGGGAGTATGGGGGAAGGTATAAGACTTCAAATTCAGGGTGCCCATGGAAACCAATTCTGGACCAGAGCAGCCCGATGGAATGAGACATTGTCCCAAACGACAATGTACCGCATCTGGTCCACTTGGTTTAATGCGGTGACAATTTCGTGCAATCTGTCATGAAATGCAAGTATTAGATTTGCATTATAGGGTCCCAGATTTGCATGGTGGTGGAGGACCCCATTTTGTGTAATAGCAGCGCAAAGGGTGATGTTACCCCCTCGCTGCCCTGGCACATTGGTGATTGCCTTGTGTCCAATTACATTTCCCCCTCTTCTTCTCTCAAGGTTAAATCCAGCCTCATCCACATATACAAGTTCATGTTGAATTTCTGCAGCATCCATTTGCAAGACTCTCTGAAACACTGTAAGACAATAGGATGCTATTCAATATCTATTGCACAGTATTTTTTTGTGCCAGAACATTATGAGCAGTGCACAACACCACACCATAGTCAGATGAACAACACACCTCCACATACTCATTGTGCAGATGTTTACTCTCTCTGAATTTCTGTCAAATGGTACCCGATACAGTTGCTTCATGTATATTTGATTTTTCTTGAGGATTCGACCTAATGTTGACAGAGAGACTCATTGGATGTTATTGAAAATATGGTCATCATTGATGATATTGGCTTGGATTTCTCGCAGCCTGATACAATTATTGGTCAAAACCATGTTCACAATGGCGGCCTTGTGCACGAGTGAACATCGGGCTCCTTCCACCTTGGTGTCCTCGACCCTCAAGCCTATGTAAACAATAATATATATTAAAAAAAAACAAAATTACACATGTAGCCTACAGTCAAATGTCACAGTAAACAATATTGATGATAAGTACAGCAAGCTTCAGTTTCAATGTACTGTGTGCATAGCTTACCTGTTTTCTCGATGAAATGTCTGAATCACTGACGCAACAGTATTTCTTCTGAGATTTGGTTGAACTCTTTGTCCAGCTTCCATCAGTGTCAGTCCATGGTTGATAACATGGTCAGTAAGTGTTGCACGGATTTCTTGAGTCAAATTTGGTCCACGTCTTCTTTGTTCAGGTTCTATCAACTCTTCAAGTCCTTCTCTACCTCTTCCTCTACCTAGGCCTCTTCCTCTATCTCCTTCTCCTCTACCTGGGCCTCTTCCTCCATCTCCTCTTTGAGCTCCCCCTCTCATTCCGCCGCCGCCGCCGCCACCACCACCACCACCACCTTCTTCTTCTTCTTCTTCTTCTTCTTCCATTTTTGTTGAAGACAGGTGAACTCACCTGCTGCCTTTTATAGCACACTTGAGTGCTGCGCTTTCAAATTAGCACATGTGTGCTTCCACACCTGGTGGATGTGATTATCCAATTTGTTCACTAGTGTGTTCATTGGCAATCCGAGGCTTTGTAATGACAAGGAAGTAACCTCACAATCCTTATCTGTGTCTAAGGTGTGAAAATGTGTGTAGAGTTTTACAAATCACTGTGTGTAATGTTTTGCAAAAAGGGTGAAGCAGACATTGTGTGTAATGTTGTGCAAATCTGTGGAGCTGTTTTGCTCATTGGAGTAGAATTTTGCAAATTGTGTGGAAATTTTTATTGTAGTGTGTAAACAATCGTAAAAAACTGTATTGTTTTGAACTTAAGTTTAAAAGTTTTGAAAACAGTATGTAAGCATGTGCAAATTGGCCTGTAAGTACACAGAGTTTTGGCGGTTGTTGTGTCGAAGTGAGAAAATAATTAATGTAATTTGAAAGATGTAGTCATTGAATGCATTTTGTGCCAAAGCAATGATAATTGATCCTCAGTTTAGCCCACATATACTTCTGTTGTGCTCACTGTGTGAAGAGTTTTGAAAAAGTGACCTAAGTATTGGGAAATGTGTCCTAGCGACTGTAAAAAACTGTAACCAAAAGTGTCTTTTGAATGATTCAGTTGTTTTAGAGCAAACCAACAATCTGACTGAATTACTGTTTCTGTTTGTTCTCCAGGTGTGTTTGATTTTCAGACAGATGGAGTGAAGACAGTGTCAGGGACTGAGGGAGATTCTGTCACTCTACACACTGATCTTCCTGTAGTAGTGGGACGTGATGTGATACTGTGGACAACCCTTGGATTAAACATTGTGAGATTCAATAGAGAAGCCGAAAGCATTTCTACATTAGAAGGACCTGATGGGATATTCAAAAACAGACTGCGTGTGACATTTCGCACCGGAGATCTCACCATCAGTGACCTCACAACTGAACACGCTGGACTTTATGAAGTTAAGATCATGCAGGGAAGTAAGGTCTCATACAAGAGATATAAAGTTGAAGTCCACGGTAAGCAGAAAAAACAACTGTGTAATTTGCTCGTGTTTTATGTTTGAATATTCTGTCAATAATGACAAATAAATCAGCTCTCTTGTTAACATTTTATTTTATTATATTTCTGTCTGTGTCTTCGGCGAGTGTTTTTCATTTTGCTTCTCATCCAGATGACTTCATCAGTTTATCAGTGAGCGGATCCCTTTGCATTTTCCCACATTTGATCACATTATGGCATCACAAGAGTGATTTAATGCTGTGGGAGTTCAGTTATTGTCCAGATCAATAGTACTGAATCCCAGTCACAGCTGCAAATTAATGGGTTAAAAATAAAATTACGTCATTGTTGGTATATAATAGGGTCTAGAGGTGACCAATAGTGGATTTGGAAAAGGCTGATAAGTGATTAATCGGCCGATAGTTTTTAAAATGGATTTATATGATGTTAAAGGGTCATGAAACCCCTCGGGTTCATCACAGGTTAGTTCACACCATTATCAGAAAATGTCTGGGAGGTGTGGGCGTGGTTAGAGCGGAGTGATGTGGAGAAGGGGAGGGAACACAGCAACTGTCCTATCTGGTCCAGTCAACTTTATTTCACTGATGCACTGAACACATTTTAATAATTGTTTGTGGCAAAACGCACATATCATTTAATTTTCTTACAGTAAGTTTTGCAAGCTCACGATACATCACAATACATGGATGGTGTTTGAGACGGTCAGTTCAAACCGCACCTCAAACAAGCCCAGAACACCTCACGGCATATCTCGAAACTCTAATGTTAATAAATGCATGCTGCATGAACATTTAGAAAGTTTTGCCGTTGATGAGAAGCCTGTCCTCCGTCAGCATCTCGGACTACAATCTTGAACAACAATCACAGTTTGGTTTCACCTCACACTGAAGCCCTGCTTGCTTGAGAGATTGAAGCACTCGTTATTTGAGAATCTTGAGGTTTTATTGATTATCATGAGATAATGCCTTCTCATTGGATTAGGCCACGCAGCCTCATGAATAATGACACTGATGACATGTTGACATATCCTGTGACATTGTCTCGATGTTTGCTTGGGAGGGTAGAGTCACATGGGGTAACCTCCTCTTGGTCACTATAATGTGGTTCTCGCTCTCGGTGGGTCACATGGTGAGTTGTGCGTGGAGGCCGTGGAGAATAGTGTGAAGCCTCAGCACACAAAAAAATAAAGAAAAAATAATTGCTAATGTTATGTTCCTTCATGTGCAGCACATGTGTATATGGTAACATCTCAGAAATTGCGGTTATTGTTTTCGTGACCCTTTTAAAAAATGTCATAGTCTTTCCTTACTAAACATGTCCTCCGCCTTGCTTCACTGCCCACTTCTGTTCCAGTTGGATCACACAAATGTATATGCAACCATGGCTACAAGTGGGAAGGAATCCATGCTGGTACTCCCCCTAGCTGTCCGACCATCCCTCTGAGCACTTCACTGTGGTGTGGTGGTGTTAGGGTTCCTACACCTCCACAATAACAACTTAACCCCTGGTTATGTGTAACACAAGTCATGGATTAATTGAGTAAACTGAGTAGGGTTTTTAGTGGGCGGTGGTTAAAACAAAAGGATATTGATTGAGCTGTAAGATTAATGATTAAGTGTCCATCCTGAACTGACTGCAGGGGTGCTGGAATATATAGCACCCTTTAATGTTTGGCCTAACTATTCTTCTTTATATTTCTTCTGAATATTTTCCAGCTCGCCTGCCCGTTCCTGTCATTAGCAGAGACTTTTCACAGACGACTTCATCATCTGAAAGTTAATCTAAATGTGTGTTGGTGTGTTCAGTGTTTAGTTTCACTGAAGCTGTGATCCGATTGGTCCTCTCTGGTCTGGTGGTCGTGGCTGTTGTTGCTGTACTGGTTTATGACATCATATCCTGAAGAACTGAACAAAAGAGATACATCACACAACACCATCAGACTGGAGGAGGAGCAAGATGGCGTACTAGATGGCAGCAGAGTTAACAACTAGCAAAGTCCCAACATTTATGTATTTTTAGACTTTTCCCAATTCGTTTTTCAAATTTCTCATCATCTAAAGATGGCAAGCAGAGCAAAAAAATCTGAAGATAATATAGTGAGTAGTAACAGATACAAGCATGATTACGCGGAAGTGATGGAAGTAGCTGTTGCTGCAAACAAGCGCCTTTTGGAGGAAACTGGTGCTGAGAATCTACCTGCACCTTATGAAGAAAGTGCATCCTGAGCAGGAGGAAGAGATTTCTAATGTGGATATCCTCAAGGCTATTCACTCTCTCTGAAGAATTAAAGTTGGAGGAGTTGTCAAAGAAAATGGAAGAGATCTATAGTGTCGTCTCTGAGGTTAAGGTAGAGCTGAAAGCTCACAAGCAGAAGGCATCTGAAATGGATCTGAATCTTTCCGTTCTCAAACAGGAAAATAAAGAGCTGAAGGTGAGGGTAGGAGATCTGGATCGCTACAAAAGGTGTTGGAACTTACGCATCAAAGGCTCGCCAGAGAAACAGAACGAGAACATCAGAGCAGAGGTTATTTCACTGCTTTCAAAGATTGCTATTGGAGTGCCCTGGGAAATGGAAGAGGTGGTTGACACGGTTCATCGAATTAGCAGAAAGGAAGGAAATCGCATGCGGCAGATCATCATTAAATTTTCAAAGAGAATCTATAGAGATCAAATTTGGGTGTTGTCAAAGGGATGAACCGTGTGCAAGGAGGCAGGCATTCGTTTCGCAGAGGACTTAAAACAAAGAGGACAGATATGCTCGAGAAGGGGACTAAAGGACATTGTAAATGTTAAGGTATATTTATGTTTTGTAAAGTGCAGAAGTCACACTTTGTTTTTTTGCAAGAGACTTACTCCACTGAAGAGGATGCTGCTTTTTGGAAAATGCAGTGGGGAGATATAATTTTGTTTAGTCATGGCTCCAATCAGTCAGCAGGTGTCGCCATATGTCTTAACAACTGTCCCGGGAATGTTGTGACTTTTCAGGGTGATCTTAATGGGCATTGGCTTGCTGTGGTGGGTAATATTGAAGGTATTTGTCTTATTTTAGTAAATGTTTATGGCTATAATAATAATGGACAAAACAATATTTTATTTTCAAATATTACTGATGTTATCACACTTTTTAAAACAAAAGTTAATACAAATTTTGTACTAATTGGAGGTGATTTTAATTTGGCACCTGATGAATGGCTGGATGATATAAAAATAATATAAATGTTTAGATTATATTTTAACTAGTGTTTATAATGCCTCATTATCATCAATGCTTGTGCTTGCAAATATCTGCTCAGGTCTAAATGAGTAAAATGCACTTTAAATATGCCCATATTAGAAAATCAGCATATAATGATTTCTGAAGGATCATGTGACACTGAAGACTGCAGTAATGATGCTGAAAATTCAGCTTTGATCATAAATTGCATTTTACAATATATTTAAATAGAAAACTGTTCTTTTAAATTGTAAAAATATCACTGTTTTTACTGTATTTTGGATCAAATAAATCTGACTGAATACTCCATTGCCTGTCTGACAGCTGTAGTATTATTTCAGTGTTGTGTTTTACATTCCAATATATATTTTCAAGATGAATAATATTCAAAGTAAAACAGATAAATAAATAAATACTGTTTCTTTCTCTTGTGCCAAAATTGTATGTGATAATCATTATTGTTGAACATTGTCTCTCCCTAGTGGTCTGATGTCAGCAATAGCAGTCACGCCCATCAGAGCAGAGACAGCCAATCAGATCACAGCGATTCTGTCGGAACGAGGGAAGAATCTCAAAACTCATCATTACTGAAGGTTAATGGACACTTCTGTTGTACTTCAGCATATCATATTCAGCATATCTCAGTCTTCTGAAGGCTTCACAATGACAACTTCAGATCTGAGAGAAACAAAATGGGGAACTACATCTGAATTAAAAACATCAGTGAACATGTAAATATCACAGGTATGTCTCGAGATGCTTCTGCTGAAATAGACATTGTAAAACATCAGGAAGTGTTTCTGCCTCTACTGGAACTCAAAGTGATGAACACAAAATAATGCCAATGATCTGCCTAAATGTGCCATTGAACACTTTAGAAGTGACAGAAGGTACAAAACATCTGCGCAAATAAAGACACTGAAAATAATATTTAACATTCCATTAATAATATAGAAATAAAGTATTTGGAAGTATTATTAATGGGGGAGGTTGTTTCTGCAGTCAAACTTCTCTACAGGAACTCGTGGCTCACTAAAGTCAAAGTGTGAAATGAGAATCTAGAAAATAACAAGATAATGCTGAAATAGCTTCACATGAATATATGTGTGAACTTTAGTCAAGTCTATTGCTAAACTTCCTCATGATGACCAAAGTAGACTTATCCGAGTTACTACAGAAACTGTTTGTAAAATATAACTGCAGTAAATGTGATTCAAAAGACACTTGAAGGAGCCTCAGAGACATTTTTAATGATTTAGTTACACATTTGTGTTTTAAATCAGTTTTATTTGATTTATTTTCCATATTTGTAGTGATTTTAATCTCAGAAGAAGATTAAAGAAAATGATTCACAGTTTTATTTTCTGTTTGTGTTGGTGTCATCTGAGTTTAAATGTGTTTTTATGACTTCAGTGTTACAGAGTAAAAATCTGATTCAATGTTACAGTTTATGGAGAGAATTACAATGTGAAACACACACACACACACTCAACACTCACACATTCACACACTCAACACTCACACATTCACACACTCAACACTCACATATTCACACATTCAACACTAACACATTCAATATTCACAAACTCAACACACACTCACACATTAGTCAATGTTACAGTTTATGGAGAGAATTACAATGTGAAACCCACACAACAACAACCGCCATTCGCCACTAAGTGGCGGTGACGTCACCACGACGCTTGTGCCAGGGTATGTGCACGTTAAGGCCATGTATAGTGTCGAACACACTCACAAACACACACACACACACATACACACTCACACACAAACACACATACACAAAAACACACACATGCTCTCTATCTCTCTCTCTCTCTCACACACACTGTCTCTCTTTCTCTCTCTCTCTGTGTCTCTCTCTCTCTCTCTCTCACTCTCTCTCTCTCTCTCACTCTCTCTCTCTCTCTCTCTCACACTGTCTCTCTCTCTCTCTCTCTCTCGACAGAACTTTATAAACTCTCCCCTCCTCCAGTTGTCGTTACTCAAGATAGTTTCATTGAAATATCTGGTGATTTCAGACTTGTGGAGAGTTATTTAAATGAATAATGTTTCACACATCGCTTTTATTCTGTTTGTTCTTGTGGCATGTGGTCGGTAAGTCAACTTTCTTTCTTATTTATTGACAGTTTATTGTAAACGACTATCAACATCATTGTTTGCTGTTTTTATGAGAAATATTCAGTTGATCTGTGTAAATAACACTTTATATCATCAATAAATGATTTATTAAATGTCACGTTTTGAAGACATCATATCATCAGACTCATTTTAGTTTCAGTCAGTATCATTACACAAATATTTCTGTTTGTATTTGCTGTTATTTCAGTGGAGAACTATTGAACATCTTCATTTATCAGTTTTACAAGAACAGTTTTCATGAATCTGTTTCAACACTTCATTGACTACAAGTTATTCCTCATTTAAATGTGTGCAAAAAGTGTTTCAAAGTTACAAATAAAAGTTCATGTTCACATTGTTTGTTGTGCAGGTGTGTTTGGTGTTGATCCAGATAAAGTGAAGTCAGTGATGGAGGGAGATTCTGTCACTTTACACCCTAATCTTACTCAAATACCAGATTATGAAGATTATGATGATGAGGAGATCGACAGGAGGACTGGACCTGAAATACTGATAGATGATAAAGTGAAGTCAGTGTCAGTGATGGAGGGAGATTCTGTCACTTTACACACTGGTCTTACTCAAATACAAGATGATGATGAGATCAACTGGAGGATTAGACCTGAAAACATTCGCATCGCTAGAATCAAGAGAGAGATCGGAGTCTTCTCTACATCTGATGATGTTCTTAATGGGAGATTCAGAGGTCGACTGCATCTGAACCATCAGACTGGAGATCTCACCATCACAAACATCACAACTGAACACACTGGACTTTATCAACTAAACATCATTACAGGAAATAAAGATACAAGAAACACATTCAGAGTCACAGTTTATGGTGAGTGTTACAGTGTCGTCTGTCTTCATCATTATATATACAACACTCAATAAACACTCACTCAACACACAATAAACACTCAAACCCTCAATTAACACTCAATAAACACTCACTCAACACACAATAAACACTCAAACCCTCAATTAACACTCAATAAACACTCACTCAACACTCACTCAACACTCAATAAACACTCACACACTCAACACTCACAACACATTCACACACTAAACACTCACTCAACACTCACTCAACACTCAATAAACACTCACTCAACACACAATAAACACTCAAACCCTCAATTAACACTCAATAAACACTCACTCAACACTCACTCAACACTCAATAAACACTCACTCAACACTCAATAAACACACACACTCAACACTCACAACACATTCACACACTCAACACTCACTCAACACTCAATAAACACTCAATAAACACACAATAAACACTCACTCAACACTCAATAAACACTCACTCAACACTCAATAAACACTCACTCAACACTCAATAAACACTCCCTCAACACTCAATCAACACTCACTAAACACTCACTCAACACTCAATAAACACTCACTCAACACTCAATAAACACTCAATAAACACTTACACACTCAACACTCACACACACATTCACACACTCAACACTCACTCAACACTCAATAAACACTCAATAAACACTCACTCAACACACAATAAACACTCAATAAACACTCAATAAACACTCAATAAACACTCAATAAACACAATCAACACTCAATCAACACTCAATAAACACTCACTCAACACTCAATAAACACTCAATAAACACAATCAACACTCAATCAACACTCAATAAACACAATCAACACTCAATAAACACAATCAACACTCAATCAACACTCAATAAACACAATCAACACTCAATAAACACAATCAACACTCACTCAACACTCAATAAACACAATCAACACTCAATAAACACTCAATAAACACTCACTCAACACTCAATAAACACTCAATAAACACTCACTCAACACTCAATAAACACAATCAACACTCAATCAACACTCAATAAACACAATCAACACTCAATAAACACAATCAACACTCACTCAACACTCAATAAACACAATCAACACTCAATCAACACTCAATAAACACTCACTCAACACTCAATAAACACTCAATAAACACTCACTCAACACTCAATAAACACTCAAACCCTCAATTAACACTCAATAAACACTCACTCAACACTCAATAAACACTCACACACTCAACACTCACACACACATTCACAAACTCACATTCACAAACTCACACATTCACACCCTCATATATTCACTCACACACTCACACATTCACACACTCATATATTCACTCAACATTCACACAATCACACATTCACACACTCACACATTCCCTCAACACTCACACACTCACATATTCACTCAACATTCACACAATCACAGATTAACCATTCGCACATTCACCATTCACACATTCACTCACTCACTCACACACTCAACACTCACACATTCACACATTCACACATTCAAACACTCACACACTCAACACACATATTCACACACATACATTCACACACTCACACATTCACACACTCACACATTCACACACACTAACACACTCAACACTCACATTCACACACACACACACACACACACACTCACACATTCAACACTCACACATTCACACACTCACACATTCAACACTCACATATTCACACATTCACACACTCAACACTCACATATTCACACATTCACACACTCACACATTCAACACTCACATATTCACACATTCAACACTAACACATTCAACATTCACAAACTCAACACACACACTCACACATTAGCACACTCAACACTCACACATTCACAAACTCAAAACACACACACACTCACACATTAGCACACTCAACACTCACACATTCACACACTCACACATTCACACACTCAACATTCACACATTCAACATTCACACACTCACACATTCACACACTCAACATTCACACAATTAACACTCACACATTCAAACGCTCAACACTCACACATTCAACACTAACACATTCAACATTCACACATTCACACACTCAACACTCACACACTCAACACTCACACATTCACACACTCAACACTCACATATTCTCACATTCAACACTAACACATTCAACATTCACAAACTCAACACACACTCACACATTATTCAATGTTACAGTTTATTACAGTTCACACTCACACATTAGTACACTCAACACACACACATTCAACATTCACACACTCACACATTCACACACTCACACATTCAACATTAACACATTCACACATTCACACACTCACACTTTAGCACACTCAACACTCACACAATCAACACTCACACACTCAACACTCACACATTCAACATTAACACATTCACACATTCACACACTCAACACTCACACATTCAAATTGTGAGAAATTTTGCTTGGGCACAGTGCAAGTTGTTTCATAAAAAACATCACAAAAAACAACACAAATCACAAAACACGTCAACAAAAACCTGAGAAGCATTGACATGTACTTTACAAGAAGAAAATATAAACACAGAAGAAAAAGGTCATTATTGACAGCACACATGGATTAAAGTGCAAGTGCTAAAGTGCTAGTGTGGTTATTGCACATTACTCCATTGTATTGAAGTTTGTGTAAAGTGCATGTGCTAAGGTGCTAGTATGTATATTGCACGTTGCCCTATTGCACCGAGATCACAAGTAAGGTGCTGAAGTGCTCACATATTTATTGCACTCAGTTCTATTTCACATTGTTCAGCAGCTTAATGGAGGCTGGCACAAATGATAATTTTAAGCGATTAGTTTTGCATTTTGGTACACAGAGTCTTCTTCCTGATGGCAGGGTTTCATATTCAGGAAAGAGGGGATGTTGAGGGTCTAATTTAATTTTCATAGCCTGTTTCATAACTGCCTGATCATACAGGTTCTGTATAGGCTCATAGTCTCTCCTTCCTATAATTTTCATGGCTGTTTTGTGCATGTTGGCAAGCTTGCTTTTCACCTTAACTGTTAGGTTGCCAAACCATGCAGTAATTCCATATCTGATGACACTCTCTAAGATTGCATGGTAGAAGATCATCATGATATGACTGCTCACACCATACAACCTTAGACGCCTTAAAAAATAAAGCCTCTGCTGCAATTTGTTACACAGGTTGTCAACATGTGTATTCCAACAGAGAAGACTGTCAATATGGACACCTAAATATTTGTATGAGGACACCACAGTTTTCCTGGTTTTTAATGACAACTCACACATTCTAACATTCACACGCTCAACACACACATTCACACACTCACATATTCACACATTCACACACTCAACACTCACACATTCAAAAACTCACACGCTCAATACACACATTCACACACTCAACACTCACACATTCTAACACTCACACGCTCAACACACACATTCACACATTCACATATTAACACATTCACACACTCAACACTCACACATTCTAACACTCACACGCTCAACACACACATTCACACACTCACATATTAACACATTCACACACTCAACACTCACACATTCTAACACTCACACGCTCAACACACACATTCACACACTCAACACTCACACATTCTAACACTCACACGCTCAACACACACATTCACACACTCACATATTAACACATTCACACACTCAACACTCACACATTCTAACACTCACACGCTCAACACACACATTCACACACTCAACACTCACACATTCAAACACTCACACGCTCAACACACACATTCACACATTCACATATTAACACATTCACACACTCAACACTCAAACATTCTAACACTCACACGCTCAACACACACATTCACACAATCACATATTCACACATTCACACACTCAACACTCACACATTCAAAAACTCACACGCTCAACACACACACTCAACACTCACACACTCAACACTCACACATTCACACACACTCAAACACACATTCAACACACACATTCACACACTCATACATTCACATTCACACACAAAACACACACACACAGACACACGCACACATACACATTCACACATTCAACACTCACATTCAACACTCACACAATCACACATTTAGTCACACACGCACACATTCACACAGTCACACACTCACACATTCACACATTCAACCCGCACACATTCAACACTCACACATTCACACACTCACACACTCAAAAAGTCTTACACACACATTTAAACATTCACAAATTCACACACTCATACATTCACACACTCAACGCTCACACATTCACACACACACACACTCAACACTCATATTCACGCACTCAACTCTCACACATTCAAACACACACACACACACACACACATTCACACACTCAACACTCACATTCACACACTCAACACACACACACACACACATTCAATACTCACATTCACACACTCACAGATTCACACATTCACATTCAGATTCACTCAAAACTCACAGATACCCTCACATACTCACACATTCAAAACACATACATTCAAGACTTACAAATCACACATTCAGTCACACACGCACACATTCACACATTCAACATTCACACAGTCACACACTCGCACAGTCACACATTCACACAGTCACACTCTCACACATTCAACATTCACACTCACACATTCACCATTCACACATTCAACATGCGCACATGCGCACATGCACACATTCAACACTCACACATTCACACACTGAAATATTTAAACACTCACACATTCACACACTCACACAGTCACACACTCACACATTCACATAGTCACACATTCACACAGTCACACACTCACACATTCACTCACTCAAACTCTCACACAGTCACACACTCAACACTCACACACGAAAAACTCACACATTCACACATTCACCATTCACACATTTAAACACTCACACATTCACACAGTCACACATTCACACAGTCACACACTCTCACATTCACACAGTCACACACTCAACTCTCACACAGTCACACACTCACACAGTCACAGTGTCACACATTCAACACTCACACATTCACAGATTCAACACTCACACATTCAAACATTCAACACTCACACATTCAACATTCACACATTCACACAGTCACACACTCACACATTCAACATTCACACTCACACATTCACCATTCACACATTCAACATGCGCACATGCACACATTCAACACTCACACATTCACACACTCAAATATTTAAACACTCACACATTCACACACTCACACAGTCACACACTCACACATTCACATAGTCACACATTCACACAGTCACACACTCACAAATTCAACATTCACATTCAAACACTAACACATTCAACATTCACACATTCAACACTCACACATTCACTCACTCAAACTCTCACACAGTCACACACTCAACACTCACACACGAAAAACTCACACATTCACACATTCACCATTCACACATTTAAACACTCACACATTCACACACTCAACTCTCACACAGTCACACACACACAGTCACACACTCTCACATTCACACAGTCACACACTCAACTCTCACACAGTCACACACTCACACAGTCACACACTCACACAGTCACAGTGTCACAAATTCAACACTCACACATTCACACATTCAACACTCACACATTCAACATTCACACATTCATAGTCACACACGCACACACTCACACAGTCACAGTGTCACAAATTCAACACTCACACATTCACACATTCAACACTCAAACATTCAACATTCACACACTGACACATTCAACATTCACACAGTCACACATTCACCATTCACACATTCAACACTCACACATTCAACACTCACACATTCAACATTCACATATTCATAGTCACACACGCACACACTCACACAGTCACAGTGTCACAAATTCAACACTCACACATTCACACATTCAACACTCAAACATTCAATATTCACACACTGACACATTCAACATTCACACAGTCACACATTCACCATTCACACATTCAACACTCACACATTCACACATTCAACACTCAAACATTCAAACACTCACACACTGAACACACACATTCACACACTCATACATTCACACACTCAATGCTCACACATTCATACACAAACACATTCACACACTCAACACTCACATTCACGCACTCAACGCTCACACATTCACACACACACACATTCACACACTCAACACTCACATTCACGCACTCAACGCTCACACATTCACACACACACACATTCACACACTCAACACTCACATTCACGCACTCAACGCTCACACATTCACACACACACACATTCACACACTCAACACTCACATTCACACACAAAACACACACACACACACACACACACACAGACACACACGCACACATTCACACAGTCACACACTCACACATTCAACATTCACACACTCACACATTCACCATTCACACATTCAACACTCACACATTCACACAATCACCATTCACACATTCAACCTGCACATATTCAACACTCACACATTCAAACACTCACACACTCACACATTTAAACACTCACACATTCACACATTCACAGTCACACACTCACACATATAAAGATTCACACATTCACACATTCACAGTCACACACTCACACAGTCACACACTCACACATTCACACACACTCACACATTCACACACTCACACATTCAACATTAACATTCACACACTCACACATTCAACATTCACACATTCAACACTCACACACTCACATATTTAAACACCCACACATTCACACACTCACACATTTCAACATTTACACATTCACACATTCACACAGTCACAGACTCACACATTCAACATTCACATTCACATTCAACATTCAACACGCACACATTCAACATTCACACATTCACACATTCAACACTCACATTCACGCACTCAACGCTCACACATTCACACACACACACATTCACACACTCAACACTCACATTCACACACAAAACACACACACACACACACACACACACACACAGACACACACGCACACATTCACACAGTCACACACTCACACATTCAACATTCACACACTCACACATTCACCATTCACACATTCAACACTCACACATTCACACAATCACCATTCACACATTCAACCTGCACATATTCAACACTCACACATTCAAACACTCACACATTCACACATTCACAGTCACACACTCACACATATAAAGACTCACACATTCACACATTCACAGTCACACACTCACACAGTCACACACTCACACATTCACACACTCACACATTCAACATTAACATTCACACACTCACACATTCAACATTCACACATTCAACACTCACACACTCACATATTTAAACACCCACACATTCACACACTCACACATTTCAACATTTACACATTCACACATTCACACAGTCACAGACTCACACATTCAACATTCACATTCACATTCAACATTCAACACGCACACATTCAACATTCACACATTCACACATTCAACACTCACACATTCAACACGCACACATTCACACATTCAACACGCACACATGCACACATTCAACACACACACATTCAACATTCACATTCACATTCAACATTCAACACTCACACATTCAGCACTCACACATTCACACATTCAACACTCACACATTCAACATTCACATTCACACACTCAACATTCACACATTCAACATTCACACATTCAACATTCACACATTCAACATTCACATTCACACACTCAACATTCACACATTCACACACTCAACATTCACACTCAACATTCAGCACTCACACATTCACACATTCAACACTCACATTCACACATTCATACACTCACACATTCAACATTCACATTCACACATTCACACACTCACACATTCAACATTCACACATTCAACATTCACACATTCAACATTCAACATTCACACATTCAACATTCACACATTCAGCACTCACACATTCACACTCAACATTCACACATTCAACATTCACACATTCAACATGCTCACATTCACTCATTCATCATTTACACACTCACACATTCAACATGCACACATTCACACATTCAACATTCACACATTCAACATTCACACATTCAACATTCACACATTCACACATTCACACATTCAGCACTCACACATTCAACATTCACACATTCAGCACTCACACATTCAACATTCACACATTCAACATGCACACATTCACACATTCAACATTCACACATTCAACATTCACACATTCAACATTCACATTCACACACTCAACATTCACACATTCACACACTCAACATTCACACTCAACATTCAGCACTCACACATTCACACATTCAACACTCACATTCACACATTCATACACTCACACATTCAACATTCACATTCACACATTCACACACTCACACATTCAACATTCACATTCACACACTCAACATTCACACATTCAACATTCACACATTCTCACATTCAACATTCACACATGCACACATTAAACACACACATTCAGCACTAACACATTCACACATTCAACATTCACATTCACACACTCAACATTCACACATTCAACATTCACACATTCAACATTCACGCATTCACACTCAACATTCACACACTCACACATTCAACATTCACGCATTCACACATTCAACATTCAACACGCTCACATTCACTCATTCATCATTTACACACTCACACATTCAACATGCACACATTCACACATTCAACATTCACACATTCAACACTCACACATTCAACATTCACATTCACACACTCAACATTCACACATTCAACACGCTCACATTAACTCATTCATCATTTACACACACACATTCAACATTCACACATTCAACACTCACACATTCAACATTCACACATTCACTACTCACACATTCAACATTCACACATTCAACACTCACACATTCAACATTCAACACTCACACATTCACACACTCACACATTCACACATTCAACATTCACACATTCACAGTCACACACTCAACATTCAACATTCACATTCACACATTCAACATTCACACATTCACAGTCACACACTCAACATTCAACATTCACACATTCAACATTCACACATTCACCATTCACACATTCAACACTCACACATTCAACACTCACACATTCAACATTCACAGTCACACACTCACAGTCACACATTGACTTTCACACACTCACACATTCAACATTCACATTCACACATTCAACATTCACACATTCACAGTCACACACTCAACATTCAACATTCACACATTCAACATTCACACATTCACCATTCACACATTCAACACTCACACATTCAACATTCACACATTCAACACTCACACATTCAACATTCACATTCACACATTCAACATTCACACATTCACAGTCACACACTCAACATTCAACATTCACACATTCAACATTCACACATTCAACATTCACACATTCAACATTCACACATTCACCATTCACACATTCAACACTCACACATTCAACATTCACACATTCAACACTCACACATTCAACATGCACACATGCACACATTCAACACACACACATTCAACATTCACACATTCAACACACACACATTCAACATTCACACATTCAGCACTCACACATTCACACATTCAACATGCACACATGCACACATTCAACACACACACATTCAACATTCACACATTCAACACACACACATTCAACATTCACACATTCAACATGCACACATGCACACATTCAACACACACACATTCAACATTCACACATGCACACATTCAACACACACACATTCAACATTCACACATTCAACACACACACATTCAACACACACACATTCAACATGCACACATGCACACATTCAACACACACACATTCAACATTCACACATGCACACATTCAACACACACACATTCAACATTCACACATTCAACACACACACATTCAACACACACACATTCAACATTCACACATGCACACATTCAACACACACACATTCAACATTCACACATTCACACACTCAACATTCACACATTCAACATTCACACATTCAACATTCAGCACTCACACATTCAACATTCACACATGCACACATTCAACACGCACACATTCAACATTCAGCACTCACACATTCAACATTCACACATTCACACATGCACACATTCAACACGCACACATTCAACATTCAGCACTCACACATTCAACACGCACACATTCAACATTCACACATTCAACACGCACACATTCAACATTCAGCACTCACACATTCAACACGCACACATTCAACATTCACACATTCAACACGCACACATTCAACATTCAGCACTCACACATTCAACACGCACACATTCAACATTCACACATTCAACACGCACACATTCAACATTCAGCACTCACACATTCAACACGCACACATTCAACATTCACATTCACACATTCAACATTCACACATTCAACACGCACACATTCAACATTCACACATTCAACACGCACACATTCAACATTCACACATTCAACACGCACACATTCAACATTCACACATTCAACATTCAACACGCACACATTCAACATTCACACATTCAACACGCACACATTCAACATTCAGCACTCACACATTCAACACGCACACATTCAACATTCACATTCACACATTCAACATTCACACATTCAACACGCACACATTCAACATTCACACATTCAACACTCACACATTCAACATTCAACATTCAGCACTCACACATTCAACACGCACACATTCAACATTCACACATTCAACACGCACACATTCAACATTCACACATTCAACACGCACACATTCAACATTCAGCACTCACACATTCAACACGCACACATTCAACATTCACACATTCAACACGCACACATTCAACATTCAGCACTCACACATTCAACACGCACACATTCAACATTCACACATTCAACACGCACACATTCAACATTCAGCACTCACACATTCAACACGCACACATTCAACATTCACATTCACACATTCAACATTCACACATTCAACACGCACACATTCAACATTCACACATTCAACACGCACACATTCAACATTCACACATTCAACACGCACACATTCAACATTCACACATTCAACATTCAACACGCACACATTCAACATTCACACATTCAACACGCACACATTCAACATTCAGCACTCACACATTCAACACGCACACATTCAACATTCACATTCACACATTCAACATTCACACATTCAACACGCACACATTCAACATTCACACATTCAACACTCACACATTCAACATTCAACATTCAGCACTCACACATTCAACACGCACACATTCAACATTCACACATTCAACACGCACACATTCAACATTCACACATTCAACACGCACACATTCAACATTCACACATTCAACACGCACACATTCAACATTCACACATTCAACACGCACACATTCAACATTCACACATTCAACACGCACACATTCAACATTCACACATTCAACACGCACACATTCAACATTCACACATTCAACACGCACACATTCAACATTCACACATTCAACATTCACACATTCAACATTCACACATTCAACACGCACACATTCAACATTCACACATTCAACACGCACACATTCAACATTCAGCACTCACACATTCAACACGCACACATTCAACATTCACATTCACACATTCAACATTCACACATTCAACACGCACACATTCAACATTCACACATTCAACACGCACACATTCAACATTCAGCACTCACACATTCAACACGCACACATTCAACATTCACACATTCAACATTCAACACGCACACATTCAACATTCACATTCACACATTCAACATTCACACATTCAACACGCACACATTCAACATTCACACATTCAACACGCACACATTCAACATTCACACATTCAACATTCAACACGCACACATTCAACATTCACACATTCAACACGCACACATTCAACATTCAGCACTCACACATTCAACACGCACACATTCAACATTCACATTCACACATTCAACATTCACACATTCAACACGCACACATTCAACATTCACACATTCAACACGCACACATTCAACATTCACACATTCAACACGCACACATTCAACATTCACACATTCAACACGCACACATTCAACATTCACACATTCAACATTCAACACGCACACATTCAACATTCACATTCACACATTCACACACTCAACATTCACACATTCACACACTCAACACACACACACTCAAACATTCACACACTCAACACTTGACAAGTAAAAGCATGTATGTATTTACTGTTTATTTTGTTTATTCTCATTTATGATCATTCTCTAATATTTTCCAGCTCATCTGCCGGTTCCTGTGATCATCAGAGACTCTTCTCAATGTTCTTCAAGCTCTAAATGTGTGTTGGTGTGTTCAGTGGTGAATGTGACACCGGTGACTCTCTCCTGGTACAAAGGACACAGTTTATTGTCCTCCATCAGTGTGTCTGATCTCAACAGAAGTCTCTCTCTGGAGGTGGAATATCAGGAGAACAACACCTACAGCTGTGTGGTGAACAATCCCATCAGAAACCAGACTAAACATCTCAACATCACTGAAGTCTGTCAGCCGTGTTCAGGTGGTGAGTTTATTGTTTGTTTACAGTCTCTGAAAATGCAAATTAATTTCTTTGATTCACTGTTGTGTGTTCTGATTGAAGTTAAACTAGTCGAAACTATTTCAATATTAGTTCATAAAGCGGCTCAGTCCAGCTATCATCTGTTTGTTCTGTTATTTCCTCAGATTGTGTTCACTGTTGTTCTTTCACTGAAGCTGTGATCCGATTGGTCCTCTCTGCTCTGGTGGGCGTGGCTTCTATTGCTGTACTTGTTTATGACATCACATCCAGAAGAGAAGTGACATCACCATCATGAAGTGGCAAAACACATGAATATTAATTAGGATATGTGCAGACAGAGCCAAATAATATTTGACTGCTTTTGAGTTCATCGTCACTCTTGATGATACATTTAAATGCTCCAATAAATATTTCACATTTTCATTAATAAAATGTTTACTGTTAAATATTAAGTAAAAAAGTTAAATATTACCAAAAGTAAACTGAAGAATGTATTTTCCTTAGATATATTTTGACCAATTTGTATGTACAGTATTACACCCCCCCCCCCCCCAAAATATATTTTGTATTGTACGGTTACAAAGAATATGGTAAAATAAACATTGATTTTTTTTTTCTAATCAGATGAGTTTCACTTTTTAATATTATCACCAGTTATAATGCATTATTTATGACAGGACACATTGAATTGTACTGTTATCACCAACATAAAGATACAACAATATTGTTCTCATAAGTAATTTTTAATATTCAGAAATATTCATTCACAATGTGCTTGAACCTGAACACTAAAATAAACCTTTCATGTTTAACATCTGTATATGTGAAAGCAGTAAAACACTGTTTGTCCACTAGAGGTCAGAAATGATCAACACGTGAGAGCAGTTACAACAGCAGTGCACTGGATCTGTACTGAGTGTTCAAGTCAAACATGAAAGAATATGTACACATTTATACTTACTCTCTTTTGTGGAACATAAATATTCACTCTTTATGGGAAAAAAGATGCAATGAAAGTGAATCGGTGACATTCAAATTCTGTCTAACATCTTATGTGTCCCACAGAAGAAAGAAAGTCATAAAAGTTTGAAAAAACAGAAGAGAAAAATGACAGAATTTTCACATTTCTGATAAAAACAAAATTAAAATGAAAATAAGATTAAAAGCATCAACACTCACTCCTAAAAACAAACACTTCTGGTTAAACTTTATTATTTCTACAATAAATGTGTCATAAAAGTCAAAGTAATTTTACGGAGACTGGAGTTAGATTTGTCTGAACTGTATCTTAAAAACCGATTCAGAATAGTGGTGCATCAATCAAGACATTTGAGGCCGATGACGATCTCCAATTTTTTAACATTAAGATAAGCTGATAAAGATTTTTTTAAAGCGTCCTTTGCCACACTTTTGCCAGTTATATTCTGCAGATATGTTTATGCCCCACACAGTAAAATTATGGTAACACTTTACAAAAAGTTTCCATTTGTGAACATTATTTAACAACATTATTTAACATGAACTAATTAACTTAATATTAGTTACAACAGATACTAATACGTTTAAAAAAAAAATCAAAGGTTGTTTTAGGTAAACTAATAATGAACAATTGTTTTATTAACTAACATTATGGCTAATAAATGCTATAAAGACAAAAGAAGAGTAGATGGCCATGGCTTTAGAAAAAAATACACACAGCAGTAATGAAAAATTATAGTGTTTTCAACATAAACTGGAGATTCAGTCTGTAATTAGCCAGTTCTCCAGGATCAAGTTGTGGCTTCTTAATATGCAGTTTGATACTGTAATTGCCATTTTAAAGTCTCTTAGGACATTTCTTAAGGATAGCGAGGAGGTAGGAGATTACAGAAGAGGCCCTGAGATTATAGGGAATACCTCTTTTAAGAGCTTAGTTGGTATTGGATCTAACATACATGTTGTGGCTTTGATTTTTTGATAAGTTGTGTTAGCTCTTCAAAGTCGAAGAGACGATGATGTGTGATGAACCCAAGTGCAGTTTTATTTACAAAGTGATATCCAAAAACCATAGCTTCAAACATGAACAAAACAAAAAATTAACTTGACAAAAACTTGACTTGAACAAAACATAAATATGAACATGAACTTGACTTAACATGACTTGACTATGAACTTTGAATAAACAATAACAAGACATTACACAAACAATACCTGACAAAGGACAATGGCAAAAATGAGGCTTAAATACATGGACAAGGGAGAAACATGACAATACCTCTAATTTTGTATTCTACCATTTGTGCTCCATTTTCAAAGATGCTCTCTTGAGAGCATGAGAATGATCATTGTACCATGGTGCAGAGCTCCATCCATCCATTTTCAACCGCTTATCCAAAGTTGAGTCGTGGGGGAGCAGCTCCAGCAGGGGACCCCAAACTTCCCTATCCCGAGCCACATTAACCAGCTCTGACTGGGGGACCCTCGAGACGTTCCCAGGCCAGGGTGGAGATGTAATCTCTCCACATAGTCCTGGGTCTTCCCCGAGGCCTCCTCCTAGCTGGACGTGCCTGAAACACCTCCCTAGGGAGGCGCCCAGGGGGCATCCTTACCAGATGCCCAAACCACCTCAACTGGCTCCTTTTGATGCAAAGGAGCAGCGGCTCTACTCCGAGCTACTCACGGATGACTGAGCTCCTCACCCTATCTCTAAGGGAGAAGCCCGCCACCCTTCTGAGGAACCCCATTTCGGCCGCTTGTACTCGTGACCTAGTTCTTTCAGTCATGACCCAGCCTTCATGACCATAGGTGAGGGTAGGAACAAAAATTGAACAGTAAATCATGACAACGGTGTGATAGAGTGAGTGCAATACCGCCCCCGCTGCCCCGATTCTCCGGCCAACTTCCCGCTCCATTGTCCCCTCACTCGTGAACAAGACCCTGAGGTACTTGAACTCCTTCACTTGGGGCAATACCTCCTTTATCTGTGAAACTCTTTCCACAATGATGACATGTGTGCACTTTCTTTCCAGTGTAAACAGTCTTGAGATTTGTTAGATTTGCTTTGCATGTGAAATTCTTTGCCTCCACAGGGCAGGTAATACATTTTCCAGATCATCTTCTTTTTATCCTCTTCTCTTCTCTGCAGTCTGTGAGTGACATTGTCATTTATCCTTCACTTTATTGTCACGGTATACAATTTCATTGCTTCCTTCTCGTCTCGTGTTATTGTTGTTGCATGAATACACGTGTGTTGTGGGCGTGAGTGAGTGTCATTCCTTGATTCGCTCCAGCTGATCATCATATCATCACCAGCTGCAGCTGATCTCATTCCACTATAAATGCTCACAGTTTTCTCATCTCCATTGTCAGATCGTTGTTGGATGTATCGGTGTTCCAGTCTTGTGTTCCTGAGTCTCTCGTCGTGTGTTCCTGTGTAGTTCGTCTATTGTGGATTATCGTCGGTTGTGGATTATCACCGCTTGTGGATTTTCTTCGTCTGTCTTCACTGCACCACTTGGGATTCACCACGCGGACCATCAACGTCCTTGTGTCACCATTCCACGCCCGTGTCTTTCTGTTTGGACTTCCTCTCATTAAATAGAGTTTACCTGCTATTGCTTCCTGTGCATTTGTTGAGTCATGACAGAACGATCTGACCATGGCATGTAAGCAGCGGGTATTTCATCGTCTAGCTTGGAGGATTTCGTTCAACACAGCATGAGAAGAATGGACTCACAAGAAAAGAATTTGAATGACACGGGTCGTGCGGTACAAGCCTTGGTGACGCAGGTGTCCGAGCTGACCCAGCAGATATTACTTCTTCGAGCTCCCACTGCGCCGCCCACACCAGTCGTTCCCCTCGGTCCACCGGAGAATTCGACTCACGTCGAACCACACTTACCGGTTCCAGAAAGCTACACGGGTGAGTCTGCATATTGTAGAGCATTCCTGACCAGATGTGCTATGCATTTTGCTCTACAACCCAGAACATTTCAAAATGAGCAGACTAAAGTAGCGTTTGTACTAACCTTGCTAACCGGTAAAGCATCGCTATGGGGGATGGCGGTGTGGGAGAATCAAGATCCCTGCTGTGCCTCATTCCCGACACTCTCCGTGGAGACGAGAAGGAAGCAATGAATTTGTATACCGTGACATTTATTGACTTCCATCAGGTCTAAAATAAACACACACAAAGAGAGAGAGAGAGAAAGGGAGAGAGAGAGCTTTTCAGCTCTGTGTTTGATTGCTTTTCCTACTGTGATCCATTATTCCACTCTGTTCTCCACTTCTTTCCTGATTATCACCACTAGCAGTGTACAGATTATCTAATGAATGAATGGATTATTATTATTATTATTATTTGGCAGGAATGAGTAATTATACAAACGAATCTGATATAAATACTTTGTGGTGGTGTTTATTGAAATGTGACTATTGAATACATATTTTTTCTCTGTTTCAGTGTGTAGCCCAGTTGAAATTCTTATCTATATTATTTTACTTTTCTTCAAAATGTATCTTTTTATTGTTTTGTGTATATATTTGATTTATATTGTATATTTGTACTTTTCACGTATTGAAAACATTATTTCATATTGTTAGAAGTGTATAAAGTTTGTCTAGGCTCTGATTGGGTATTTCATATGTCAGATTGGTTTGGAGATGGTGTGATAGGCGGAGGGGGCGGGGAAAAGAAAAAAAAAGAGAGGAAGAGACGAAGGAAAAATGAACGACAGCGACACGGAGTGTGACGCCATTACGATGTGACTATTCCTTTGTTTTACTAATAGGTAGGAGTTTATGTAATTTCGTACAGAAGTTAAAGGGTAAATATCCTACATTAGTTCATCGTGAGTGTTATGTATATACTCGCGATTCGCGAAGGTGACGCACTTGTTATTCACGGGTGATTTGGGTTAACCGGAGACTGAGCTCCTCTGGCCTCGGTGGATTTCAATACCAGGTAGCGCTTCAGGTACCCGGGATTGCCTGGAAGTTCCCCTGGCCTCGTTGGATTCCCTGATCGGGACCGCACGGCGAGTGATGATAATTTTTGCTCGGTGCAGCACGGTATTTTCTCCTTTCTGACGCTCTCTGCATTGCTCATTTTTTCCCGTGGGACTGTGATGATGTGAGCATGATAATCGTGAGTAGTATTTTCCATTATTTTTGGCTCTAGTAAGAGTACGTGGCGATTTGTATTTTTCCGCCCCAACGCACACAAGCGTCGTTCAGGCCTGCATCTTAGTTTATTTGTTTACTTTGTTTGGGACTATTTTGGACATTCATATATGTTTTCAAGAGACTGGGCCCAGTGAAGGTTAAATACTGACTGAAAAGAAATGTAAAGTATTGTGAAAGTGTTGCATATACTCCAAAGAGTTAATTGTGAGTAATTTAAAGTTATTTACTGTATTCATAACTTGTTTTGGAGGTTAATGTCATAACTTGAGTTAATTGCCAAGTAAAAGGTAAATCAGGGAGTATTTGAAATTGAGTCTTTATTCATTTTTTCTTATTATATTTACATTCTGTATTTTACTGATTTCTATTTGAATTCCCCTATCATAAACTATTAATACTTAAGTAACAAACCCAGGGCACTCTAGATATTGGTACATATAGAGTGCTACATATAAATTGGAGGCACCGCTGGGATCTTTTCCCCATTTTTCTACCATATAGTGTGTTATTGTGAGAGACACATATTACTCAGTATGGATATTCCCAAAAAATTAACCTTGGGTGAGCTCATTGAATGGTGTGAGTGTTAAGTGGAGTGCCCACTGATTTAGAGGTATCCGACATCGAAGAAGTGGCACAAACTGTAAAAGTTTTTGGGAGAGTTCGAGTCAGGGATGAAAAATACTACTCTCAAATGCAAAGTAAAATTGTGCTGTGTGAGTGCAGGCAGCCAGTAAGCCCAGATCAGACCCCACCTGAGATCCAACCTGCTAGTGGAGAAATTCCCTGGAAGATAATGCTACTTACCCCAAGAGAGTCAGAGCAGTTTTCTGATAAATTTCACAAGTTATTACAAGAGGAAGGCAAGACTATGGATGATGTCAGGGCTTTTTTCTCCAAGGATCCCCTCCAAGGAAGTTCACCTGATAGTATCATCCGAGCCGTTGGAGATCTCCTTGAGAAAACCATGAGACCCAGCAGCGATACTAATGCTTTCAGACGTTTGAGGACATTTTCTGGGACCATTCCCACTCCTCCCGGTGAAGAAAGCCTAGAACATTGGCTGGCTCAGGCACATTTAATGGTTGAAGAGTGTAGCTGTTCCAACCGAGAAAAACGCACACTGATAGTTGAAAGCTTAAAGGGTCCTGCTTTAGATATTATTCAAGCCGTGAGGGTAAACGATCCCAATGCGACCCCTACTAGTTATTTGAGGGCATTGGAGAATGCTTTTGGTACTCCTGAGTCTGGGGAGGACTTGTATTTTGCCTTCAGATCTATGCACCAGCAGTCTGGTGAAAAACTGTCTGATTTCCTGCAGAGGTTGGAGAGGTCTCTTAGAAGAGTTTTGCACAGAGAGGGAATATCTCCCCAACGCACAGACCAAGTTAGGCTAGAACAGCTTATAAGAGGTTCCATTCAATCTGACATGATATTGGTGCATCTACGACTAAGGGAGAGAAAAGCAAAGCCTCCTACCTTTTTGCAGTTGTTGAATGAAATCAGAGAGGAAGAAGAATATGAAGTCTCGCGTCAAAAACTGAATCCTACTGTAAGACAGGTTCAGACTAACAAAGAGATGAAGTCAAGTTCTTCTGAAATTCAAGAGCTGAAAGCAGAACTCCAAGTGTTAACTTCTAAGTTGAAGAAAAGAGATACTGAGCCTGAAACAAAACTGAAAAATTCTCAAAAGCCAGTTGAGATTGAAACGGAGAATGATGTACAGATGCTGCAGAAACAAGTGAAAAAAACTCCAGGAACAGCTTAGTGTAATGACAGTGTCACAAGGTATGTCTGTGTCTAGAGAGTTCCCAAGAAGGGATGGGCGAAGCAAGCCTAATAGTAACTGGAAACCTCCGTTACCTCCTGAAACTTCAGATTATTTCTGTTACAGATGTGGCGAAGATGGCCATATTGCCACTCATTGCACTTCTTCTGAGAACCATGCAAAAGTCATTCAAAAGCTGATCCGTGCTCTTCGGAGGGGCAGGGGTGGAAAAGAACCCGCGTCTGCAGCAGTACAGAACTTTTCCGTTCATCAGGGAAAAGTGGAGTTTCTCAAGCTAAGTCACTTACCTGAGGGGTTAGTTGGCCCATCTCCTCTTGCTAGTGTCACGCTTGAAGGTCAGCCATGCAGAGCCCTACTGGACAGTGGTTCCCGTGTCACCATAGTGTTTGAAAGTTGGTACCAGCAGCACCTTTCACATGTTCCTCTTATGCCTCTTTCAGATCTTGCAATATGGGGTCTCAGTGATTCCACATACCCCTACAGTGGGTATATATCTGTTGAATTGGCTTTTCCTGATGTCAGATCACTCGTTAACGAGAAGATTTCAATCTTGGCACTTGTATGTCCGGACCCCAAGAGTCCAGATCCGGTTTCAGTCATTCTTGGCACAAATACTTCCAAGCTGAACACTCTGTTGGCTCACTGCAAAGAGTTGGTCAATAGCAGCACCGTCAATTCGCTGAGAATACTTCCTTATGAGTTGAATGTTACCCAACAGTCTTTGACATCCAGCAGCCGAGTATCTACTGATGTTGTGGGACTAGTGAAATGGGAGGGTCCCGGACCATTAACTATTCCTCCTCGCAATACTAGTTATGCTGTGTGTAAGGTCATGCCCCACCAATCTTTAGGCAATCACATTCTTCTGGTGGAGATGCCGGAAGATGGTCAACTTCCTGCTGGGGTCCTAATACCTTCTCTGGTGATGACTCCTTCTGTTGTGAATGAAGATCATTTCCTTGCAGTACCCCTGCATAATGAATCTCAGAAGGGAACAGTGATTCCTATCGGGACTCTAGTTGCTCAAGTATGTGTGGTAGACACTGTCACAGTGCCACAGAAATCAGTTTCCACACAAAAGTCCCTAGAACCTAGCTTGTTTGACTTTGGCGATTCTCCGATTCCTGAAGTTTGGAAAACACGCCTTGTTAACCTTCTGTCACAGAAAACGGGAGTTTTTTCAGTAGATGAATGGGATGTAGGATTAGCCAGGGGGGTGAAACACCAAATACGACTCAGTGATTCAAAGCCATTCCGAGAGAGATCCAGGCGTATAGCCCCGGCTGACATTGAAGATGTTCGCCGTCATATACAAGAACTGTTGGCAGCCGGAATAATCAAAGAATCACGCAGTCCTTATGCTTCCCCCATAGTCATTGCAAGAAAGAAGAATGGCCGAATACGAATGTGCATTGACTATCGGACATTGAACTCACGCACAGTGCCTGATCAGTACACCATGCCTCGTATTGATGATGTGCTGGATTGTTTGACGGGCAGCAAATGGTTTTCTGTCTTGGATCTGAGGAGCGGATATTACCAGATTGCAATGGCGGAAGAAGATAAGGAGAAAACAGCGTTCCTTTGTCCATTGGGGTTCTACCAGTTTGAGAGGATGCCTCAGGGAATAACTGGAGCTCCTGCGACATTCAAACGATTGATGGAAGCAGCAGTTGGAGACATGAATCTGTTACAGGTACTGGTCTATCTGGATGATTTGATAGTGTTCGGGAAAACCCTTGAGGAGCATGAGGAACGCCTGTTGAAGGTACTGAAAAGGCTAGAGGAGTGTGGCCTAAAAATTTCAATTGATAAGTGTCAATTTTGGGGTGGTGATGAAACATATAGAGGCTAGGAGGTCCATGTCTGATCTGAAAACACAAGATCCTGTCCTCATGATATTTCGGAGGGAGAGTCCTAAGATCCAGATGAAAAAAGGACTTCTATACAGAATCATCCAAAGATCTGGAAAAGAGGTGTGTCAGTTAATTCTACCCGAGCAGTACAGGCCTATGGTTCTTAAAGCTATGCATGATGACCTAGGACATTTTGGAGTTGAGAGAACCATGGTTCTCATAAAGGACCGATTTTATTGGCCCAGGATGGCATTTGAGATTACACAGTACATCAAGAATTGTGGTAGATGTGTTGCTCGGAAGACGGTGCCACAGAGAGCTGCGCCCTAACAACAAATCACGAGCACAGGCCCACTTGATTTAGTGTGTATAGACTTTTTGTCTATAGAGCCGGATTCTAAAGGAATCTCAAACGTGCTAATAGTAACAGATCACCCGATATGCACACCCGATATGCACAAGCCTTCATAACTAAAGATCAAAAGGCTTTAACAGTGGCAAAGGTTCTGTTTGAAAAGTTCTTTGTGCATTACGGATTTCCTAATCGCATCCATTCTGACCAAGGACGCGATTTTGAGAGTCAGGTCATTAAAGAGTTGTTGGGAATGTTGGGTATCCGTAAGTCAAGGACTTCACCTTACCACCCTCAAGGAGACGCCCAACCAGAAAGATTTAACTGCACGTTACTGTCCATGCTTGGAACTCTCGACCCAGACAAAAAGTCAAGGTGGAGCCAGTATGTATGCCAGCTGGTTCATGCATATAACTGCACCAAAAATGATGCCACTGGTTTTTCGCCATATTACTTGATGTTTGGTCGAGAGGCTAAACTACCCATTGACTTGTGTTTTGGAATATCTCCTGATGGTGAAGATGATGTAAAATATCATCAGTACGTGGATCAAATGAAAAGTGAGTTGAAAAGTTCTTATCAGCTGGCCATGGAGGAAGCATCTAAGAATCATCAAAGAAACAAAAAACATTATGATGCTAGAGTCCGAAATCAGACTCTCGAAGGAGGTGATCGGGTGTTGGTGCGTAATCTAGGGCTCACTGGAAAACACAAGCTGCAGGATAGGTGGAATCCATTGCTTTACCTGGTGATAGAAAAGCTTCCTCACCTACCTGTTTACAGAGTAAAGCCTGAAAGGGGATTAGGTGTTGTGAAAACATTACACCGTAATCACTTACTTCCAATTGGTTATCTGGTGAGGATGCCTGTGAATGTTCCTAAAGCATCAAAAAGCCGGACAGCGATGACTCGAGCACGAGGGGTGGAAAGATTACAAGAGTCAAACAATCAAAGTTCAGCACAAAGTGAAGAACAAGATGAGTGGAATTTTGAGTCTGAAGAGGAAGATCTTTATCCTATACCACAATTTACCTTTCAAAGGACTGGGTTAGGGGATAGAACAATTGAGTCTGATAATACCTTACCTGCTCCAAGTGATACCCCGGTTGTTCCTGTTGAAGGACCTCCAGTTTCAGATGTATCTGAGGAAGAGGATGAACAAGAAGAGTTAATTCAATGTGGAGGAACAGAGGATTCGCTATCATCTGTCCTGGAACCTGTGGTGGACACAGAACTAGATGCGGGAGACGTCCTTGCTTCTAGTGTCTCGGATAAGGAGGTGGAGACAATCTCTGAGCCAAAAGAGCGTAGAAAAGTGAAGCCTGTCATTCGACTTAGTTACGATGAACCTGGAAAACCTACAGACATACCAATTACCATAATACATAGGGGCATGATGATTCAGATCTCTTATCAATAAGAACTTGAAGTCTCACAGTTATACATTGATACCTTGATATATACATTTCTTACCTTTAAGGGGGTAGACAACTGAGTTCCCTTTTAAGTCTCATGGGGACATGAAGACCTTCTAGTAGGGGGAGGGTGTAGCCCAGTTGAAATTCTTATCTATATTATTTTACTTTTCTTCAAAATGTATCTTTTTATTGTTTTGTGTATATATTTGATTTATATTGTATATTTGTACTTTTCACGTATTGAAAACATTATTTCATATTGTTAGAAGTGTATAAAGTTTGTCTAGGCTCTGATTGGGTATTTCACATGTCAGATTGGTTTGGAGATGGTGTGATAGGCGGAGGGGGCGGGGAAAAGAAAAAAAAAGAGAGGAAGAGACGAAGGAAAAATGAACGACAGCGACACGGAGTGTGACGCCATTACGATGTGACTATTCCTTTGTTTTACTAATAGGTAGGAGTTTATGTAATTTCGTACAGAAGTTAAAGGGTAAATATCCTACATTAGTTCATCGTGAGTGTTATGTATATACTCGCGATTCGCGAAGGTGACGCACTTGTTATTCACGGGTGATTTGGGTTAACCGGAGACTGAGCTCCTCTGGCCTCGGTGGATTTCAATACCAGGTAGCGCTTCAGGTACCCGGGATTGCCTGGAAGTTCCCCTGGCCTCGTTGGATTCCCTGATCGGGACCGCACGGCGAGTGATGATAATTTTTGCTTGGTGCAGCATGGTATTTTCTCCTTTCTGACGCTCTCTGCATTGCTCATTTTTCCCCGTGGGACTGTGATGATGTGAGCATGATAATCGTGAGTAGTATTTTCCATTATTTTTGGCTCTAGTAAGAGTACGTGGCGATTTGTATTTTTCCGCCCCAACGCACACAAGCGTCGTTCAGGCCTGCATCTTAGTTTATTTGTTTACTTTGTTTTGGACTATTTTGGACATTCATATATGTTTTCAAGAGACTGGGCCCAGTGAAGGTTAAATACTGACTGAAAAGAAATGTAAAGTATTGTGAAAGTGTTGCATATACTCCAAAGAGTTAATTGTGAGTAATTTAAAGTTATTTACTGTATTCATAACTTGTTTTGGAGGTTCATGTCATACCTGGAGTTAATTGCCAAGTAAAAGGTAAATCAGGGAGTATTTGAAATTGAGTCTTTATTCATTTTTTCTTATTATATTTACATTCTGTATTTTACTGATTTCTATTTGAATTCCCCTACCATAAACTATTAATACTTAAGTAACAAACCCAGGGCACTCTAGATATTGGTACATATAGAGTGCTACAAGTGTGTTTTAAAAATGAATGAGGTCGCGCGCGCGTGCACGGCAGCATCATCACACGCAGCATCTTTCGTTCATTCCTCATTGCACTTCATATTTACTCCTGGCGCGAAACGAGCGATTAATACTGTGTCAGACGGGTATATTCCGCTGTGCTGGATTGCGGTGTTTTCATGAAAAATGGCGAGATGTGTTCACGCGCGTCTGATGATGATGATGATGGTGGTGGTGGTGGTGATTTGGCGCAGTGGACGCACTCATGTTCACCAAGCATTACACGTAAAAAAAATACTCATTACCAGAGCAGTAAAAGCGGTTACACATAAAGAACCCTAATTTATACCTCACAGGTAAGTAAACACACATTTCACACAGCGTTAGACAAAAAACAAAAGCTAAACAAAAAAAAAACACTTATTTCTTGTGCATTACATGTAATATTTTTTTTATTTCTACGGTATTACACGTAAACAAAAAAATTATATAAAAATGTTTCTGCAACATTACACATAATAAACATTAATTTATACAACATTACATGAAAACACTGATTTGCAATACAGTAAGAAATACTAATTTCTGTTGCATTACACTAAAAACTAAACACAACGAATTTATACCGCATTACACACACACACACACACACACACAGACAATTTGTCTGTCTGTCTATCTCGACCTCACCCGTGTCACAGTGAGCACAGACTCTGTCTGGCTGTCTCTCTGTCTGTCTCGACCTCACCCGTGTCACAGTGAGCATAGACTCTGTCTGTCTGTCTGTCTGTCTTGACCTCACCCGTGTCACAGTGAGCACAGACTCTGTCTGTCTGTCTCTCTGTCTGTCTCAACCTCACCCGTGTCACAGTGAGCATAGACTCTGTCTGTCTGTCTTTCTGTCTCGACCTCACCCGTGTCACAGTGAGCATAGACTCTGTCTGTCTGTCTTTCTGTCTCGACCTCACCCGTGTCACAGTGAGCACAGACTCTGTCTGTCTGTCTGTCTGTCTGTCTGTCTCGACCTCACCCGTGTCACAGTGAGCACAGACTCTGTCTGTCTGTGCCTCTGTCTCGACCTCACCCGTGTCACAGTGAGCACACACTCTGTCTGTCTGTCTGTCTGTCTGTCTCGACCTCACCCGTGTCACAGTGAGCATAGACTCTGTCTGTCTGTCTTTCTGTCTCGACCTCACCCGTGTCACAGTGAGCACAGACTCTGTCTGTCTGTCTGTCTGTCTGTCTGTCTCGACCTCACCCGTGTCACAGTGAGCACAGACTCTGTCTGTCTGTGCCTCTGTCTCGACCTCACCCGTGTCACAGTGAGCACACACTCTGTCTGTCTGTCTGTCTGTCTGTCTCGACCTCACCCGTGTCACAGTGAGCATAGTCTCTGTCTGTCTGTCTGTCTCGACCTCACCCGTGTCACAGTGAGCACAGACTCTGTCTGTCTCGACCTCACCCGTGTCACAGTGAGCACAGACTCTGTCTTTCTGTCTCTCTGTCTGTCTCGACCTCACCCGTGTCACAGTGAGCACAGACTCTGTCTCTCTGTCTATCTGTCTGTCTCACTGTCTGTCTATCTGTCTGTCTGTCTCTCTCGACCTCACCCGTGTCACAGTGAGCACAGACTCTGTCTTTCTGTCTCTCTGTCTGTCTCGACCTCACCCGTGTCACAGTGAGCACAGACTCTGTCTGTCTGTCTGTCTCGACCTCACCCGTGTTACAGTGAGCACAGACTCTGTCTGTCTGTCTGTCTGTCTGTCTGTCTGTCTGTCTCGACCTCACCCGTGTTACAGTGAGCACAGACTCTGTCTGTCTGTCTCGACCTCACCGTGTTACAGTGAGCACAGACTCTGTCTATCTGTCTCGACCTCACCCGTGTCACGTTTAGCATAGACTTTGTCTGTCTGTCTGTCTGTCTCGACCTCACCCGTGTTACAGTGAGCACAGACTCTGTCTGTCTGTCTGTCTCGACCTCACCCGTGTCACAGTGAGCACAGACTCTGTCTGTCTGTCTTTCTCGACCTCACCCGTGTCACAGTGAGCACAGAGTCTGTCTGTCTGTCTCTCTGTCTGTCTCTGTGCTCACCCGTGTCACAGTGAGCACAGACTCTGTCTGTCTGTCTGTCTGTCTCGACCTCACCCGTGTTACAGTGAGCACAGACTCTCTGCTTGTCTGCTTTGGGGAGAGTGAACATTGCCACTCAACTGGATGAGGGATACAGGCTAGATGTCCGTCGCCGCAACGATGAGGTTAGCAAGAACCGCCACATCCTAAACTGGCTAATCCAGTGTGTGAAGTTTTGCGGAGTGTTTGAGTTAGCTTTGCAAGGCAAAGATGAAACTGAGGGCTCCACCAACCCTGGTATTTTTCTCCTGGTATACAATTCAAAACGAGCTACTGGAGTGTATGCTAGCGGTCATGAGGGAACATATTGTGGAGGTGGTGAAGTCGGCGAACTTCGTAGCCATCCAAGCTGACGAGACCACAGATGTTTCTACACTGACAAAGACACAACTGGTGCTTGTGCTGAGGTACATCGACAGCAACCATAAAGTGCAGGAACGCTTTTTTGAGTTTCTTCCCATCTCGGAATCAACCTCAATCTCAATTGCCAGTGTGCTTTTGGAGAGACTGAACGGTCTTTTTGCCGATGACGAGAAAGTTAAACTCTTCGCGCAAGATTACGATGGAGCCAGTGTGATGAGGGGAGAGAAGGCTGGTGTGCAGCAAAAGGTGCGTGAACATTTCAAGAAAGCCCATTATGTGCATTGCTATGCACATCAGCTGAATTTGGTCATGCAGCAAGCTACTTCTCGCATCATAAAAGTGAATAAAAAAAGTCACCCAAACGGACCAGCATTCTTGACCAGACTGTTGCACGAAGACTGCCCAAAGCTTCATCCACACAGTGGAACTTCAACAGCAGAGTCGTGAACACTGTCTACGAGAATCGATACGACCTCATTCAATGTTTTGAAGCCACCAGGACGGGTTCATTGGGTTCATTTGACCAGCCCACCATGAGAGAGGCATCTGGCTACATGAGGATGCTACATGATGAAGATTTCATTTTTTCCCTGTGGCTTTTTCACAAAATCATGTCCACGTCGATACTCTGTACCAGAAGCTCCAGAAGAAGGACATCGATGCTGTCTTCATCAAACGTGCCCTCGACAGCTTCACAAGCAGTGTGCAGGCCATAAGGTAAGATTAAACAATATCATTCGATCGTTCTCAAAGCAGAGCTTTGTCATTTAAAAATGTATTCATGAAAGGAGACTGCATTTGTGTTAGAAATTACACTATTCTCATTATATATGGCCAGTGGTGTAATCTAGCTCACTTTATATTCTGTATACTGTGCTGAACATCCAGGCTAGGTGAGACACAAAGGCTAACTTAAACACTAAAGACTTTATTCATCCCTGCCCATTTTAAATGGAAATGAAATCTTTGTACTAAACGTAGATCAATTTAATATATATCTGTGCATCACATTCATATATATCTGTGCATCACATAGACTACAGTTCTGTACATGGCCTAACAAACACATTGGTCTGTTTGCCTTTAGGGACTCATCTCAACAGCAGCAGCAACAGGAGCCAAAAGACCCAGAACGTCTTTGAGAGAAGAGGAGAAGCAGAGGCTGTCTGAAGAGGTCTGCGACACCATCCTGGATCACACCAAAGCAAGGTTCTCTTTCACTGGCCACCTAGTGAGTGCTACATTACTGCAAGCAGATATGTTTGAAAGGTACTGCCATTCATTTCCTGATGAGGCTCTGAATGCCACTGTGAACGCATACCCCATGCTGTACAAGGCAAAGCTCAAGACAGAACTCTGTCTGATCTATGAGAGTCCTGAATTCAAGGGCTGCTGTGGTGCACTGGCACTGTACCAGGTTCTCATGAGCTACAACCTCCAGGAGACATTCTCTGAGACCGTGACTCTGTTGAACATCCTCATAACTACTCCCATGACAACAGCTGAAGCTGAGAGATGTTTCTCAACTTTGACACGAGTTAAGACATTCCTGCAAAATTCAATGGGCCAGGAACATCTGAATGCACTGGCCATGCTTTCCATGGAGAGGGAACTAGACCTCAACATGGCTGATTGCAATGAGAAAGTAATTGACCACTTTGCTGCATTGAAAGAGAGAAGAGCACAGTTTCAGTACAAATAATGTAGTCTCTCTCTCTCTCTCTCCCTGTCTGTCTCTTTAACACACACACACACACACACACACCAAATCAGTTCACATTTTATGTTGTTTTAAATAGTTATTTTTCATTCATTCAAAAAAAAAAAGTGTACAAAAAAAGAAAACTGTTCATTTTTACAAATCTACACAATTGGCCAGAATATGGTTGTTCATATTTACAAAGCCATACAAATAGCTGTGTACTGTTCAAATGCTGTTTTCAGGCAAAATGTCTATCACTGTTCATGTTCACAAATCTACACAAGAGGGCAGTATATGGAAGTTTATACAAATTGCTTATTACCAATAACTTGCATCAGTGTTTTCAGTAGCCTCTTTCAAAAGCTCCTGCTCGCTTGTTGTGAAAAAGTAAAGATCCACTTCTCTCAACAATTTGTCTACATGTATTTTCAGCTGATATTTCATTTGTTTATGGAAATGCAGATTATTTATGGAGTGTTGAGGAATATGAAAGAACACCCTTGATTATTTGTACAGTGATAACTTATTTTGCTTTTGTAAGCCAATACTTTTGAGATCAGTCAATAAATGCTTCTGGTATTGACTTATATGCTTCCCCCGTCTTTATGTTGTTGCTGGACATATCTTTTTTAAAATGTGTCCCGTTTAGGTATTTTACATCACACAACATTGGATTAATGTAAGTAATGAATAAGTGGAATAATTAACTGCGGAGCCATGTCATTTTTGCTTTTGAAGGCTCCTGGATGCCATTTTCTTACATTGCTTTCCACCTGTAGCTAGAGGGGAAATCTCACCTTAATCATTATCAGAACAATTGCCCCCACTGAGAATTTTTTCAGGAGCTGCCACTGGTCTGTAGGGTGAAAATGTGATCAGATGTGCGACATTTTGGCATGAATCCAATTTGACATTTACTCAAGGCATTGTGCTTCATAAGGAAGTCTACAAGTCTGCTGTTTAAAATACTGCAGAAGACCTTCCCCAGATTACTGTTCACACAGATGCCTCGGTAGTTATTAGGGTCTAATTTATCCCCACTCTTATAGATGGGGCTGATGAGTCCCTGATTCCAGATCTCAGGGAAATAACCGGCACACAGAACATCATTGAACAGTTTTACAGTCGCCAGTTTGAAGTTTTGGTCGGTGTGTTTCAGCATCATTCATGATGCTGTCTACACCGCAGGACTTTTTGGGCTCGAGTATTTGCAATTTTTGTTCCAATTCTTTCATTGTGATGGGAAAATCTAAGGGTTTTTGATTTGCTTTAATTTATCTTTCTAAATGGTCTAATTTTTTAATGATTTCATTTTTATTTGAATTTTGATATTCAGTTGAGCTGTAAAGTTATTGGAAATGTTTTTTCCACAGTCCTTCATCTTCGATTGCCAGATCTTCTTGATTTGATTTGTAGAATAATTTCCATCTATCCCAGAATTTGTTTGTTTTTATTGATTTTTCAATTTCTTCAAGCTGGCTCTGCAAAGATTTAGTTTTTTTCCCATCTGAGTGTGGCTTTATATTGTCTTAATGCCTCACAATATTGAAGACGAAGGTCCTGATTATCTGGTTGACTGTGTTTTTGGTTGGATAAATGTTTTTCTCAGAGCCTTACAGTCTGAATCAAACCATTTGTCTGTGTCTAATTTATTTTTCGTAGTTTTGAGTGTGCCAAATCACTTTTTTGTGCTGTTTTGTAAAATATATAATTTAGATTATATATTTTAGAAGAAGGAAATTGTATGTTAGTGCCAGTAATGAAACGGGCACCATGTGATTCTATGAAATCTAATTCTACACCGGTTCTAGAATTTAAATCGTCCAGAAACACCACATTTCCCTGGGCCTGGAAATGGCTGATTTCTCGCTCTAAGTTTTGAAATGTTTCTTCTTGGAAATAGGACGACTCAAGAGGGGGTGTATATATATGCACACAGGAAGACAGGCTGAGATGTTGATATGATGCCTTTTTTAATTTTCAGCCACAGGTGACATTGTTCTCTTTTGACTAATTCTATGGACAGTTGAGATTTAATCCAGACTATCGTCCCTCCCGAGTCTCTCCCCTGTGTGACTGATGGTAGTATTATCTCTCTATATCCTGAGGGGCAACCAGTGGACTCATCTCCTCTATACCAGCTTTCCTGTAAAATTATGACATCTATGTCTTCAATTCCTCTCATAAAGTCAGAGTTTCTGCTCTTTAGGCCAAAGACTGATGAGTTCAGACCTTGAATGTTCCACATGGAAATACTAAGTGATCACAAAAATATTAAGAATATCTTTAGGGTTTGTTTGCCATTTTGAGAGAAGAGAAAGACAAACACACAAAATAAACAACAGTGATACAATCAATGTGAGTAATGATGAACATTTGCGATGTAAAATGAGAAAATGAGTAAAAAAAATTCTTTCATTGAGTCTTTACACTGATATTATGTATGTATGTATGTATGTATGTATGTTATTGTTGTTATGTGTTTTTTTTTACCACTGTCCGTTATGAGTTATTAAGTGAGTGCAGATGATATTCAGCATGAATTGGATGTCCTGAAGTTAGGATTGGCTCGGTTTGCTCCTCAACTGACAACCTGGGCATAGCTCTGCCTACCTGGCTGGTGCTGTATCTGCTGTGGAGGGGGTTCCAGTGCTGTGGGATATTCTGTAGGAGCTGTGTGACTTTTATAGTGTATTCTCTGTCTGTGTGGCTCCTGTGTGGGTGCTGAAGCTCTGGCCAGAGCTCTAGATGGGGTGCTGGGTGGGCCGTTGTTTCTGGAAGTTGGATTGGCTGGGATGGGGCTGGTTCTGTTCCACCTGGGACTTGTCTGGATGGTCCTCTTTAGAGCGACATCTTTCAGTCTCTTTGCCAGAACATGCACCAGATTCTTATATAAGTGGACGTGGTCATACAGACAGTCAGTGTCCAGGTCTGGGTGATGGGCCAAGTGAACATTAGGCAGAAGGGCACAGTGTCTGGTGATGCTAGCGTTTATTTTATAAATTTTTTGGGGATAGAAATCTTTTCTCTGCAGCAGAGTGGAGAAGATGATTTTTGATTTGGGGAAAATGTGTCTTGCTTTCTCCACAACAGCTCTGAGAGAGTCGGACACTCAGTCCTGTTGACTTTATCTGTGTTGGGACACCAGAGTTTAACAGCTCTGTGTTGGGGGAAAAGTTTCTTCATATCAATGAATTTCCCATTTGAGTCAATAAGTAGGGCTATTTCAGGTATTTGGTGCTGGGCTGCTGTCAGATGAGGGCTGCTCTGCTGGGGCACTTGACAGGGGGCACTGTGATGACTGTGTGCTGTCTATGTCAGGCCTCTCTGGGCTGGGGGGTGGTGGGTGCTGACTGTCTGTGTCAGGTGTCTCTGGGGTGGAAGGCAGTATTGAGGGGGGCAGAGTATCAGCTCTGTGGATCTGTTGTGATTCCTCTCTGGCCTGCAGCAGCTCTCTCACCTGCTCACTCAGTGCCTGGATCTCACTTCGCTGATGCTCTCTCTCCTCCTGTAACTCTCTGAGCTGCTGCCTCAGCTCTAGTGAGGACTGTTCTCTGTCCTGTATCTGACAGTCTCTGTGTTCTGCCGGAGTTTAGTGTGGCATGCACATGTCTCTGAGTGCACAGGCTGCTTCTGTTTGAGCACAGTTTCTCTGAGCTGCACCAGGTCCATCTCCAGCCTGGTGAAGTGCTCCTGGAGCAGAGGTATATAATTGAGCAGGGCGGGGGAGGGGTGCCTCTCATTTTCAGCAGTTTCTGCAGGGGCGGGGCTGAGATCTGGGGTGCTGCTCTGTGGAGTCTGCTCAGATGAAAGACTCTTAGCTAATAAGCTTTTCTCGTGGTTCATCATTTCACGTATGGCACTGTAGTCAGCCTGGAATGCCGTCAGGTTCCCCTGTACCATGGCTGTGCCATTTTAGTGCCATGTTAACATATAGATGTTAACAGTTATAATTGTGCTATCAGGGTCTTGTTGCTCTCTGATTTTGACCTTCCAGCCATTACAGATGCCCTCTTTCTTTACAGAGGGGTAATGGCTGATTATGGCTTTATGCCAGACACTGGGGTGATCAGAGAAGAAAATGAGGTTGCAGATTCTCCAGTTTAATATGAATCTGCAAACAGAGTTTCTGGATTGTCTTTAAGAAGTTTCTGCTTATAGACTTTTCTTGCAGACTCAGTTTTGACATCAGGAGGATACTGTATGTGCACACAGTCTGTGTAGAGTGGGGAGGTCATCTGCATATGGCAGTGGGGTGACTGCAGATGCTCCTCTGGTTAATTTTCTCAGGCTCATTTGAATTGATACATTGAGGAATGTCAGAGTCTGGAATAGCCATAGCTGTTAGCTTTTTAGCATTTTTTAGCTTAAAAAAAAAAACAAAATGAGAAATGTTATTCCCTGTTGTTTAAAGAAAAAAATAGTTCAGTGCAGTTTTTGTTTTAGTGCAGTTTTAATTGTACTCACTGCTTCTCCCTCTGTGAATCGTTGGATCTAGTCTTTGTTTTAAATTTCCCTCCAATTTTCCTGCAGGCCTGAGCTGCTGTGTTGCTAGAGTCTGATCCTCTGCGGTGAATATGTGGTTTTAAAAACAAAAATACTGCATTTCCTGAGTTCTTTCCATCAAAGTTCAGTTTTATATGTGGTATTCTCTCAAATTTTGTATTTTTTAAAAAAAAATCTAACTCATCTCAAAACAGCAAAAAAAAAAATAAGAAAATTTAAGAGCTCATGCATATCATGATCTCTCACTCTCACTCTCTCTCTCTCTCTAATTGGTAATAAAAACCAAATTAATAATGTAAAACTATTCTAATCATGTTCGTGTCGTGCTTTTAGTGTTTTGAAAATGTATTTAGAAAGTGTTCAATATAAATATTCAATAAGATGCAGAAAATGACACAATGATGAATAAAATCACTGAGTCATAAAGAGAAGAACAGGTGAAGTAAATAAACAATAAATATACATACAGTATAAACAAATGTATACATTAAACCTGTGGAGGATGTGGAATCAACCATGACAATGTATGGAGATGTTTTAAAGAGGTTTAGTACATGTTAAATAGATTGTGATGTTTTCTGTACGTGTCATACCGTATCTGGGATTTGACATCTGCGGAGTGAGAACGGTGTGACGACCCTGAGTCTTGTGATTCGGTTGGAGGAATATTATTGGTTCTCTTCTTGCTAATTGCCAATTAGTAGAAGTATAAATTGTAGCGTCAAGTATTGTTTTTGTTAAATATATTATTTGTTAACCTTTGTGTTGTATTCATTAACCCTAGACTTATGTTTATTATTATTTATTGGTTGTAGTGGTCTTGGGGATCAGACACAAGGTTGTTCAATTATGAAAAGAATGGCTTTATTGTAATAAACAAAGACCACAACCAAATGTATTTACATAACCTTGTGGTTTTTCAAACGTCTGATGAAATTCAAAGTTTTGTTGGGTGTATCGGATATTTTATCGTTGCATATTTTCATAATTTTTTTTATTCGCACAGTCCAAATCGAAATCTTTATATCCAAAGGAGATTATTTACCGTTAGTGAATTGGTGGTTAATTTATATTGTCCAGAGTCTGTAGTTGTGATGTTTGTGATGGTGAGAGATCCAGTCTGATCCAGCTGTATTCTGCCTCTGAATCTCCCATCAGAAACATCCTCATATAACCTGATCTTATTACCTTTGTTGATTTGAGCAATGAGAATTTGTCCAAACTTCCACATGATCCCCTCATCTCTCAGTTTTTCAGTATCATTATTCTCTAGAGTGACAGAATCTCCCTCCATCACCGACACTGAAACATCTACCTCAACACCAAACACACCTGCAGAACAAACAATGTGTTGTGAAAAGCACTAAATAAAAGTGACTTTTCTTGACATAGTTACATATATAATTATTAATTATTATAATTTTAAAAACTTAAACCCATCAGAAGCACTAGAAGAATATCAAGAACAGCAACAGAAGTAACAGCATCTTATTGAAATATCTTTAAAACAGCGGAGACCAAACACCACAATCCAGATCATATTTCCCAGAGATTTGATTTGTGTCAGCATCACTTTTTCTGGGAATAATAGTTCATAGTTAAAGTTGTAGATGAAGTTAGTTCATTGCACTAATTATAATATGAAACTTACCAAACATGTGCCATAAGCACAAACAGGATAAAACGAACATGCCAGTCATTTTCTTCAATCTAAGCTTCACAAAACAGACCAAATGCATTGAAATCAAACCTTTAATCTGCGAGTCAATATAGTGCGTCTATAAACATGAAGGAAGATGACATCGTCATTTCCACTGTCATTTCCTCATATATAACATGATTATTATAGCGCATGTTTCTTTAGTGTGTGCACAATAAATCAGAGAAATCAACACTTTTCTTTGTCCAGTGATTCGGACTGAATGTAAAGCAGAATCGGGGAGCTGTCACAGACATCTGTGCTGTAGAAAACACTGTTTTACACTTCATTTGAGCAATGGATCTGCTCCGTGTGCGTTTAGACCGTTTGATTTTTAACCGGAAATCAGCAGAAACAAGAAATCGTTGCGATTATTCAGTTTTCCGAGAAATAAATAAATTAATAAAAACATAGAAATAAAAAGTTCGGGGTTCCGATATGCTTAAACCCCGGATAAGGATAAGGAGTTTAAAATCCCGTAAGCCCGTGCGTTAATATGGTCCTGCATGTGGCACAAACTGGCACAAACTGTGTTGGCATGGGTAGGCCTACGAAAATGTACGCGTGGCACAGAATAAATATTGTCAAACCATATCGTTAATTAATAGAATAATGTATTTTAATATTTTTTATTAATTTACCCATATGATGATGATGATAAAATCAACACAACCGATGAGAACTTTTAGTCAAAGGAAATTATAGCAAGATTCTTTAATCAAGGATTTAAACGATTATGAAAATAAGTTTTATAGTAGGTCTGGTAACAATAATAAAGCGCAACAGTCTCCGCCCACTTTTTCAGCCGTCTGTGATCCGGAAGTGTTTCCCCCGCTCATTTCCTCGTAGACTTTTAATAAAATCCTTCATATTGTGAGTCATGAACCAAATCAACCAGCTCCCAGAAGAATCACAACAATACAAACTTTGTCTTTGAGGCAAAAAAGTGGAGATAAAGACATCGAGATACAAGAACTTATCGTGCTTCAAGAGGGCATGAACTACAATCCCATGATGCATTGCGAATTATGTCGTTGAATAATAAAAACAATGGGAATATATATGAAACTATTGATTTTAGGTTGTTGATTATAAGTATAGAAACAACATGTTTAACTTATTGTCAAATATCCCCGAAATGTACAAATATATAAGTAGTTTATTTTTTTTTAATTAAACTTCAGAACAAAGTCAATGTACAGTCAAAACTACAACAATACTTACATTCATGTATATGACATTTAGCAAAAATTCAAATTACATTTATAATATAGTATTCTTTCCTTTTATTTGAGGAGATATTAGTAAAACCAAATATAACGTTTTCTAAACAAAGAGAAAGTGGGTTCAGTGGTATCAATTATAAATCTGGTCAAATCTTTCCAAAGTGTCCTAACATGAGCACAATGCCAAAATAAATGAAATAAGTTCTCAGCCACTGTACTGCAAAAAGAACAGTTCAAATCAATAGACTTTTTCAATTTAACAAGAAAAATATTAACCAGGTAGTATCGGTGTAAGATTTTAAGTTATTTCCTTTACTTTATTTTCTAATAAATATTTGTTTGGTAAAGCCCAGATGGACTTCCATAATAAACCTTCCACCAGTCTATTCCAAAAAACAGTTTCGCATAGTGACATTGTCCTTTTTGAAGTAAGGAACAAATAGTTTTATTAATATTTAAAACTCCAGGGGCAAAACAAAGTTTCCTAATTGCAGTATCAAATAAATCATAAGCAGGAGGGGTGCAATACGGTTTTGAGCATTAGCTCTGAATATCCCTGTGGGAATCACATCCATGACAATAGAAAACTCCCTTGGTGTCACTGGGATTTTATGGACATCTAGAAACACAGAATAAGTGAGCAACATGCCTTCTTGATTTAATAATTGATAGACTTGTGTTATGCCTGCTAAAAACCATCTTTCATAAAATAAAGATTTATTTTTAAATAATATATTATAATTATTTATATAACAGGGACCAAGCCAACATTTGTTTATGAAAGGAAGATCAATTCAGAGGGATTTTGTTAATTTTGTAATTGCAAATCAAGAGAAACTCAAGACCACCTATTTTGGAGAAAACAAAATTGGGTATAAAATTCCAGAGATAATTTGGATTTAGAATGAAATGTCTAATTTAAATACTATTATTTAGAGTAAATCAAGGAAGTTCAATCCACCTGATTCATAAGTATTCATTATTATAGATTCCCTAACATAATGTGTTTTGTTTCTCCAAAGAAAATTAAATAAAGCCGTATCAATAACGTTACACATCTCTTTAGAAACATGGAGTGAAGTGGCAGCATACACTAATCTTGAAAGTCCCTCAGCTTTACCCAACAAAACTCGACCTTTTAGAGATAAATCCCTCAAAAGCCAGTGATTTAACTTTGCTTTAGTTTTCTGAAGAATGGGATCGAAGTTTATCTTACATCTAGAGTTTTGATCTTTTGAGATAACAATCCCCAAATATGTCATTGATTGACTGGGATATTAGCAATCTGTTGTAACTGGCAGTCTTTAATAGATAATAGTTCACATTTACTGATGTTTAAACTAAGGCCAGAAGCTTTAGAAAAGGCATCTACTACTTTAAGAGCAGCTGAGACCTGATGCTGATCTTTCAGGAACATTGCAGTATCGTCTGCTAACTGGGATATGATAATATCCCTGCCAGCAATAGATATACCTTTTAAGTGGCTTGATTTAACATAAATATTCATAAGCTGAGTACAGAACAAAACAAGATAAGGGGAGATTGGACAACCTTGTCTAATACCGCGTTTTAGATCAAATCTAGAGGAAGAACCACCTTTAAGTTTAATAGAACAGTTTGCGTTCCTATACATTGTTAGTATAGCTTTACAGAAAAAGTCTCCAAACCCAAATGTTTGTAATGACCTAAAGATAAAAGAATGCTCTACCGTATCAAACGCTTTATAGAAATCTAAGAAAAGTATCAATCCATTATCAGTACATAAATGTTAGTGTATAAGTAGCTTAAGGGTGAAGGGAGACCGACTCGATTACGTCATTCACACCTTGCTTCATAGCTGTGAATACTCTCTGAATACACTTTTAAAAGGAAAGGAGTTCAGAAAAAAGCGTATAAAATTCAGCCGTTGTCCCGTCATTACCAGGTGATTTACTTAAGAGAGCAATTGCTTCCTTAACTTCATCAACAGTAATAGGAGTGTCACACGTGTTTTTCATTGTGATTAATAGAATTAACAGTACCAAGGTGCTTAATGGAAGTATCCAAATCAGCTACATTAAAGATTTATGCAAATTCTATCTGGGATGTCCAGCCGATGGAGCAGGTTGGAGACCAGCACACATATTGAGGGGAATGTCTGTGATGCTTTCACTCCCATTTCATACATGCTTTGGCTGTATCTTTTCTTAGGCTGTGAAGATCAATCGTGCCTGTATGAATGATCATACATGTAGGGTTGCCAAGATTATCCGTGTTCAGCAGTTCAAGAGCATGTCCTGTATTTTCACAATGGTATGCCAGTACTCTCTGTCTGGGGAAGAGTTTCTTGGGAGTATGTTTTTCCTAATTGAGTCCATAAGCACTGCTGTACAATGTTGCCAAAGCATTGAGTAAGAAACACATTACAAACATAAAAAACATGTATATATAATAAATAAAATACAAAGTAAAATACAGAGAGAAGTGAGGAAAAGAGTAAAATAGCAGTTTGAATAGAGCTGTAATGTAGTGAGGGGTCAGTCTCTCTCCCTCATTGTCAGTGATTTGATCTGGTCAATTCTTGTTTTGATCACTAGATGTCCCCATTGTGTTTCCCCTGTGTTTCCCAGGCTCGTTTTTGAGAATTAATTTCACCTGTGCCCCATATTCTGTGATCTATTTAAGTTGGTTGTTTCTGTTCCTTGATCAGTTTTGAGTTTTCCTGTTCTGTGTTGCTCCTGAGACTCGGTGTATTACTGACTACTTTTGTTTGGATAAACATTTACTCTCTTGGATGTTATGTGGCAACTAGAGATGCACCGATCGACCGGGCAGGGACCGGAATCAGCCGGTTTTCCGCATGCTAGGCCTGGACCGGTGACCGGCCGGTCAGTCTCCCTTTCCGATTCCACGCCGGTCCGTTTTGTTCTCAGCGGCGCAGGAAATAACGTCACAGCCGCACGTAAACATGTCATTGGCGTGGAATCATGTCACCTGCACGAATGTTCTGGTGTGATTTATATTTTAAGATGAATACGGGTAATGATATGCATTTTAAGCGGATGTTTTATTTTGATAGTAAAATTAAACAAAGCATGGCATTATAGATTTATTGTGGAAAAAAAAATGTAAATGATCGTCACAGAAACTAAACTTAACACTTCAAATGTTAACAGGAGTAAAAACAGTAAAGCGCTAAAAGCCTTATATTCCCGTTTTGAATCTTAATATTATATGCATTGTATAATTGATGGCATTTTAAATTGTGTGTGTGTGTGTGTGTGTGTGTGTATTAAATATATATATAAAAAATTTATTAGTTTTTCTTGTGCTTTCAGTTGGTTTGACGGTCATGTTATATTGATTAAATGCAAATAAAAAGGTTTAATAGTCTGGCTGCAGACACGCGTCACTCACGCATGCGCTCTTTGCTGTGACGTCACATACACTCGCGATATCGAACCCGGAAGTACGCTGTGAGAAATCGAAAATAAGTTACTGTTTATAAACAAACTGAAGGCACAGACGAACATTTAATTTGGTATTTCTATTAGTGCGGCTTTAAAATTGATCTGAAAATGACTGTTTTAACAAGTTGGATTTTTAAACATCTTACGACATTTTAATATACAATCGGGACTGTTGGGATTTCATTTAAATCATAGTTCCCGGACATTATCAAAGATCTGACGGGATGCGGTGTTTAATGTCTCTTTGTGAAAGGATGTGCGAATAAAAAATCATACAATACTGACAAAATACATACACAAGTCATGTCATGCACACATTAACATTCACCTTGTATCCTATTTTATATTCCTCCAGCTTTAGAGCAATTGTTTAAGTTATTTCACGTCAGACAAATGATTAAATACTAATTAAACTAAATTGAAATGGCACCTGTGTGTAATTCTCCACTGTAGATCACATGTATCACTTTATAATAACTTATTGTTAAATCACGGATTGTTTAACAGCATTAAATCACGAGCTGCTGTCAGGTTCAACACCTTCAAATGCTCATAAGATTATAATGCAATAAGTATAATACAATAAGTATAATAATACAACACTATAAAACAATGTGGACTATTTAACATGCAGAAATTAACATAAACACAATAAATTAAAGGGACTGTTATTACAATTACTCAACTTCTGTTCGGCAGTAGATCCTCTTTGGCTCCAGAAATGTGCACATGTCCTTCATAACTGTAAACACAAACATCAATGTCTCTACAGCATCATGATCCATGAAGGCCACTGAATGAACTCAGGGTTTCAGGTTGACCAATTCAATCCAATCAGGCTTAATTGGGATCATGATGAGCTCATCATCTCAGGCTCTGATCCTGACTTTAAGAGGGCCTTTATATCACATGAAGAGCCCCAAAGTAGAGCAAATACTAACAGTCCTTACAGCCTTCTTATTAACACATACTGAGAGCACATTTAAATCATCTTCCATTTCTTTTAAGAAGACAGATAAGACAGATTTACAGTTTGAACATTTGCATTTGTGACTGTAACATTGGCTTAATAACAAAACAGATATTTTCTTTTGTGGGGTCCGAGTGAAAATACCCAAATATAATGTTTCTCATATGTATTGAGAATATATACATGTATCATCCCAAAGCTTGTGAGTGTAGTGACATAAATAATCACTGTTTCATCAGAGTTCAGGGAACAACAGATTGTTCAATTAATGTCCGCTCTAAACTCTTGCATCTTAACAGGGTAAAACCCGCATCCGCTAAAGGAAACTACTTTCACATTGTCTGTGAGGAACATTTTCACTGTAAAGACCAGATTCTTTTCCAATTTAATGTTAACAAACACATTATTCCAAAAGGAAATTACTGGTGGAACAAATCAAATTCTTAAGACATAAAGATCTTATTTGATCATTTCTGGCTCTTGACTCAGAAAAACTAATGTGACCAACAGGAGTATCACAAGCTGTAGAGAAGGATACAGTATATACTGAGTAACTACAGTTTTTAAAAAGCAAACACAAACCAGAAGGAAGAAATCCCATAACGGAGGCAAATTCTTTTGGGGTTATTTGGTATTTAGGGAGAAATGACCTGAACAAAAGACCAAAAACAACCATTTCTAAACCAATCATCATAAAACACAGAATTATTCTGGAATAAAATGTTCTTATTGTTCCAAATAAAACGTTGTTTATAAATCAGAGCTCATGCTAAGACAACCTGTCGAGGAAAGTTTGATGGGAGTTTGGATATATCATAATTACACATTAAGGAAACACATTCCAATAGAATCTGATTTGGCTAAATATTGATTACGCCAATTAATTTTAAATGTATCGTTGAGGGAATCAAATTCAATAAAAGACCGCCATTATTATAAGACTTTAATATGACTGACTTTCTCATATCATGAGATTTATTTTTCCAGAAGAATTAAAGTATTAAAACCTCATTAATTAATTTACAGGTGGGTTTATCCACAAAGAGAGACTGACCCTCTGCGTTAGTGAGTAATGTTCTGCCTTTTAAGGACAGATCTCTTGGTAAAAGCAATTGCATTTGATTTGGTAATAATAGATTTGAAGGTTGCTGAACATATATACTCATCTTTAGTTATATGTATGATATGTAACACTATTATACACCAAGCAATATCCTCAATTGAAGTGAGAAGCAATTTTTAATTGATGGCAATTTGCATTTATTAAAATGTCAATGTATCACGAGGCTTCAGAACTGCTGCAAACGAATTATTAATGTGATCAAATATATAAACAGCTGGTTTATTAATGCGTAAGTTAATTCATATCGACCAACAAGAACACACTTATTCATTATTATTTAAAATATAAAAGCTTTTATAATTATTGGAATTGAAAACCTTATATATCATTAAAAACTATTACAAATAAAGGAAACTATTGATCAAAAAACAAAGCGTGTAAAGATGAATATTCTCCCAAGTTTATTTCCTTTTTCAAAATCTACCATTAAGTATATAAAAGTGTTTTCAGACAATGAAATAAACTACTTTGTTTATGCCGTATTCTGACTTGTTTTTCATTTATATTCTTTTCAGAGTATTAATAAACCACATATGTACTGTATAACATAAATATACCACAGTCATTTCATACGGTTGTGCTGGTAAACCCTTAAATACAATGAAAGTGTGAGTGCATTTTCACATAATGACACATATATACATATATATATACACATATATACATACACACATACATACTGTATATACAGAACTGTGCAAAAGTTTTAGGCACTTGTGAAAAATGTGGCATAATGAGGATATCTTCAAAAATAATGCCATAAATAGTTTTAATTTATCAATTAATATCATGCAAAGTCCAGTAAACATAAAGGAGCTAAATCAATATTCAGTGTGACCACCTTTGCCTTTGAAACAGCCCCAATTCTCAGAGACACCTGCACACAGTTCTTCTAACTATTTCGGCTGTTTCAATTACTTCTGTGTCTTTATATAATCTCAGACTGTGGGGGGCACTGTGGGGGCACTGCCATCTCTTGCAAGGCTCCCAGTTCTATTCTAATCTTTTCTATTTGCAAAAGTAATGTTTATATTTCCTATTGACCCACTAAAGCTGAAGATATACATAACCATCTGAAGACTAATGATTTTGTGAAACATCTTGTGTGCATAAGACTTTTACAGTTCTGCATAATGGTTTAAAATTGTATTTTTTATTTATTTTTTTACCTGTAAATCGAGGCCTGTTTTTTCGGTCCATTCGCCGGGCATTATCCTATATGCAATATCCTGTCAAGTCTGCAGAGGACAAATATATCAATAACAAGTGCTGTGTCAAAATGAAAGGCTGTACAAGGTTATGTATGCACAAGATTATTATTTAGATAATACATTTTAATCCACTGAGTTTTTATAAAACTTAAGTGTAAACACATACACACACACACACACACACACACACACACACTCACACATACATATATATATGTGTGTTTACACTTAAGTTTTGGAGTTTCCTGCACACATCAATGTGTAAACAGTGTATCTCAAACTCGGGTCTGTAAAAGCTCTTCAAAAAGACACATTGTGTGCCAGTGTGAGCCGGTGCCAGTGTGAGCCGGTGCCAGTGTGAGTCACCCAATGTTGCAGTAGGGTAATACGCTTACCTTTGAAAATGATCGCCTTTTATACACGGCCTTCCCAATGACTTTCAATCTTCTTGAGTCACTGTCATCAGTGTAGTTGTGCTATCAGCTTCTTTACATCCTCTACTGATTGATGCATCTGTAAGAACAAATGGAAGAGACAGAAATCTACATGAAAAGCATTATCTGATGTCTGATAATACTCTTTAACTTTTGTTATAATTCTTATTCATGTCTCTCTCATCATCAAGAACCACTGAGAAGTGTTGAAATGACCTCCATTATTTGAAAGATTCAGTGTATCTACACTAAACATTAATAGCATGCAGTCTGCTTCAGTTATTATAAGAGAGTGCTCTCTTTTTACATTCAATGCAATGTTGACACAAGTTGCCTAAAACTTCTTGTCTCTGTCCACGCAGCGGTCATCAGAGAAAACACCATCTCCACAAACGCGTTGGTGACAGGAATGCTCAAAGTCAAAGATACCAGAGCTGTCATGACCATGAGCTGGGCACGGAAATGCTTCAGCAGAGCTGTCCGTGAAACTTCGGTGGCATACCCTGCACTCTCCTTTTTTAGTGTCACCTGTAACTGGTTTTAACCATGTACATATTTATTTATCTTTATTATATGAACAAAGACACTTTCTCTTCTCAGGAGCTCCGGATAGACCCATTTTTCTGTTGCAGTTTTTTTTCCTCCAGTGTTTTCCCGCTCCGGCAAGAAAATGTTGCGCTCTGCGCATGATCAGTGTTTTCTAATTAACTTTTTTTTTGTAATTTAAAGGATGATGAAAAAAAATGACCGAAAATAATAATAAAAAAAAAAAAAAAAAAAAAAAAAAGACAAAATTGAAATGCGGGACACTGCTTATGACTTGCGGGACGCAGGACAAAGCTTCCAATTTCAGGACTGGTGGTCACCCTATTTCAGTGTCTTGCCCAAGGACACTTCGGCATGTGGAGTCGTGTGGGCTGGGAATCAAACTGCCAACCCTGTGATTAGCGGCCGACCCGCACTACCAACTGAGCCACAGCCGCCCAGAAAGAGAGTATGGTGTTCCACTATTAGCCACTTCAAGCAGATTGTGCTCTCGACAGTGAGAGATGGAGAAAATATCAATTCCAGTGTCTGAGACACTATCAAGACCAATGTTGTGGGATTCAGCAGTTCGGAGAAAGCCATTGTCATCTTTTACCTGTACTCTTAGGACTTCTTTTGGAACACGGCACCACCGGCAAGCATAATAGTTTGCAAAGCTTTCAGTAAATCCAAGAACTGCCTTCAGCCCCAAATTATCACCAACATCTGGCAGATGCTGACTTTTACTGTTCCCTCAAAGGATGATGTTTTGATATTAACACCCTTCTCTAATGATTTTACGTCCTCCACTATGGGCTTTAAAACAGCATCAATAAAATAGACTGCCAGCAAAATAGCGAGGAAAGGCTGGAAAGCAGCTCTTTCAGTAAACATTTGATAGCAAAATACATAAATCCAAATTTGTGGACCGATGTCTTTGAGCCGAGGGGATTCACTGTCTCTACGTCATCAATAGAGGAATCAATAGGAATAGAGACGTCACGGGAGAACTGATTTTGCAGAGCTCACCATCACAACAGTCTTAAAGAGCACCACTGTCTTGCTTCTGCCATGCAATAACCTTAGACATGATCCCTGGTAGTTCAAGTATCTTTTTTAGGAGAGGTCTAAGTGGAATGTGCTGAAACGTGTCACACTGAAATTTGCTTAACTGTACCACTGTTGGAATCTGTTCTTGAGCATCAAGTGCCTCAAATGTCAAACTGGGAGCCTGGTCAGAATCACATGAGCTGCTGGTGTTATGGTCATTATTGTTGAACTAGGTGCCTTCTGTACGATCTCATATAATAAGTCATTTGACAACCATTCAGATGGCATTCAAAATGTGTGGAAGCACTGTTAATGCTGTGGACTGCCCTTAAGTGAGTAAAAAAAAATTGTTTCAAGTCACCTATGCTGGCTTGGCAATGAAAACCGATATATTGCATGTCTAATTTACTAATTTTAGTTCTTGGAAAGGTTTTTAATTTTAGCCGGACGACAATTTTTGGAATGAGTGCTGCAATGGTGTTCTCATGCAATAACAAGAGACTGTCATCTATCTGCTCATCTGATAACAAACAAACAAACAGTAAAAGCAGGCATGGATTACATTAAATACATTCTATATTACACTTTAAATGCTGGAGCTGATACTGGCTATATCCAAGATAACAATTATCCACAAAAACATAAAATAAAAACCTTGAGAGAAATTGAAAGAGGTTTGTGAATGGTTACTTTGCTAATTTTTATCTGATTAGCAATATTTTGACTAAGTTAGTTAGCTAATGCTAACTAAACCTAGCTAGCTCTGTTGTGTGTTTTGTTTGCTAGTTGTTGTCTTTTAGTCTATTTCAGCTATCCTCGAAGACATGAGGTTATTCACATTAATGGTTTTTAAGTTTAATATTTCGTGCTGAGTAAAACATACTGCGCCCCTTTTGTGATGATATGACGTGTATGCTAGTCATTGGTATACGTAGCAAGTGCCGGGGTTGCTAGGTTACATGGGGCGGTACTGCACTTTGGTTGTAGTAATCCTCTGCCTAAACCTTACCTTTCTGAATCCTCTTTCCTTGGTTTAACAGTTTCATTGTGACCTGATATTTTTTCATCTTATCACCGTATAATTTCAATTTGATAAGGCTGAAAAACGCAATATGGAAAGAACCCGTTTTATACGAAAACAGGATGAAAAAACGAATGTCTAAATAAATTAATAATAATAATAATAATAAACTACGTCTTGAAACGCAGTAACCATGGTTTAAACTGAATAACGGACGCCGGCCAATTGAATTATTGTCATTAACGGGCACCCGTAGAGTAACGGCCACGGCGCGATTACAACCTCAGGATGTTAATAATATTTTAATGGTCACTTTTTCCTAAATTATGTAAATTCCAAAAATATCATACTTCTCACTAGTTTAAATAAAGTTAGTTTTATAGATTTATAGCAAAACAAATATCATTACTTACCTTTACTCATATACGTCATCCTCCTCTCGACCGTTATTTTTTGAGCTTGAACAGCGCGAGGAGACGAGATAACCCAAACACTGGGTCAAAATGAGCCATAACCGAGAATATAACCCAGCAAAATAGGTTAAAATACTTAACCCAGCGAATGGGCAGAAAGTGTACTGTTATACATCTAACAAATCACAGAAGATGATGTAATCCTCAATAGCAATATACATAGATGGTAATGCTGCTCACGCGCCGATATGGCGTTAATATGTAAACACATAGAAACCGAAACCGAAAGTAAACCGCTAAATGGCAATGAACACCACTCAGGTGAACTACACTTCATTCATATGAATACAACAGATGAACTCTAGACGTCATCAACACAGTGACATCATGGCGGTGATTGACAGGCGCTCTAAGCCCCGCCTTTCCAACAGTCGTCCTCGTGACAACTTCCCAACAAAGCCCAAAAGAACAAACCAAATAAGCGTCAGTACACCATATTAAATAAGTTATTGTTTCCCAGATAGCAAACTGACTCCGGAACGGATCTGCCACGGAGGTATCACAAGCTCCGGAACGTGCATAGCGCAACGAATCCGGAACAGATAAGGATTGCGGATCCGCGGCAGACCCTACACCAATCCGCCGATAAAGCAGCTCACCCGCCGCGGATCCGATCTGGACCCGTTCATTTCAGTCTGAAAACCTTTCAGATCCCTCATTCAAAACTAGTAATCTGGCCAAAACTACAGAAATGTTTCAAATCTAATGTTTTTTAGATAGACTAGATTGCGCTATAAAAGCTTGAATAGTTATTAATGTGTCTGCCTTTATTAATATTAATAAAACATGAAATCATTCAAAATTTGAAAATCATAACTTTTAGCCAGTAACAATAAAACTATAAAAAAATAGGTCATTAAAGACTATAAATGTATTTACTATTTTTTTTACTATTTTAATAGTTTTATTCATGTATAGGCTACACTGAATAGACATTACAGAAAAATGAAATTCAACCATAAATTGTTCCAAGAACATTTTAAATTTTTTTTTTTTTTTTTTAAAAAGTCACTACCGTTGGGCAGGGACTATTTTAGGGGGGCTGAAGCTACCCCAAAATGTTCCTAAGCCCCCCTAAATGATAATAAGAACAACAATAACAATTCGATTTATCAATAACCGTATCCTCATTCATATTTAGAATTAGACGCAACAAATTATATATATATATTAATCCAGCTACAAAAAAATAGCTGAAAAGTTGGACAGAAGTACAAAGAGTCGTTGTGCGATCAAGATGATGCACCGCACCGTCTCGTTGCATTGGTGTGAACCTGCTTACCTTTAGCTACGTGTTCTTGAGGTAAAGGAAAGGGGATATTTTGGTTTGCTATGGAAAACTGTAGTCTAGCTAGAGTGAACAAGCAAAATACAAGAAATGGTGAAGTTAGCAAGCTAATCACAACTCTTTATTCTTTATATAATCTCTCTCTATAATAGGCATATAAAACAATATCAATCCCCATAGAATGTTGTTGTCACTGAAAACTAAATGTCATAGGGTCCCTGTTAATGCTATTACCCTTGTATCCTTCAATTCATTGAGCATTTTTGGATGCTTCCACCAATGGAGTAGACAATAAACAAAAAAAAAAAAGTAACAGTTGATGGTTTTGGAAATGATTTCATTCTTAATTTTCCTTTAATTGAATACTGCCTTTATGTTGTTGATTTATATCATTATACATCATTTGGCAGAATAAATCATCTTTAATTGAGAAACGCTCAAACCTGTGTTGTCAAATTTCACTATGACCTTAAAATTCTGGTTCTTGGGTTAAACTGTCTGCAAGCCAATCTACACAGCGACATTACACTCTGATTGAACCAATCCACAGCGCAGTTACAGTAATTAGAGTAATTAAACAGCATTCTGTGGACAACTTATCATATATAGAGAGGAATTAGATATAGTATGCTATTACTTTATCATACATTTACATGAGCAGACAGATAGCATTTAAGTCATTGCTTATAGAATAACTCATCAGGAGCAAAGTCTGGCCTAAGTAAATTCCCCCATGCAGCTTTGATGTGTCTAAAAGCAACATTACAGTAACTTTTCTTTAACAGAGTAGAAATGGAAGAAGAGGATATGTCTGTCACGTTTTACTTGTTAACATCTTGGTTTCTTGACTGGTTGTTGACATAAGTGTAGCTCTAGATGTGAGTGCAAAACAAGTTACAAATACCCTGGGGGCTAAGCCCCCCCTGTCTTCCAATCCTAGTGACGTCCCTGCTGTTGGGTCAGGATGCTGACAGTGGGACGGCTCCTTGAGCTTCCCCTATCTGCTGCCAGGTTGAACCACAGTATTACATTCTTCGTAATCTCGTCATCGGTGGCGGCACGGGAGACATGGCTCTTTCTCACAGCACCTGTAATACACAAGCAGATTTTCATTAAATGACATGAAATCACATTGAAACTACCAAGTTGTTTTTTTAAAGGATAGACATAACCACTGCCTTTAAAACAAAAGTGTACAATCTGACATTTATAGGTACACTGTAACTTTTGGCGCTCTAGCGGTTAATAAACAGAAACTTATGCGTCTTGCGGTGGAACATTGTAGCCAGAGCTACTTCTCTTGGTTTATTTCTATGGCAAGTCACGGCAGGTAATGGGATACTCCGTAGCGGTTGGCATCCCGCGCTGTCTAAAATAGTCAGAATATAAACACTTATTATAGGTGTATTGTAGAGATTCAGGATAAGACAAAAACACACTTTGGAAGATGGATTCATGATATACTTGCTCCTTACATTAATGTTGTAAATTTTAAACAAAAAAAATGTTACTGTTTCAGTTTAAAATTGTTAAAAAAAAAAAGTTTTTTTTTAGCTTATATTTTTTAGCCAGACAATATTTAATAAATTTACTTACACAGGAGTAACTTTTTAGACTCCATCTGATTGAATGATTTTTCCCCATTCATGCCCTTCCAATTGATCCTCCTCCCAACATCATCATGGAACATACGGGAAAGGATGTTCCATGTGACACGTTTGGTGTCATGGCCCTCAATAGTTGCCAGGGAGGAAATCTAAAATGTAACAAAAATGTGTTATTTATTATAGGCATAACAATATGACTTTCTGATTGGCTGGAAGACCATTAAAAACATTTATAAAATGGCTGATAAAAGATATTTTGCTTAAGATGTTAAAGGTACGCTGCGTAGGAATTTCTCACATCTAGCGGTGAAATTGTATTTTGCATTCAAACGAATTGTGCTCTCCAGCGCCTTGCTTTTTCAAATGCGTGTTGCATCTACGGTAGCCGTTATGTGCCAAGAAGCTATGACAACATGTCTTTGAATAGCAGTTCATCGAGTTTAACTATACATGTTCTACTGTTATGCTGCCTATATCATGAATTACACAACCAAGCAATGAAAAAAAGCTTGTAATTTAGACCGTAACATTGACTGACTTGTCGAGAAGAAAGCAGGCGGCTTCAGCGTCTTTCAAAGGGGAAAGTCTTCCCCTTTCAAACCCCTTTCAAAGTCTTTCTCCTTCATTAGCCCTTTCCACCTGGGAAAAGCTATCCCGATATCAAGTTTTCTTTTAAATTAAATGATTTGCTTTTTTTTGACAAGGATTCCTTCTCCTGTGGCTCGGCATAAGTATGATCCTGCATTATAAAGGACCGTGCAGTGCAGCCTTTCAAATTTCGTGATGCTGGCTTTGAACGAAAACGCGTTGAGGTAGGATAGTGCTTTTTGTCCCTCTCTGGTATAATAGTTTTTCAAGATGGCGGAACGACATGGAAGCCTCCATGGACTTACCCGTCCCATGTAATCAAAGATAAGAAATTCTTCGCTTACGAGGATAAGTCAGATCATTGGCAGAGGTAATTTTACACCAATGAGGACATATTTATGAATAAAGACATTGATTTTAGCTAATAAAATACTTAAAAAACTACAGTGTACCTTTAAAAATAATTAACTAACATAGCATGTGTTCAGTTTAATAATATGCATAGTTAATATTGTTCTTTGGTGTTCAGTTTATACAGGTTTTTCAAATGTTATTTAATAAAAATATCGGTATTTTTTTTCTCTCAAAATCTCTCTTTTTTTTTTTTCAACCCCAAGCCCCGCCCCCGTGATCGAATCGCGATACGAACCGAATCGTGGCTCAAAAATCGTGATACGAACCGAATCGTGGGTTTGGTGTATCGTTACAGCCCTAACATTTTTAAATTAACCCCAAGGAGAATAATTGCTACAGTATATAACTATTGTTTATTGTTAGCTCATTTTATCTAATGTTATCTAACAAATAGAATCTTATTGTAAAGTGTTTTTAATACTACAGTTTCCATCTTTCGAACCGTGATATACACTTTAATAATATATGTAAGTTTATTCTAAATTAAGCTTTGGTACCAAGAACCGTGGATTCTCACTGGTATTGGTACCGAACACTGAAATTTTGGTACCGTGACAACACTACTTGGGCCAGTTGCCGGAACTGTCATTTGCCCGATCGGGCCAGTGCTGCATCTTCAAGGAAGTTGATAATTTGCAAATTTTGAAGCCTTGACAATTGAAATATTCAAACGCAAGGAGACGAGGAAGTCTCCGCGTCTCTCAGTTTGGTACTCCACTTTGGTGGAGAATTTATTTGTCATGATGTGACTCAAACTAGTAGAAAAGTGTTAAATGCTGTAGTCTGGACCAGTGTCAGTATTTGACAAAATAGCTGGCTAAATCAAGTTTGAAACAGTACTATTTAATCTTACCTTACTCAGATGAATGGAAAAGATGAAACTCCAAAAAAACTGGTGGCACTTGAACGAACTGTAAGCTGCAACAGAACACACACACACACACACACACACAAACACACACACACACACACACACGTTACGCGTACCGTATCATGATTTAATATAATATTAATTAATTTTTCTGAAACAACATTACATGGGGTGGTGGAACTGTCAAAATGTAAACACAAATGGACTTAAACTAACGTTATAACAGAAATTCAGTTTTAAAAAGTAACGGTAGGCCTAACACGATCATTTCTCGCCTGACATTTTACTGGAAAGGGGAGAAAATATGCGCTCAGGGTTTGATAAAAATCCGGAGAGCTAACTTACGTGAACACCTCACCTCCCAGAGAGAAATAATTCCATCCAAATATATTTTTACTCAGAGTTATTAATTACCAAATACATTTTACTCAAATCTACGCCAATGACAATTTGCTAAGTTGGTTTGCCACAATCATTTCAGAAATAGAAACATCGGTATGTTGAACGGTATGAATATTACAGGCTAAGTAACGTTAACTGTACAAATGAAGCATATTTTAACTATTCTTACCGTGTTCCGTCCTCGCTGAACTGATGGCAGCAGCTTTTCCATTGTGGAGAATGATTCAGTGATGAACGGTTGACGGTTGAAAATAGGCGCGATCAGTCAGCGAATCCGCCCAGCGTCTGTAGCGAGTCAGCGAGTTGACAGTGTGCTGTCTGTAGGCGGGGCATATTAGTGGCGGTTCTACATTGAATTGCACCCTGGGCGAGACCACCTTTGAGCGCCCCCCCCCCAAAAAAAACACACATACACACACAAAATTCACCTGAAGGCTCATGTTGGAGAGAAGTAGAGGCAAAGTTGACTTCATCCTCAATATCAGATATTTGTGGAGAAATTTGTGAAGACATGTGTAGCTGAGGACATAGATGGTAGCTCATCCTGAAGAGTCGAGACCATTCCAGAAGAGGCCTGTGTAGCGGGGGAGGTGGGTGGCTCATCCTGACCAGTGGCAGAGGATGCTCCAAAATATTTTAGAAGTGCCCCTGAATAGCAATTGAAATTGAAATTAAAAGACCATATGATGATGTTTTATAACAGCTAAAACAGCCAGTCAAATTGACCCCAAACATAATAAGAGAGACATAAAAATGAAAACTTCTTGACATTACCAAGACAACATAAATTGTCATAAATATGTCATAAACATGCAGATGAATGATCAAACTTAAGAAACCACTTAGCTTTATGGGTTAACTTTACATTAAACTGTCATGTGGTTGGTTTTGACATTGGCTGTCATGAGGCCATTATAACTGTGTCATGAATATTTTTACACTCAACTACAGTGGTACACATTGAATTTGTCATTAAAATGTCATTGTACCACTTGAGGTCAAGAAAAGTATACATGACACTGTTATAAAACAACTTGACAGAGTATTAACACTTAATGACATTCAATTTGTACTACTGGGAAAAAAAGTGGTAAGAAAAATATTCATGACACAGTTATAATGGCTTCATGACAGCCAATGTCAAAACCAGCATGGCAGTTTAATGTAATGTTAACTCATAAAGCTAAGTAGTTTCTTAAGTTTAATAATTAATCTGCTATGTCATGTTTTTTATGACATATTTATGACAGGTTATGACGTCTTGGTAATGTCAAGTTGTCAACAAAGGCATCTCAAACAAATAATGTCACATTTGCATTAAAAATGTCATAATTGAGCGAGTGACACTTAATGACAGTTGTCATAAACATGCATAAAAACCTCCTTCATATTCATGGAATGTGTCATGTAGCAAATAAGTAGTAAATAAATAGCAAATGTCATCTCTTTGAAACTACCTACAGATTTAAAAAAAATTCAGTTGGCTAATTACAGGGCCTAACGTAACCCAACTGATGGAAATAAATAATAACTGAACTTGTAACAGTTTGGTTGCAAAGCACAATATTATGGTGAAATTACATCTCGTGTTTGTTGACTTAAAACCGAATTATTGTTGTATAAGCATAGCAAGCATCATAGCAAATAGGCTAACAAACGTAAGAGTTACCAACAATTAACATTAGCCCTTCATTCATGACAACATGGATACCGTAATCAAATCAAATCAAATCAAATCACTTTATTGTCACACTACTGTGTACACAAGTGCAACAGCAGGTGAAATTCTTGTGTGCAGTTCCGATCAACATTGCAGTAATGACAGTGACGAGACATAAACCACTTTACAATAACAACATATTTACACAGAACAAATTTACATAACAAATGTACACATACCTACACAACAATTAACATATCAAATGTACACAATACACAATGTAGAATACACATACACTATGTAATGGTATAAATATATATATATGTACACATTAACTGAATGGCAGCGAGAATATATTGACAGAGTGATGATTAATAAAGTGCAGTGCTGATTGTAGATCGTGAGAGATCATGTGTTCAAAAGTCTTATTGCTTGTGGGAAAGAACACAGAGAGAACATAGTTGCATGCCTTTATCTTTTGCTCGTTTCTCTTCTTTTCTTTTTTTTCTAAATTGTGCACCTGATGGCTTTGACCTTTTCCTATCCATCCCTGTTTATTTGGCACTCAGGGACAATCAACAGATTTCCCATCCCCCGCCCCCCAACACTGTCACTCACGTGACGAGTCACGGCCAGAAGTCAAGACTAAACCAATTCACCGTGGTGAGGTGACCACATAATCGTTTTGTATTACTTATTTTTATTAGCCATTTCACACAGAAAAACAAAAATGTGCAGGAACTATAGGCCTGTATTTATAATATTATGAATAAAATGTGCGTTATTTGGAAGAAAGTCGAGTGTGACTGACTTTAGCCCACTAATTTCATTAGAGTATTGCTCTGTTATACAGTGGACCCCCCCCCCCCCCCCCCCAGTCAGTCACCCAGAGGTGAACTATCCCCTGCCTGCTGCGCCCCCTCCCCCCTTTCCCCTTCTCACACACGGCACCTTCTCAGACAACACATTCTCACACCCAACTCGTCACATATTGACGCTTTTGACAGGACCCCTTGGCGTCACATTTTAACGCCCTGGGTATACCTTTGGCGTCATTTTTCGACGCGTTGGGTAGTCCGATAGATTTCAATAGAGGATTTTAAAAATAAAAATATAAAAAACTTTGATTAATTGAACAAAATTATAAAAAATAAAAATATAAAAAACTTTGATTAATTGAACAAAATTATAAAAAATAAAAAAATAAAAAAACTTTTATTAATTGAACACAATCGTAGCATATTATATATTTATTAACATCAACAAACCTCCGATAAAAATACGTTATCCAGGATGCACTAGTTACCAGTACCTAAGAAAACGCTTAAACTGCTTACTTGCACACGCCGTGGAGCGTTGTTAAACTCACCTTTGAATGCGGTTTTGGTTAAGACTACCCAACGCGTCGAAAAATGACGCCAAAGGTATACCCAGGGCGTTAAAATGTGACGCTGTTAGCAGAGTAATTTACGCAGACAACAGGGAATACTGTTTCACATCAACCAGTCTCTTTCTGACTGGCGCACTTTATTTAAACAAACACATGTGCATTCATTCAGTCATTGATTAGGTCACATGACATACACTCTGCAATATGATTGCCTGGTTCAAAAGAAAAAAAAAAAAAAAAGTAAACAAATGAAATATAAATGAGAGCACAATATTTATAAATCTCAACAGACGCCAAGGGGTCCTGTCAAAAGCGTCAATATGTGACGAGTTGGGTGTGAGAATGTGTTGTCTCAGCAGCACGCAGGGGCGCCAATTTACCAATTCCCCACACAGTGAAATGATAGATAATAGAAAACCTCTATGTAGAAAACCGCTTCGCGGCGCAGAGGATTTTTTAATTTTTTTTTTAAACTGCTCGTGCCGCCCCCCATGTGACATGAAAAAATGCCGCCCCGGGCGAATGCCCGGTTCGCCCGTGCCTAAAACCGCTACTGGGGCATATTCTGTGCGCATGGCCGAATTGAGTCTGAGAGAACAGCGGACCTGGCGGCTTGAGGGCGGATCCGCCCCGGAGTCTATTGCAATCAGGGTTATAACCAAGTTTAATCAGGTAAAGTCATTAAAATGCATTTAAAATCAACATCAGAACACACATTGTAGTGGAAATAAGTTATTTCTGTTATTTCTGTTCAGTATCTGTACTTGTGAGCTCATGCATACAGTATTAAATATCAGAATGGCAGTAATATCATATAGAACAGCAGTATGTAACAGGAAATATTACATTGAATGTAGACCTGACATGGTGTGTTTCATGACACTTTAATATGTCAGATTCACATGCAGATCAGATCAGGTGACAGAATGTCTTTTACTTCACAAAACAAAAAATCCTGTCACACATTTGCAACTGTTATTTCAGCATGCAAGCATGAGGCTGAAAAACATGTGCTAAGAAATATACAAAAAAAAGAACAGTAATTTACAATGAAAAATGAACCTACATTTAATGCTCTAAAACAGTCATTGTAAATTCAATATACCGAATGCATTAACCAAAGTTTTGTTTTATGCATTTTACTGGGTTGAAATGTCTTGCATTGATGGCTGTTCCTAAATGTTTTGTGTATGTATGTGTGCAGAAGGGGTTCACCACTGTTTTAAGTGTGCTTCTCTAAACAATTACAGATCGTATGGTGTTGCTGTGGCCGACAACAGTCTTAAACACTGTTTATGAGATCGGCCTTGTGTGTCTTCATTGTGAAGCTACAATACATTTGAAATCTCTTTTCTATAAACACCTCATATAAAATGCCATTTTTAGCTGTCTCTGGACCCGCCCCCATTGAAACAGGAAGTGGTTATGCCCACACTCTGTAAACCAGAAATCAAACATGGCGTCTTATGAAACTAGCCAATAGGTGCCGCTAATCTACAAGCAATTTTACCCCTTGTAGAGCGGAGGAGGGCGGGGCCGTGCTGGAACAACGCACGCTCGGTCCCCAATCAGCCTGATGGGGGTGCGTGAGGGATGATGGCAGCCGGTGATGGCAGTACGAGAGAGGATGACAGGCAGCTGCTCTGTGTGTTTTAGGTTCAGTTTATCCTGAAACTTATGTTTCAAATCAGGTTCTTGCCTCCTCCTTTCCCATTACCCCCATTGTTTGGTGTTCGCTGACCTTTTCTGCATATTGTGGTGCCGTTTTGTGGTCTGTTCTGCTTATTTTAGGTTAATTTTAGATTATTGCGGCACATTTCATGGACGACACACCGGCCTTCTCGGTTCTCCTGACTGCCAGTCTGCCCAAGATCGGCCCCAAAGTGTGTTGGCCCATTGGGAGTGCCATGCAGGGCTGGACTGGTAATCTGGCATAATCAGCTCTGTAAATGTTGAGTGCTTTCTGAAGAGAAGAAACGTTTAAACCGGTTCTAGGACAGGGTGATGGCTGAAGCTGCAATAGACACTGTTGTGCAGTCTGATGGATTGTGCACGAGTACAACAGCATGCCGAAAGTGCTGTTGTTCTTTAAGATGCACATGGCTGTTATCTGAAATAAGAAAAGCAAATAATTTATAAAAGTGTAATCCATTTTAAAACAAGTACATGACATCGCTTTGATTATTCTTTGTGTTACCAACTCTCTTTCCTTGTCTCTCTGATCTGTCACTTGTTGTATCTGTGTTTTCATTTAGATGGATAACTTTAAAGATGAAGTTAATCTCAATACCATATTAAATGTAAGACATTCTGTGTATGATGTCAGGAGAGTATTTCCCTGTTATTTTCTGATCTACGTGGCTGGACAAATTGAGATTTTTGGGGTGATTTTGCCTTAAATTATATTAATATCAAACCTATAAAAGGAACGCTTTTTATGATGAGTTTGAACATGAGGAAGTGATGCAAGTGCTAGGATGGATTTTTGGGGTGAATTGCCTTTAATTCTTTCAAACACTGTACAGTAAAATTACTTGAAAATTGAAGAAATGAGGATATAAATGCAACTTTTTTAAAAAAAAAAACCAAGATGAACAAGGTAACACGAATAAAACGAAAACAAAACACAGGGAACCAGAACATGACAACACATGAATACTGATGAAGAAACCAGGGGAAACAAGAGCTTAAATACACAAGAGAAAACAAGGGAACGAGGAACACCCGGGGAAACAATCAGGGGAAAAACAATCATTAAAAAAACTACAACAGGACACAAATCAAATGGGAAACTAAACAAGAATTACTATATAATATTGAGCAAACCTCTAAAGGAAAGATTTTATGAGTGTTTGAATTTGGGGCAAGATGTAAGTGCTACGATGCACTTTTAATTTTGGGGTGATTTTTCCTTTAATGTTCTCAAACTGTACAGTTTTAATTGACCCACAGGATTTACAATTCAAAGTTTATTACAAGGTATGAAGGACAAAGACAGATCGTTGGCAGAAAAGTCAAATGACAAAAACAACTTTTGTTTTGCCGAGATCACAAGAAAATTAAGTCATGATCAAGAAGTACAAGTTTGTTCAAATGTCCGGTGGTGGTTTGCCGTTCATGCGTGCGGTGCGAGCATTTCTCGCATGCACATGTGAAAAGCTTTAAGTCTTATTAAGTGGTCTGAAAGCAAATTGCATTTATATTGAATGATGAAAATGATCTTGGAAGATCTCAGGAGCTGCTGTTTAATTTGCTTGTTAATCCACTCCTCCAAGGGGCGATTCGACTTTTTACATGCATTATGAACACACAACTCTGCAGATTCACTTTATTTTGACATTGTATAAATACAATGTAAACCGGCTGTAAACAGGACAACAACATTTGGGCTACCCATAAATTCAGATATGCAAACTCATGAGAGATGAAAAAGAAGAGAAAGTCATAACAAGTGTTCCAGGTGTATATATATATATATATATATTTTATGTATTTGAAGTGTTTAAGTTTAAAGTACCGATTTCAATAAATAGGTAGATCAAAGTGATTAAAAATAAAAAGTACCCCAAAAATGAGGCAAATTTGCTTTAAAAAAGATGACTTTAGCCAAATGGTGAGTAGTTTGCGACCCTGCAAATTGTCATATATATTATCATACACTCACCTAAAGGATTATTAGGAACACCATACTAATACTGTGTTTGACCCCCTTTCGCCTTCAGAACTGCCTTAATTCTACGTGGCATTGATTCAACAAGGTGATGAAAGCATTCTTTAGAAATGTTGGCCCATATTGATAGGATAGCATCTTGCAGTTGATGGAGATTTGTGGGATGCACATCCAGGGCACGAAGCACCCGTTCCACCACATCCCAAAGATGCTCTATTGGGTTGAGATCTGGTGACTGTGGGGGCCATTTTAGTACAGTGAACTCATTGTCATGTTCAAGAAACCAATTTGAAATGATTCGAGCTTTGTGACATGGTGCATTATCCTGCTGGAAGTAGCCATCAGAGGATGGTACATGGTGGCCATAAAGGGATGGACATGGTCAGAAACAATGCTCAGGTAGGCCGTGGCATTTAAACGATGCCCAATTGGCACTAAGGGGCCTAAAGTGTGCCAAGAAAACATCCCCCACACCATTACACCACCACCACCAGCCTGCACAGTGGTAACAAGGCATGATGGATCCATGTTCTCATTCTGTTTACGCCAAATTCTTACTCTACCATCTGAATTTCTCAACAGAAATCGAGACTCATCAGACCAAGCAACATTTTTCCAGTCTTCAACTGTCCAATTTTGGTGAGCTCTTGCAAATTGTAGCCTCTTTTTCCTATTTGTAGTGGAGCTGAGTGGTACCCGGTGGGGTCTTCTGCTGTTGTAGCCCATCCGCCTCAAGGTTGTGCGTGTTGTGGCTTCACAAATGCTTTGCTGCATACCTCGGTTGTAACGAGTGGTTATTTCAGTCAAAGTTGCTCTTCTATCAGCTTGAATCAGTCGGGCCCATTCTCCTCTGACCTCTAGCATCAACAAGGCATTTTCGCCCACAGGACTGCCGCATACTGGATGTTTTTCTCTTTTCACACCATTCTTTGTAAACCCTAGAAATGGTTGTGCGTGAAAATCCCAGTAACTGAGCAGATTGTGAAATACTCAGACCGGCCCGTCTGGCACCAACAACCACGCCACACTCAAAATTGCTTAAATCACCTTTCTTTCCCATTCTGACATTCAGTTTGGAGTTCAGGAGATTGTCTTGACCAGGACCACACCCCTAAATGCATTGAAGCAACTGCCATGTGATTGGTTGATTAGATAATTGCATTAATGAGAAATTGAACAGGTGTTCCTAATAATCCTTTAGGTGAGTGTATATTGTCATTATAATTTTGTACAGCTTGACAGCTATAATACGGAAAAACAATCATATACAATTGTATAGAATTAACATTTTCTATTTCTTTAATATATATATAATGCATATACAGTATATTATTTTAAAATACTTGCATCTGCACATTTGTGCTGACAGCTCAAATTATTTTTTTCAGTCACATTTAACACGGGGAGCAAGGTTGAGCTTATTTCGTGAAAAAAAAGTTTAAATAATTGTATTTATTTTTGTAACTTGTTTTAACATGAACTTTGAATGTTATTTCAGTCTGGGATGAAATAAAATAAAATGGTAAGAACATTGTTCTTGTACTCCCATAATCGTGCCATAGTTGGGGAAATACTGCTTAACATTTATGTAAGATTAACATTATGTAAGAGTAACATTAATCTGAAAGTATCCATGCGCAAATTATTGTCTAGAGAAAAAAATTACTGTAAATATGTATTTTCAATTCTGAAGGTGAACTGATGCATAAATGCATTTGAATTATCTGAATATATATATAGAATTTTGTAATATTTAAAGATAACTATGTATAATTATTTCATCATATATTGAATTATTGTTATATGAGGGGCTTTATCAGCAAATATTTGTATGTGCAATTAAATACGATTAATTAATCGGGACATCATGTAATTAATTCGATTAAAAATTTGAATCAATTGACAGCCCTAGTTATAATGTCTAATATCAGAAGTGTACTCACTTCATTTTCTCAAGTTTGCTATGGGAGTCTATCAATAGAACTGAGAGCTTCTCTCCATCCAGATCTCCTAATTTATTATGGCTTATCCAGTTCTTTCAGCAGTGATGGATGTTTACCTACAACTTCAGAGAGATACTTGCAAAAAGAACTTTTCAAAAATCTACAGAAATTTGAAAATTAATTATTAGATTAGATACTGTAATCTTGATACAACTGTTTGCCTTTTTCAGCATCCATCATTATAATTGGTCTAATGTGTAATTAGGTTAAATTCTTAGTTATGATGATTGGCACCAGATTCACTGCAGAAATGTGACACACAGAGTGTAATATTGTATATTCTATCATTCTTTAACTAATTATGGTCTAAACTTCAGTGCAATAACAGCATGGCCTGTAATTTTTTTTTATAAAATAATACTTTTGGGAATGTGAGTAGTACAACAGCTCACGTATCCTTCATCCTCAGGATTCTACACTAAGCCGAAATGGTACAAAAGGTGGAATCTTCTGTTACTTCATTAAATGTGCATTAAAGTCCTCTTATGTAAGAACCAAACTACATACATTATATAAAAAATAAAGTGAAACCTAGAGTGGAAAAGTGTTACATTTCACTCACATTGTGTCTGTTCACTGTGTACCTGTTTTGTAAATTGAGCTGTTTTGTCCACTTTGAGATAGGGTCTCATCATTTCATCAGTTTTTTTTAAACCAATAATGATATGTGATTAATTAAAAAAATATATTTTTTGTACTATAACAATGATCACAATAATGACGATACTTATAATTTTCTTATTATGTAAAAGTACCATATTCCTTTACTAATTTCTTAACGTGCATGTGGTAATGCTATGGAGTCTGATTAAAACCACAAGGCATAAAACTGAATGAAGACCATAACGTTTCTGTTTGTAGTTGATTTGACAGTGGCTTTTAATGCAGTGAAATGCCCTTATCCACACTTCTGTCCTCAAAAACCCAGTGCTGTGGGGTTACTTTAGATTTTGATGGTAACTGTAGGTGGCCAAGCATATTTGAAATTACACAAATGTGCAATTTGTGAATCTAGGATGCAGTAATATAACAAACTCAGTATAGATTAGCACACCAAAATGATCTCAGAGCACATCTGTTAACTCTGTGCCTGACAGGGAATTTCTAGGTATTGTACAGAACTGCTCTGAAAACACTGCATCATAATCCACATGCATACTCAAAGTAATTTTACCAATCAAAGTATTTGTACTACACTACAGACAGAAACATACTAAAACCACTGAAAACATCATATCATGAGCCTAATGCATACATTGAGTATGTGTAATGCACTACAGTGAACAGAGCTGGACATACAATGTCCACAGTGAACATTAGGTGTAATTTATTAAAGTTATTTATTAAATCACAGCACCTACCATTTAATAATCACAATAGGTCATATCATGAATCGAGAAGATAAGATTTACACTGGTTTTGAAAACTGACTTCACACACATTATGTGGCTAATTTATTTATTTAGTTAGATTTTGACATGTATTACCTGATGGTCTCCAATCTATTGCATGGATCATGTAGTAAATCATAGAGCATTTTCACTCCTGATTGTCCAGGGTCATTTCCTCTGTTTCCAGCTCTTTCAGGTGTGAAGGGTTTGCGTTCAGAGCTGATGACAGAAAACTATAACCCTCTTCTGTAATGCCACAGTCTGAAACACTGCAAATAAGTTTAAAATAATCACATTTGTTATTTGTAAATACATATTTTTGAAAAACTGTTTTATATCATAAAAATGTTATCTTTAGATGAGAGACTATCATTCACTCAATCCAGTTACCTGAGATTCTCCAGTTTGCAGTTAGTATTTTCTAATCGTTTCTGCAGCTTCACTCCTGAATCCATCAGATTATTGTTGCTTATGTCGAGCTCTTTCAGACTGGAGTTTAAGCTAATAACTGTAGCTAGAGATGAACCGATTTTCTCTGATAAACTATAATCACTCAGCCTAAAATGATTCACAGGAAAGAAATAATTTGCTGAAACTTAGAACTTTGTCAATATTGGTATAAAGTATCTGTCAATTTAGTTTTTTGGACACTATATGGTTTCCTTTTCATAAAAATTATTTGTCTAATACTGAAACATATTGACAAGACCAACAACAACTAAAGTATCAGAAAAAACAAAACAGGTAAATACTCTGAAGAAAATGTTTTGGTGATTGGCATGACTAAACTTGCTGCCACAATGTCCCACCATGGGCCTTAGTACACTGCCCAATGAGCCCACCCCAACGTCTCTACAATGTTCTGGAGTGAATTGCTTAAACTCATTGCACACCTCTTATTAAGCTGGGCGATTTGACACCTCATTCACAGATGTTGGACAAACAGTGCGGAAGGAAATGTGCCAAAGTTTTAATTATACAAGATTGTTTCAAAGCAATAGTAACACCTAAAGCAATTTCCACTAATAAAACCATGAATCCAATTTAAAATTCACAAGCCCAATGTGCAATCACCTAAATGAATCCTTTTACATTCTTGGTCTCTTTACAAATGTTACACAGATTTTACACACACCATTTCACCCCAAGAAGTTGTAATATTCACTAATGACGTACCAAAGTATTTTTAGCAAATCAGTCCACTTGGTGGCAATCTTTGGAACACTCTCCGGCAGCTATCTATATCTGCGCAAATGTTTTTCACAACCTTACACTGCAGAGCTGGCTTTTTACAGCAATGATAATTACATTGGTACATGACACACAATACTCACTTTAATGTGGTTAGTTTACAGTTTGTACCATGAGGTTTCACTCCTGATTCTCCAGGGTCATATCCTCTGAGATTCAGCTCTATCAGGTGTGAAGGGTTTGATTTTAAAGCAGAAAAGAGCGTTATATCCTTCCTCTGTCATGCTACAGTCTGTAAGCCTGAAAAAAAACAATGCATCTTTTTTTTTTTAAATAAAAGTTATGTTACGTACGCTGCGCTACGTAGTTATGTTTTTGTATAAGTTGCTGCGTATGCGTGTATGTCTGTGTACTCTGTTTGTTTCAGGTGTGGAATTTGATTGGAGTCTCCGTCTGTCAATCTGCTGACGTCTGGAATCGCGCCACCAATCACCTGTTGCTGGGTGATTTATGAATTATTCTAACTTCAATGGCGACTGTCGAGACAGACTCTGGGTTTGAGAGAGAGAGCCTGCGTGCTCTGTGAGGACGGTTTTCCTTGTTTGGGAGACCAGTCTAAGGGACTGATCAGTGTCTGGAGTTTGCTGCTTCTATGATCGGGCAGATAGATCAGTCCTCTTTGTTTGTGTTTTTGATATGTGCGTTCTGGGTATGTGCTTGATGTGCACGGTCAAATGTTTGTTGCGCTTATGACATTTTCATCTCCGTTCCTGTCCAACACTATGTAGACTGGCGGTAGAGGTTGTGAGTCAGGTAAGCAGGTCGCGACTTACATTTTTGCACACGTAGTTTATGAATTGTATTAGACGCACTTGTGTTAGGAGCGGTGCTACTTATGTAAGTTTTCTGTTTGTTTAGTTAGTATAGGTTAGTTATGGCGTTTCGACGCTGAAGACGTTTTCTTTCTACATCTTTTGTTGTTAGTTAGTTTAGTTCTTTAACTTTAGTTAAAGGGTTGTTTTTGTTATATTCAGTTCTTTGATTTAAGCACCACTCTCTTGCTCCTTCCTCTCCACCAGACTGTTTGTTGATTTGATTATTATTTTGCTACGTTGTATTACTTCATTACTTTATTTTTCTATTTCTTCACTATTATTGCAGTTAAGGAATTAAAACCTTTCAACTGAAGTTTGGGTTGTTGTCTGTTTGTTTTCTTTTGCGGAGTCCTGCTACTGTACTGACATGCACGTAAATGCAAAATATGTGTTATGTCCAATAATATTCCTAGTCAAATATCATCTCAATAACGAGGGACGTAACAAGTTATAAATTCCTAATCCACATAGCCATTAAATTATTTTATTCATCACATAGGCATGGGCAGGTAAATGTTTTTCCTGAAGGTCTCCAAAAATGGATATTTAAAATGATCTCCTGTTTGATGTAAGTAATGCACATATGATCTAATCAGCCATGTGGCAGCAACTTGATGTCTATAAGCAAGCATACATGGACATTTGTTCTTCAAACCAATTATTATAATGATGCTGCAGTTCTGTGGAGCCTTGCTAATGAATGAGGCCAGAGAAGAATGACTAAAACGGTTAATTTTTTTTACATCAGTGGTGTCAAACACATGGCCAGTGAAAAACTTCAACCAGATAATTTCTCTTCAGTCAGGAGAGGAGTTGTTTGCCAAAACATAGAACTTTGTCAATATTTAAGAAAGTGTTATTAGTGAAAATGTTGACATGTCATCATTGAGGATCTTGTCATGGCAGTCGACAACACAAAAAGTCTCACAATATCAGCAAGGAACAGATCCACCGAGGACACTGACTATTTGTCCCCTGGCCATTGGAAAAAAGGTACAGAGCCATCTGTCCCGCACAAACAGACTAAAACACAGTTTCTTTCTTATAGCTGCCATTACCCTATATATAGATATAGAGCTTGATAAATGTCACATGTTTCTACTGTTGCTTGAGTTTGTAATGTGGAATACTGTTGTAATAGAAGTAATTTTAGCACTTGTAAAGCCCTGAACGTAGGATGAATACCTGTTTAATCAACTCAACACCTGATCTGAAAGCAGCTGAAGCCTGGTTTTTGCATGAGCATGGTGCGAGCAATCACAGTACCACAGGTGCATGTAATCGGCGTCTGCTAAATGACTAAATGTAAATGGCTGGCTATCAACAGTCTTAACCCATTAGAAAAATGCCAGGTGGGGTACTAACTCTTGACTTTTAGACTTTTAACCCTTTATTGGCACAACCATTAAACCTATGCATTCTATGAATCTGAGTGAACACACATTTGTACACAATATATTCAGTATTTAAATTATATATAGTATATACAGTATATACGTATATATATATATATATATATATATATATACACACACACACACACAAACTGTTACAGCTCTGGAAAATTAAGAGGCCACTGCAAAATGATCAGTTTCTCTGTATTTACTATTTATAGGTATGGTTTGAGTAAAATTAGGTTTTTTGTTTTATTCTATAAAGTACTGACAACATTCCCAAATAAAACATGGTCATTTAGAGCAATCATTTGCAGAAAATGACAACTGGTCAAAATAAACAAAAAGATAAGTGTTTTCAGACCTTGGATAATGAAAAGAAAACATGTTCATTTTTCGAGTGATTTGAGTAGGTGGGCTTCATTACATTTATCGATGATTGGGAAAGTTAATGTTATTAAAATTAATCGTATTCCAAAATTCAACTAACTGCTACAGGCCCTATAGATGTCCCACTCTCTTATTTCAAGCAATTTGATAGTATTGAACTACTCATAATTATGAATCATCTGGTTAGTTCAAGTCACTGAGTATTTGTACCCTTACTGCCATTATACTTCATGCAATTTGTTACTGCCTTGTAAAAACACTTTATGCAAGCCGATTTGAACCAACCATTGGAGGAAGAAAGAAGAGGAGCAACCTGGAGTTAAGTGTCTTGCTCAAGGACACAATGGTTGTGTCTGTGGGAATCAAACCAGCAACCTTCTGATTACCAGTTATGTGCTTTATCCCACTCCAGTCCATATTACATTAAAGATGTAATTTAAGAGATTAAGAGACAAATATACGCACATATGTTGTTTAATGCTTTATCAATAGTGTAATTCATTTAACTTTAACTCAGGGTTAACACTGTGCACTACTTAAAACTCTCGCAAAGTGAACGGATTGATGATGATGACGTCAAAATAAAAGTTAGAGGATTTGAGTGAATCGATGATGAATGTTATTTATAAAATCTATTGGATATTAAAACCACACAAGTACGGCAGAAGAGAATAATCACCGTCTCTGGAATAATATAGCGGTGATAATTCTGATTCATTAAGAGAATCAACTCGTTCGGATGATTCGAATAGATGAATCGGTTCAAAGATCTGCTTTACCGATCTTTTCAAGGTGAAAATAAAAATTGTTCCCGATTTGTTCAGCATCTTTAAATTGATACGGTGTGATATATGAGCTTGATGAATGAGGAGAGGACATCAAATCATTCCTTAAAACTAAAATCTACATATAGCTATTATGAGACATATTCTGGTTATTTCATAATTGTGTTTTACACATACAAGTGCTACTAAATACATGATTTCTCTCTGTGGATCCTGACTGTTTTTCCATCCTATTGATGAGATAAAAACTCACTTTAAACAAAGATTTGGGTTTTAACTTGGTCATTTCTTGGTTTGTGTAATGAATTACAATTCAGTTAATAATTATTCAACAATAAAACTAAAATAATAATAAGTCACTCAAAACTAAAATAGATTAAATGTTTAATCCATTTTTATTTAGTATAATGCACAATCAGCAAAGTTTAAACTACATTTTAGAACAGACTTTGTTATAAAGTCAAATACATTGACATTAATTCTCTATTAAAGAAAGATCAAAAGCTGCATTAATACACTAGATATCAGAATAATCAGATGCTATAGAACATGTGTAGCTTTACTGTACTGGAGACTTCATGCACATAGATTATGTGAACAGTCATATCACAGCAGTATATCTGAACTAAAATACTCACATATATAAGTAAGATGTAAGATGCCCACAATATCACATTATCAGTTTACATTTAAATGTTCATGAAATACACATGACAGCTGCACATTCATTTGAGCTTTTCTGAACTGTGAGAACTGACCTGAAACGGTGGTTTTCAAAACGCTGCAAAATGTCAAATTCACACGTCGATCAGATTCAACTGGCAGATTTACTTTACAAAACTAATATGGTCACATAATTGCAATTGATTCAGCAGGCACATATGAGGCTAAAAAATTACGTATAATGTTAACAAATATAGAAAAAGAAAAAAAGAGAAAATAAAATCTCACAATATTAAAATGAGGCACAATGTTGAAAACCACAAGTAAAAATATAGTCATGACTAAAAGTATAGAAATGGAATGATGGTCATCTGCAAAAACATAAAGTTAGCTTTTTTTCAAGTGGCACGAATAAAAAAGCAACAATTACTAAAAGTATTCAATGAAATGGTCATTTGGAAACTTATCTTTAAAGAATATAAAGTTATCTTTTTTGGTAGGCAAGTATTAAGCTGTAAAATATATGAAGCGTGATATACTGTATATAAAAAACACAATAAAATGATATAGAAGAAAAATGAGGCCCAAAGTACAAAATAATGACTGAACGTATAAAACTGGAATGGGTTGAGATTCGAGCATTTCACAGAACACGGGAATAAACACTGGCCGATATTTATGAAATCTATCCCTTATATATTTACTTAACATTAATTATGTTTGTAATTATTAATTAGCAACTTAGATTGAATGAAAGCACAAACTTTTCTAATTTATTCCAAATCAATTGAACCTGTTCAGTCTTGTTAAGTTTCTCAGCTGAAGTGTTAGTTTCAAACAAAGCTCATGTTTATATCGTAACATTGATTAAATACTGTTGCGGTTTAGCAATCTCCATTCAGATTGTCTTGTGTCCCCTCACCTGTAAGAAAAGACAGAAAGATTGAAGTTAAAACAGGAAATGAAACAGTGATCAGTCTGAAATCTACATGAAGTGTTGATGCAACATTGAAACATTTAAAATGACTTTATTTCATATCCAAACACATTTCTAATGAGTGTTTTTATTGGGCTTCAAGATCATTGCCAACCTTTGTCTAGAATAAAACACAAACTCAGAAGATGAATAAGAACAGAAATGTCCTGAATCAGCACAAGAGACACAATCAACACAATAATCCTCAATCTCATTATTTGTTTCCATAGCAACATTGTCAAATGTGTTGAGTTCAGATAACGAGAAGAGTTCATTAATGAGATTTCTCTGTCTAGTGAACACAAAACTATTGAGTTATAAATTCTCAAATGAAACATAATCAACTCTTAATATTTATATTAAATCTGAAGTGTCATTTCTGCACCATTAGCATCACCAAACAGAATTGCACAAATAAAAACATTGTTTTCCAACAAATACACCCTCCATCTGTCTTTGGTTTAACAAACAGTCCTTCCTCCAACTCACACAACTGACCCTTTGATAAGCTCCGCCCCCCTTGGTTACTGTTGCTATCTCTGACAAGCTCTGCAGAACTCCCCAAATTAATTCAGTAGTTCACAGTTAATGTAATCCTGTATTAAGGATAGTGTAAACATGTGTGGCTCACAGTTAGGGGTGAAGGGCTCGAGGCTTGACCCCCCAGACTGGATTAGTATTGATGGAATAGATAAGAGATGGGGCGGTGGTGGGATGCCAGAAACTTTCAGAGCTACATAGAGGTAAGCAGCTGTTTATATACTCTTACTCTGGCTGTGTGATTGGTCGGATTAAATGAACTTGCTCCTCCTGAACCTTATTAATAAAATATATTTCAGTAGTTTGCGGTTAATGTAATCCTGTATTAAGGATAGTGTAAACATTTGTGGCTCGCTGTCCAGGTTGAAGGGCTCGAGCTTCAAGACTTGACCCGAGCTTGAATACCCCCCAAAAGAAGCTAATAAGAAAGACAGCAAGTCTTTGAATTTGGAGCCTTGGATTCAGAAGGAGATGTGATTTATACAGAGTTTCTTATCTCCCAAAAGATGAACCGGAAAGGAAGAAGATACGTGGCGCACCTATCCTGATGGGCAGGTGTGCCAAAAAATATAGAATCCAGCTGGGCCACAAGCTGGGGCAGCCTCACGCTAGGGTCCATGTTGGGGGACAGGAAAATGGGAGATGTAGGATAGAAGGTATGCAAGTTGAAACACTGAAGGGACAGTGGCGGTATCAGCTACAAATGAGCTTGCAGGGAGCTGTTGAGTACAGGAGGGATCGTTATGCTCTAACACAGGGGGCACTCCCGTGGAAAGGCAGAGTCGCCCTGGATGGAGGTGAGAATTCTGACTGCTTGGGCCGAACTTGAGTCTCCCTCCTGGCTTGGTTCGACGGATGGGCTTGTGCAGCGAATGGTGTGAGCTCTGTGGGAGACTCGGCAGCCACTCAAGCAAGCAAGCCCAGCTATCATTCAAACGGAAGGGCGCTCGTAGCATTCGAAGGGGGTGTCAACGGGCAAGCCCATGATACAAATAAATGCAGACAGCTCGCGCTGCATTCAAGCAGGAGTGTTAGAGGGGTCTGCAATGCCCTATCATGGATCCTAGTCACTCAAGACCAACCTGGCTCCCTTCAGTGTCTACCTTCATTGTGTCTCTTCAGACAATGATCTGCTCTATAAAATATATATATATATGCTTTTATAAAGTAAAAGTAGCACTTAAAGTGGTATCAGTCAATCCTGAGAAACTAATGAGTCACTTGTATGGGTCTGTTCACGTGCAATGAGTGGGGCCAATTGTCAGAAACTCACGTAGAGGTAAGCAGCTGTTTATGTACTCTGACTGTGTGATTGGTCAGATTGAATGAACTTGCTCCTCCCGAACATGTTAATAAAACTACATTAAATGGGAAATTTCTGTGAATGACGTGGTATTTGGCAAAATATTCTCGTAAATGGAAGAATATATTTTTATGAAGTGATCACACATGAAATGTGTAACGCACATTTATGTCACATTTTTTTTAAATAAAAGAAATTGTTAAATTACTCAGTAATTTGATTAAAAACTGTGAAGACTGTGAATCAGAATCAAGGCAAACGTTTCTTACAGTCACTTGAAAAGACAAAAACTTAGAGAAGGGTCAATTGGAAATGAACTGGGTCACTTATCAAATGTTAGTGATGGGCGATACCACTTATTTTCTTTTCGATTCAATACCAATAATTTCAAGACCAATATCATCGATACCGATACTTCTGTTAAACTGATTTTTTGGGGGATTTCTTTGGGATAAAATGGGCAATTTAAAATGGTATGTTTAGTCATAATTAAAGTAATTATTTCTTTAACATTTGTGAGCCTAAACAGAAAATTATTAGACTTCTGTTTAGTTTACTTACATAAATTGTAGTAACTGCGGTTTAACCGTAGTATTTAGTTAAAGCAAAGTACCGCACAATTGACCATGTTTTCACTACAGTAACTGCGGTTTAACCGTAGTGTTTAGTTAAAGCACAGTTACCGCACAATTGACCATGTTTTCACCACAGTAACTGCGGTTTAACCGTAGTGTTTAGTTAAAGCAAAGTACCGCACAATTGACCATGTTTTCACCACAGTAACTGCGGTTTAACCGTAGTGTTTAGTTAAAGCAAAGTACCGCACAATTGACCATGTTTTCACTACAGTAACTGCGGTTTAACCGTAGTGTTTAGTTAAAGCAAAGTACCGCACAATTGACCATGTTTTCACTACAGTAACTGCAGTTTAACCGTAGTGTTTAGTTAAAGCACAGTTACCGCACAATTGACCATGTTTTCACCACAGTAACTGCGGTTTAACCGTAGTGTTTAGTTAAAGCAAAGTACCGCACAATTGACCATGTTTTCACAACAGTAACTGCAGTTTAACCGTAGTGTTTAGTTAAAGCAAAGTACCGCACAATTGACCATGTTTTCACAACAGTAACTGCAGTTTAACCGTAGTGTTTAGTTAAAGCAAAGTACCGCACAACTGACCATGTTTTCACTACAGTAACTGCGGTTTAACCGTAGTGTTTAGTTAAAGCACAGTTACCGCACAATTGACCATGTTTTCACCACAGTAACTGCGGTTTAACCGTAGTGTTTAGTTAAAGCAAAGTACTGCACAATTGACCACGTTTTCACTACAGTAACTGCAGTTTAACCGTAGTGTTTAGTTAAAGAAAAGTACCGCACAACTGACCACGTTTTCACTACAGTAACTGCGGTTTAACCGTAGTGTTTAGTTAAAGCAAAGTACCGCACAATTGACCATGTTTTCACAACAGTAACTGCAGTTTAACCGTAGTGTTTAGTTAAAGCAAAGTACCGCACAACTGACCATGTTTTCACTACAGTAACTGCGGTTTAACCGTAGTATTTAGTTAAAGCAAAGTACCGCACAATTGACCATGTTTTCACTACAGTAACTGCAGTTTAACCGTAGTGTTTAGTTAAAGAAAAGTACCGCACAACTGACCATGTTTTCACTACAGTAACTGCAGTTTAACCGTAGTGTTTAGTTAAAGAAAAGTACCGCACAATTGACCACGTTTTCACTACAGTAACTGCAGTTTAACCGTAGTGTTTAGTTAAAGAAAAGTACCGCACAACTGACCATGTTTTCACTACAGTGACTGCAGTTTAACCGTAGTGTTTAGTTAAAGAAAAGTACCGCACAACTGACCATGTTTTCACTACAGTAACTGCAGTTTAACCGTAGTGTTTAGTTAAAGCAAAGTACTGCACAATTGACCACGTTTTCACTACAGTAACTGCAGTTTAACCGTAGTGTTTAGTTAAAGAAAAGTACCGCACAACTGACCATGTTTTCACTACAGTGACTGCGGTTTAACCGTAGTATTTAAAGCAAAGTACTGCACAATTGACCATGTTTTCACTACAGTAACTGCAGTTTAACCGTAGTATTTAGTTAAAGCAAAGTACCGCACAATTGACCATGTTTTCACTACAGTGACTGCGGTTTAACCGTAGTATTTAAAGCAAAGTACTGCACAATTGACCATGTTTTCACTACAGTGACTGCGGTTAAACCGTAGTGTTTAGTTAAAGCACAGTTACCGCACAATTGACTATGTTTTCACTACAGTAACTGCGGTTTAACCGTAGTGTTTAGTTAAAGCACAGTTACCGCACAATTAATCATGTTTTCACTACAGTGACTGCGGTTTAACCGTAGTATTTAGTTAAAGCAAAGTACCGCACAATTGACCATGTTTTCACTACAGTAACTGCGGTTTAACCGTAGTATTTAAAGCAAAGTACCGCACAATTGACCATGTTTTCACTACAGTAACTGCGGTTTAACCGTAGTATTTAAAGCAAAGTACCGCACAATTGACCATGTTTTCACTACAGTAACTGCGGTTTAACAGTAGTGTTTAGTTAAAGCACAGTTACCGCACAATTGACCATGTTTTCACTACAGTGACTGCGGTTTAACCGTAGTATTTAGTTAAAGCAAAGTACCGCACAATTGACCATGTTTTCACTACAGTGACTGCGGTTAAACCGTAGTGTTTAGTTAAAGCACAGTTACCGCACAATTGACTATGTTTTCACTACAGTAACTGCGGTTTAACCGTAGTGTTTAGTTAAAGCAAAGTACCGCACAATTGACCATGTTTTCACTACAGTAACTGCGGTTTAACCGTAGTGTTTAGTTAAAGCAAAGTACCGCACAATTGACCATGTTTTCACTACAGTAACTGCGGTTTAACCGTAGTGTTTAGTTAAAGCAAAGTACCGCACAATTGACCATCTTTTCACTACAGTAACTGCGGTTTAACCGTAGTATTTAAAGCAAAGTACCGCACAATTGACCATGTTTTCACTACAGTAACTGCGGTTTAACCGTAGTATTTAAAGCAAAGTACCGCACAATTGACCATGTTTTCACTACAGTAACTGCGGTTTAACCGTAGTGTTTAGTTAAAGCACAGTTACCGCACAATTGACCATGTTTTCACTACAGTGACTGCGGTTTAACCGTAGTATTTAGTTAAAGCAAAGTACCGCACAATTGACCATGTTTTCACTACAGTGACTGCGGTTAAACCGTAGTGTTTAGTTAAAGCACAGTTACCGCACAATTGACTATGTTTTCACTACAGTAACTGCGGTTTAACCGTAGTGTTTAGTTAAAGCAAAGTACCGCACAATTGACCATGTTTTCACTACAGTAACTGCGGTTTAACCGTAGTGTTTAGTTAAAGCAAAGTACCGCACAATTGACTATGTTTTCACTACAGTAACTGCGGTTTAACCGTAGTGTTTAGTTAAAGCAAAGTACCGCACAATTGACCATGTTTTCACTACAGTAACTGCGGTTTAACAGTAGTGTTTAGTTAAAGCAAAGTACCGCACAATTGACCATGTTTTCACTACAGTGACTGCGGTTTAACCGTAGTGTTTAGTTAAAGCACAGTTACCGCACAATTGACTATGTTTTCACAACAGTAACTGCGGTTTAACCGTAGTATTTAGTTAAAGCACAGTTACCGCACAATTGACCATGTTTTCACTACAGTAACTGCGGTTTAACCGTAGCGTTTAGTTAAAGCACAGTTACCGCACAATTGACTATGTTTTCACAACAGTAACTGCGGTTTAACCGTAGTATTTAGTTAAAGCAAAGTACCGCACAATTGACCATGTTTTCACTACAGTGACTGCGGTTTAACCGTAGCGTTTAGTTAAAGCACAGTTACCGCACAATTGACTATGTTTTCACAACAGTAACTGCGGTTTAACCGTAGTATTTAGTTAAAGCAAAGTACCGCACAATTGACCATGTTTTCACTACAGTGACTGCGGTTTAACCGTAGCGTTTAGTTAAAGCACAGTTACCGCACAATTGACTATGTTTTCACAACAGTAACTGCGGTTTAACCGTAGTATTTAGTTAAAGCAAAGTACCGCACAATTGACCATGTTTTCACTACAGTGACTGCGGTTTAACCGTAGTATTTAGTTAAAGCACAGTTACCGCACAATTGACCATGTTTTCACTACAGTAACTGCGGTTTAACCGTAGCGTTTAGTTAAAGCACAGTTACCGCACAATTGACTATGTTTTCACAACAGTAACTGCGGTTTAACCGTAGTATTTAGTTAAAGCAAAGTACCGCACAATTGACCATGTTTTCACTACAGTGACTGCGGTTTAACCGTAGCGTTTAGTTAAAGCACAGTTACCGCACAATTGACTATGTTTTCACAACAGTAACTGCGGTTTAACCGTAGTATTTAGTTAAAGCAAAGTACCGCACAATTGACCATGTTTTCACTACAGTGACTGCGGTTTAACCGTAGCGTTTAGTTAAAGCACAGTTACCGCACAATTGACCATGTTGTCACTACAGTGACTGCGGTTTAACCGTAGTGTTTAGTTAAAGCACAGTTACCGCACAATTGACCATGTTTTCACTACAGTGACTGCGGTTTAACCGTAGCGTTTAGTTAAAGCACAGTTACCGCACAATTGACCATGTTGTCACTACAGTGACTGCGGTTTAACCGTAGTGTTTAGTTAAAGCACAGTTACCGCACAATTGACCATGTTTTCACTACAGTGACTGCGGTTTAACCGTAGCGTTTAGTTAAAGCACAGTTACCGCACAATTGACCATGTTTTCACTACAGTGACTGCGGTTTAACCGTAGTATTTAGTTAAAGCACAGTTACCGCACAATTAATCATGGTTATTAATACAATATTACTGTAGTTAAACAATGGTGAACTATTTTATTATTATTAACAACTACAGAACAGCATCAATGTCCTAATAACTTTTAACTTAAACTTGTAATAAAGTTCACACAAACTCATTATAGGAAATGTCAACTTTATATATGTGGTTATTTTAGTGAATTTACTCCAGAAAGTGTTTCTCTGATTTTCTGTCATTACCTCTATAAGACACTGATCACTCTTGAACGAGTCTTGTGACGGTGCGAGCGATTGTCTGCTGATCAATATTTTTGATACAACATCAGTATCAGAAGAATCGGGACTTTAGGATTGATCCACTCATCCCTGATCAAATGTTAAATATTAAGATGATCCTATAAAGAATTGTAATGTTTTAAACATCATCTTTAATGGTGTTTCTTTATCATGTTGTTAATGATGTAATGATTAATGGATGAACAATGACATCATACAAACACTTCCTGTAAATCTGGTTAATTCACAGGTATAATTAACAGCTCTACAGTATCTTACAGATATTACCTCTTCCGATTCTTCCGTGCTGAAAACAAACAGACGAAGATCTATAATAAATCCTGATCTTCTTCATCACAGGCAGACAGATAGAAATCCATATACAAATAACTCCACACACACACACACACACACACACACTTTATACACACTTGAGCGTAAGACAAATGTCATTCAAATGACTGCTGTGCGCGCGAGTGTGTAATTTTTTTTAACTGATCGGGTATCATCTTACTCCGATCATTTCCGTCAGCTGAGCACAATTTGCGGCAGAGCATAAACTGACAAATATTTAGCAACTCCGCGGCTAAAATGTCAGTAGTGTGGAAATATTTTAAACAAGAAAGCGAAAACTGTCCAACACCCACTTACAATATCTGCAACCTGGTCGGTTCGTGAGGCGGTAACAATAGAGATGCGTTCAATACGTCATCTTCTAATGAAGCACGTGACGGAATACGGCGAGTTCACTCAAACACATACAGCTGCTGCACCGAAGCAACAAACACTGGACAAAAAATCACAGGGAATGTGTTTGAGTTCATATCTCTGGACAAACAGCCCGTCTCTGCGGTACAGAATGCGGGTTTTTACCGTCTCGACGCTTCAGACTCCGCTTTACCGGATCTGTACAGTGAGTCATGACAACATACGAGTGATTTAAACACAATGTGACTGCTGTTAGTTTCACACATTTGGATCTCTGATGTTTGTCCCATGTTCACCTCACTGCACACGGGATTGATTCCTCCGTTTCATTAAGCGTGTAGTATTAAACCAGTTTCATGAGTCTCATACAGCCGAGCATGGAAAACACCACAGAAATAAACATGTTCTTTTCCTTTTATTCATTATTGTTGATCTGTTCAAGTGTATCGGAATAAATGTTGTGATTGTTTACAGCATTTGTATGTAAGATTATATTCATCACTGGATTTGGGATTTATTTTTGTCCCTGAATATTAAAGTTAAAATAAACTATTACACCATTCGAAGGTGATTTCATCTGTGAGTTTGATAAATCAGTTAAATGCATTAAGACATCTTTTACTTCATTTATTAGTTATTTTTGTAATCAATAAAACCGTCTGCTGGTCTATTATGGAGGCAAACACAAGTATCGGATCGGGACTCGGTATCGGCAGATATTTAATAAAGCTGATCGGGACATCTCTAGAATGGACAGATTAAATGAGACTATAACACACGAATACTCAAATAAATCATATTCATCCTGTTATTGCTGGTGAGAGTAAACAGATGTTATTTGGACACATTTGATCATTTGTGAGACAGAGAGATGCTGTTCACACACATTCATGATCTTCATCTATTATTGATTTAATATTCATCACAGACTCCATTAAATACACAAACGTCCTCAAATTAAACTTGTGCACACAAAATATTCAAACTTGGACTATTTTTATGATTTCTTTTTAAAATAATTATTTGCATAATAAAGTTCATTATTTTTCCTCTTTGCTGTGTCAGTTGTAGGTAAAACTTACCATTTGTTTGTTTTGTTTTACGGATCTTGTGGCGACAGTAAATCACACCAACAGCAGCAGCAGCCACGAGCAGCAGAACAGCAATAATTATTCCTGCTATAGCACCTGCAGACAAACCTGCTGTAATGAGAAAGACAGACAGTCATTATTGTCACTGAATCTGATCTATGAATCATCAGAACTAGAAACTGCCGTATCATAAACACCAAACCAACATCTGTTATATAATAATATATATATTAATCCAGTGACTCCATATTAATAAACGACTTTATAAAAAACAAACAAGCACAAACTTGCTTATAATAAGTGGAAACTCTAAAGAAAGATCCAGAAAAGCATTAAAAATCAAATTCAATAATGTAAACATGAATTCAATCTGATCCTGCTGTAGTTTAATACAGAAGTGAAATATGGACCAAGATTATATCCACTTGTAATCCTCATCTTCTGAAAACACCTGAAACGATCAGAACTGAATCCAGAGATCATCAACCTTCATCAAACTCTGGAAACTTGAGCAGCCCTTTACAAACACAAACATCAAACTCACTCGTCTCGTGTTTCATTAAAACTCCTCAATGTTCAGAGAGAATTCAGGGATAATATTGATCAGATCTAAAACACAAACATCAAACTCACTCGTCTCCTGTTGTCCATGTTTTACAATTTCACACAAAAAAAGACATCAAAATGCTTTTATTGTGTCTTACTCAGATGTTCATTTAAAAAGAAACATGAATTTGAGTTTTCTAGTGATTTGGTTTGTGTATTGAGAGTGTTGGGAATGTTTGATGTCTTGATGGGAATGCTGTAAGATAATAATATTGTGCATGTTAATTATCACGGTTTACCTTAATATTGAAAATCAGGTTACTCAGATGTTACTCCATCCATCCATCCATCCATCGTCAACCGCTTATCCTGTACAGGGTCGCGGGGGGCTGGAGCCTATCCCAGCTAACATTGGGCGAAAGGCAGGGTACACCCTGGACATGTCGCCAGTCCATCGCAGGGCCACACATAGACAAACAACCACTCACACTCACATCCACACCTAGGGCAATTTTTGGAGACATCAATTAACCTATCCTGCATGTCTTTGGACGGTGGGAGGAAGCCGGAGTACCCGGAGAGAACCCACGCAGACACGGGGAGAACATGCAAACTCCACACAGAAAGGCCGGGGCAACCAGGGTTTGAACCCACGACCTTCTTGCTGTGAGGCGACAGTGCTAACCGCTGCACCACTGTGCAATATTATTATTATTTTTAATTTGCAGCAAGTTACTTCTCCAAATAATGAAGAATATAATGGAGTCAAACCCTTTTTCTCAATGCATTATTAATGTGTACCTATAACCACTGAAACTGTTTAATTTGTAAATCAAAGTCAAACTGGACAAGATTACATCATTGATCTACAATACAGTTTATACTGAAAGATTTGAGTTACTGACCTTTGACATTAACATTGAATCTCTTGTATTTGGTTTCTCTGGTGCTGCTGATCTGTCGTGTATAAAGTCCAGAGTGTTCAGTTCTGATATTACTGATGTTGAGAGATCCAGTCTGACGGTCCAACTTCAGTCTGTCTCTGAATTTCCCATCAGCACCATCATATACTGAGATATCATTGTGCGCTCTGTTGATTTTAGCTATCACGATGCCTTCAGTATCAAACGTCCACAGCAGCAGCTCATCTGTCAGTATTTCAGGTACATCAGTCTGTAGAGTCACAGATTCTCCCTCCTTCACTGACACTGACTTCACTTCAAATGCAACATCAGACACATCTAAAAAACACACAGAAATGATAAAACAGTCCTGTTAATCAGAATCAGCTTTATTGCCAGATATGCTTACACATACAAGGAATTTGTCTTGGTGACAGAAGCTTCCAGTGTACAACAATACAAAAACAGCAGCAAGACATTGATAATTAAAAACAAAACAAAGAAAGAAAAAAAAAAAGAGTAAAAATAAATAATTACGTACACGTTCCGACACAGTGCAAATCTAATAAAAATCTGTTATATAAAGAACAAAAATACTGTATATTATATACAGTGCAATGTAAGTAATGGCAGAAGTGGATGTGTTGGATAATATAATTTATAGATAATAAAGGAGTTATATTAACACAAGTGTGTCAGTGAATATTCATATTTAATTGTTTTAAATATGCTTCCTGCTTCCGCGCTGTTCGGACGCTCTTGCTTGCTGATCCGCGCTTTGCTCCATCGCTTTTATATTTTTATTTTTTATCTCCTTTTATCAACTAATTTTAATTTAAGCAAATCAGCACTGTGCTCAAAAGCTTGGACTACTACTACAAAATAAAAGGCAGAATTCTTTTATCCGACCAGCCTCCCACTGAAAGTTTTCATTCCAGGGAAGGGAAAACACAACTGCCTACATTCAAAAGGATAAGAGAAAATGCCTCTTCTGGAATCTACTTGCTGCACTAACTGCCACAGACTTTTACAAAGGATTGCAGTTCTTGAAACAAAGTTACTTGCGGGACCACCAAACCAGACGGAACACACAACAGAGCTTCGTCATGGACGCCCTCAGCATACAGCTGGTGAGTCCCATGAATCTATTGCTCCTCGACAGGCCATAATGAGTGTAGAGAAACAAGCCGATCGACTTACAAATCGATGGCACAAACAGGGAGCGAGACCAAAAAGCACTCGAGACATCAGATTGTCACAAGCATCACATATTGCCGCAGTTGCATCCTCTACCCCAGATATGGCTCTGACAAGGATTGCAAACACTGGTTTCCTACCACCGCCTATACATCTTGAGAACAGATTTGAAGCATTAATGAATGAGGAATCCCCAAATATAATAAATGGGATCAAACACAGACTGAATCAGCCAGTAGCTAACACTGATGCTAACTGGCGCTCAAGGTCGAGCAGACAGCGGCACTCAGCTCAGAGCACAGCTGGGCCCAGGACTCTGATAGTGGGTGACTCCACAATCAGAAACATTAGCAGCAGGGATACAACTACGTGCTGCCTTCCACAAGCAACAACTTCTGATGTAAACAGGGAACTTCAAAATATACTGATGAAATATCAGACTGTAAATCGACTCATCATTCATGTGTGGAAGAATGATATTCATAAAGAGCAGTCAGAACTCCTTAAGAAGGATTTCAATGAACTTTTTGAAACACTTAAAAGACTGAAAGTTCAAACATTCATCAGTGGACCACTTCCAGCAAGAGGAACAAACAGGTTCTCACGGTTGCTTGGGCTTAATACATGGCTGCAAAAAACCTGTAATATAAAAGGAGTGAACTTCATTGACAACTTCAATCTTTTCTGGAGTCAGAGGCAACTGTTTCAACAGGATGGCCACCACCCAAACAAACTTGGTTCAAGAGTGCTAAAGGACAATATCTACTTCTCCCTCAATCATCCTTCTGCAGTGTGTGCCAATCCAATCAATCTGAATGGCACACATACACCTGGACACAGTATGAATGACCACAGGACTTCACTTCAGCACCTGAATGGACATTTGGTTGACAATTCACACAAGGACAATGATAACACCACTCAGCCAAAACAATTTCTGCTCACGGACACAATCTCAAATGAGCCCTGCCCACAAAGCTCACCACAGACAGACTGTGACATATTAGAACTGCTCCAAGATTCAGCACCCAAGGACGACTTTCTGGAAAACACCCAGGGAGACCAGGACAGCATATTACAGCCAATAACACAGCAACAGCCCCTCTCACCAGACACGTTATCCCTCTCTCCAGCATCTCCACATCTGTGCTTCTCAGAGAAAATGGAAGAACTGGTGTATGCTGGAACCAAACTATCCCACTCATTTGCTGCAAGCCCCCAGATATCAAGCAAAAAACGGCAGGCCCCTTAACCACCAAAGCCTGCGGGCAAAGCTCGCCCACCCCCTCGTCCTGTGAGAGCTCTTCGGCCTCTGCCACAACGCAAGGGCTCACACCCTCCTCCATCTGCTCGAGGTGAACCAAAAACAACTGATACCAGCTCTCAGTGATATGTGTCGGGTCCCCGCTATGATAACAGTAACTTTCTCAAATGTTTACAAAACAAGTGGGAACCCAGTGTGCCTGTATCTTTCTCTATTGCTGTTCGATGTCATGATAGAAAGTCTAAGGCCTTCAAAAGCCATACAGCAAACCCATCTAATCTGGTGCCTATTACACGCCAAACTAAGATTGCTGTGGGGTCAAAAAGTAAGACTGTTAAGTTAGCACTTTTAAACATCCGCTCACTTAAAAATAAATCACTTCTAGTCAACGACTTAATAAGCACATACAACCTGGATTTTATGTTTTTAAATGAAACTTGGCTAGAAGACAGCTGTAGTGCAACAGTCCTTAATGAAACATCCCCTCCGAACTTTACTTTTCTGAGTGTCTGCAGAGAAGGCAGGAGAGGTGGGGGCTTAGCTGCTCTTTTTAAAGATTCTATCAATGTAAGCAAATATCATTTGGGAATTACCCGTCTTTCGAATATCTGGGTATTGTGTTAAAAGGTGCTCCACGCATTTTACTTATCATTATTTACAGGCCTCCAAGATACTCTCCAGCCTTTGCTGAGGACTTTACAGAACTGTTATCAACAATTACCTCAGAGTTTGACTGTTTTGCCATTGCTGGAGATTTTAACATTCACATAGATAATGCAGAAACCAATATGACAAAAGAAATCAAAACTGTTTTAAAAACGTTTGATCTGACTCAGCATGTACATGGACCCACACACAATCATGGACACACTCTAGATTTACTTATCAGTAAGGGTCTAAACATTTCATCGGTTGTTATTAAGGATGTAGCACTGTCTGATCATTTCTGTATTTTCTTTGATATATTGATCTCTCCTGCCATTGAAGCTAGATCTGTGTCTGTCAAGAAGAGATGCTTAAATGAGAACACTAGTGTACTATTTATGAAGGCTATATCTTTAACACCAAGTATATCTGCTGACACTGTTGATTTTCTCCTTGATTCTTTTAACTCAAAAGTTAAGTGTAATTGATGAAATTGCTCCTGTGAAAGTGAGGAAGAAGAGTGGCAGTCAAAAAGCACCTTGGAGAAACTCAACAGCAGTGCAAAATATGAAAAGACAATGCAGAAAAGCAGAGCGCATTTGGCGGAAGACAAAACTTGTAGTCCATTATAATATCTACAAAGACAGCATCCATGCTTTTAATATGGAACTAGGCAAAGCTAGACAGTCTTTCTTCTCGAATATTATAAACAGCAACTTAAACAACACACGCACTCTATTTGCGACTGTAGAGAGACTGACAAACCCCCCAAGCCAGATTCCCTGTGAACTGCTCTCAGACAGCAAGTGCCGTGAGTTTGCTTCTTTCTTCTCTGAGAAAATAAATAATATCAGAAAGGTGATCAGCACTTCCTTGAGTTGTGCTGGGGTCAGACAAATCAAACCACAACCTGAGAAAGTAGTTACTTTGTCTGACTTCAAAGAAATTGATGGCAAAATTTTGGAAGAAACCGTACGGCACCTTAAAACATCAACCTGCGCCCTTGATGCACTTCCAACATCTTTTTTCAAAAGTGTGTTCAACTGTTTAGAAGCAGATCTCCTAGAAGTGATAAACTCCTCACTTCTCTCTGGGAGTTTTCCAAACTCCCTGAAAACTGCAGTTGTCAAGCCCCTCTTGAAAAAGAGCAATCTGGATAAGACCATATTAAGCAACTATAGACCGATCTCAAATCTTCCTTTCATAGGCAAGATCATTGAAAAAGTTGTCTTCAATCAACTGAACAAATTCTTGAACTCGAATGGATACTTTGACAATTTTCAATCTGGTTTCCGATCACATCACAGCACAGAGACAGCGCTCATAAAGATAATAAACGATATTCGCTTAAATACTGATACAGGCAAATTATCAGTACTGGTACTACTCGACCTCAGTGCTGCATTTGACACTGTCGATCACAACATACTTCTGGAAAGGCTGGAAAACTGGGTGGGGCTTTCTGGGATGGTCCTAAAATGGTTCAGGTCATACTTAGAAGGGAGAGGTTATTATGTGAGTATAGGAGACCATAAGTCTGAGTGGACGCCCATGACATGCGGAGTCCCTCAAGGCTCAATTCTTGCTCCACTCCTGTTCAACCTGTATATGCTCCCAATTAGCCAAATAATGAGAAAGAACCAAATGGCTTACCACAGCTATGCAGATGACACACAGATCTACTTAGCCCTATCACCTAACGATTACAGCCCCATTGACTCCCTGTGCCAATGTATTGATGAAGTAAACAGTTGGATGTGCCAAAACTTTCTTCAGTTAAACAAAGACAAAACTGAAGTCATTGCGTTTGGAAACAAAGATGAAGTTCTCAAGGTGAATGCATACCTTGACGCTAGGGGTCAAACAACTAAAAATCAAGTCAGGAATCTTGGTGTGTCTCTAGAGTCAGACCTTAGTTTCAGTAGTCAAGTCAAAGCAATAACTAAATCAGCATACTATCATCTGAAAAATATTGCAAGAATTAGATGCTTTGTTTCCAGTCAAGACCTAGAGAAACTTGTGCATGCTTTCATCACCAGCAGGGTGGATTATTGTAATGGACTCCTCACGGGCCTTCCCAAGAAGACCATAAGACAGTTGCAGCTCATACAGAACGCTGCTGCCAGAATTCTGAGCAAAACCAGAAAATATGAACATATCACACCAGTCCTCAGGTCTTTACACTGGCTCCCAGTTACATTTAGGATTGATTTTAAAGTATTATTACTGGTATATAAATCACTCAATGGGCTAGGACCTCAATATATTGCAGACATGCTCACTGAATATAAACCCAACAGATCACTCAGATCATTAGAATCACATCAGCTAGAAATACCAAGGGTTCACTCTAAGCAAGGAGAGTCTGCTTTTAGCTATTATGCCAGCCGCAGCTGGAACCAGGTTCCAGAAGAGATCAGATGTGCTCCTACAGTAGTCACATTCAAATCCAGACTCAAAACACATCTGTTTAGCTGTGCATTTACTGAATGAGCACTGTGCCACTGTGTGTCCCACTGTTTGTACTGTGTTTTATTAGATTTTTTTTTATTCTAAACTGTTTTAATTATTCTTATTTTATTATTCTTGTTTTTTCTTTTTAATTTCTACTATGTAAAGCACTTTGAATTACCATTGTGTATGAAATGTGCTATATAAATAAACTTGCCTTGCCTTGCCTTGTTTTAATGATATTATTATTGCACATGCTGCTTCTACACATTACAGGTGAAACTCGAAAAATTAGAATATCGTGCAAAAGTTCATTAATTTCAGTAATTCAACTTAAAAGGTGAAACTAATATATTATATAGACTCATTACAAGCAAAGTAAGATATTTCAAGCCTTTATTTGATATAATTTTTATGATTATGGCTTACAGCTTATGAAAACCCCAAATTCAGAATCTCAGAAAATTTGAATATTGTGAAAAGGTTCAGTATTGTAGGCTCAAAGTGTCACACTCTAATCAGCTAATTAATCCAAAACACCTGCAAAGGGTTCCTGAGCCTTTAAATGGTCTCTCAGTCTGGTTCAGTTGAATTCACAATCATGGGGAAGACTGCTGACCTGACAGTTGTGCAGAAAACCATCATTGACACCCTCCACAAGGAGGGAAAGCCTCAAAAGTTAAGTGGAAGGGAAAAGTGTGGAAGAAAAAGGTGCACCAGCAGCAGGGATGACCGTAGCCTGGAGAGGATTGTCAGGAAAAGGCCATTCAAATGTGTGGGGGAGTTTCACAAGGAGTGGACTGAGGCTGGAGTTACTGCATCAAGAGCCACCACACACAGACGGGTCCTGGACATGGGCTTCAAATGTCGTATTCCTCTTGTCAAGCCGCTCCTGAACAACAAACAACGTCAGAAGCGTCTTACCTGGGCTAAAGAAAAAAAGAACTGGTCTGTTGCTCAGTGGTCCAAAGTCCTCTTTTCTGATGAGAGCAAATTTTGCATCTCATTTGGAAACCAAGGTCCCAGAATCTGGAGGAAGAATGGAGAGGCACACAATCCAAGATGCTTGAAGTCCAGTGTGAAGTTTCCACAGTCTGTGTTGGTTTGGGGAGCCATGTCATCGGCTGGTGTTGGTCCACTGTGCTTTATTAAGTCCAGAGTCAACGCAGCCGTCCACCGGGACATTTTAGAGCACTTCATGCTTCCTTCAGCAGACAAGCTTTATGGAGATGCTGACTTCATTTTCCAGCAGGACTTGGCACCTGCCCACACTGCCAAAAGTACCAAAACCTGGTTCAATGACCATGGTATTACTGTGCTTGATTGGCCAGCAAACTCGCCTGACCTGAACCCCATAGAGAATCTATGGGGCATTGCCAAGAGAAAGATGAGAGACATGAGACCAAACAATGCAGAAGAGCTGAAGGCCGCTATTGAAGCATCTTGGTCTTCCATAACACCTCAGCAGTGCCACAGGCTGATAGCATCCATGCCACGCCGCATTGAGGCAGTAATTAATGCAAAAGGGGCCCAAACCAAGTACTGAGTACATATGCATGATTATACTTTTCAGAGGGCCGACATTTCTGTATTTAAAATCCTTTTTTTTTATTGATTTCATGTAATATTCTAATTTTCTGAGATTCTGAATTTGGGGTTTTCATAAGCTGTAAGCCATAATCATAAAAATTATATCAAATAAAGGCTTGAAATATCTTACTTTGCTTGTAATGAGTCTATATAATATATTAGTTTCACCTTTAAGTTGAATTACTGAAATTAATGAACTTTTGCACGATATTCTAATTTTTCGAGTTTCACCTGTATAATAAATGTTTTAATGCATTTTCAACATTATGGCAAATACACCAGTTGAACCAGTAAAATGTAATTATGGTTGTTTGATATTCCCAGTTAATGTTTCATTATGGTTGTTTGATATTCCCAGTTAATGTTTCATTATGGATGTTTGATATTCCCAGTTAATGTTTCATTATGGACGTTTGATATTCCCAGTTAATGTTTCATTGTGGTGGTTTGATATTCCCAGTTAATGTTTCATTATGGATGTTTGATATTCCCAGTTAATGTTTCATTATGGACGTTTGATATTCCCAGTTAATGTTTCATTATGGATGTTTGATATTCCCAGTCAATGTTTCGTTATGGATGTTTGATATTCCCAGTCAATGTTTCGTTATGGATGTTTGATATTCCCAGATAATGTTTCATTATGGTCGTTTGATATTCCCAGTTAATGTTTCGTTATGGATGTTTGATATTCCCAGTTAATGTTTCATTTCGGACGTTTGATATTCCCAGTTAATGTTGCATTACGGACGTTTGATATTCCCAGTTAATGTTGCATTACGGACGTTTGATATTCCCAGTTAATGTTGCATTACGGACGTTTGATATTCCCAGTTAATGTTGCATTACGGACGTTTGATATTCCCAGTTAATGTTGCATTACGGACGTTTGATATTCCCAGTTAATGTTGCATTACGGTCGTTTGATATTCCCAGTTAATGTTGCATTATGGTCGTTTGATATTCCCAGTTAATGTTTCATTACGGATGTTTGATATTCCCAGTTAATGTTTCATTATGGATGTTTGATATTCCCAGTTAATGTTTCATTATGGATGTTTGATATTCCCAGTTAATGGTTCATTATGGTGGAGCTGAACTGTAAATGTCTTCCTGTGTGACTGTTAATATGAGGATGATTGTTCATGTTTTACATAAATCGTGTCATTATGCTGCTTTATTACTGGCTCTTCATCATCTCCATTTCTTCTTAAATTATCCAAGTTTACTATTTGTTTTTTGTACAACTGAAACTGATTTATTTTCTATTAATAAAATCAATAAAATCTCTATAAAACTAATTGATTTTCTGGCTTGTTTTCACATCAACAGACAACGTGAAATACAGATTATTAATATTAATATATTGAAACATGTGAGTTACTCACCAGTAACAGTAACTCTGAAGATCTTTGGTTTGGTCTGTGATCTGATGATCTCTACTTTATAAAATCCAGAGTGTTCAGTTCTGACGTCTCTGATGATGAGATCTCCAGTTTGACTGTTCACATGCTGTCTCCCTTTGAATATCCCATCAGCAACATCATGTACTCTAGTGTTCATGTCTCCAGTCTCTACACTGACTCGTGCTATAAGAGTTTCTTCTGGTGTAAAATAACTCCATGTTATATTCTCTATTTCAGTAAGACCAGTGTGTAGAGTGACAGAATCTCCCTCCATTACAGACTTCATCTCAACATCAGACTCACCTGCAGAACAAACACAAACAGTTCAAACACACGTGTAAAAACATGCAACGAGATCAGTTCAGTTGAATCTGTTCATCTGATCTAAAGACATTAAGAGTTTTACACATTTTACCTGAAATAAACAGTTCAAATGTTCTTAAACTCATAATATCTAAAGTCATTTTTCATTTGCTGTCTTTATGATTTTAAACCTGCTTTAAATGCAATCATCATCAGTTCTGACACAAATCCGCACGTGTTAATAATAATAATGTTTTGCCACTTGGTTCCCCCATAGGTTTAGAATAAGAGCTGTTGCCTCTCACACATTAATGTTCAGTTGCACTCACGGTTATTTTAACAACACTGAACTGAAGTGAGACACACAGCGAGCAGCAGTATGGATGAATACCAGCATCTTTCTCCAAAAACACACGGCAGACAATAAGAAACTAAATGAAACCATCTGACTCGGACAAACTAGATCACGTGATGCCAGAACACCTTTAATAGACCCATGAAATCACTTGTGTTTGTCCGTCCACTAAAGTCTTCTTTACAGTTTCCACTTTAACCATTCAGTGTGAAAATATCTCAGATTATTCCAGACAATCCCACAATTATTACAGCAGTAAGTTTGGATCTACTCACTATAGACAGTAACTCGGAATCTCTTGTATGAAGTTCGACTGCTCCTGATCTCAAGTTTATAAAGTCCAGAGTCTTCGGTTCTGATGTTTGTGATGGTGAGAGATCCACTCGGTTTATCCACCTGCAGTCTGTTCTTGAATCTTCCACCATTATTATTCCCAGGTATTGTGATATTATTATTATCTTCTCTGTCAATCTTTGCTATGAAATCATCTTCACCATTAAACTTCCACAGCAGCGTCTCAGCTCCCTGAATCTCAGTAACATCAATCTTTAGAGTGACAGATTCTCCCTCCATCACTGACATCATCTCTTCACTGAACACACCTGCAGAACAAACACAAACTGATTATAAAGATAGAAATGACCGTATATAAAACAGCAATGTTAACTATTATTCTGTATAATTCCAGCAGTTTCTCCACTAATATTGTTCATTTACACTCATATTACGGTTGTGATAAAGTATTTGAATACAGCTGCAAACTGTGTTTAATAGTGATCAAGGGGCTGTTCACACCGAACACATTCATGTATGAAAGGAAACACTAGACACAGATGTCTGTGAAAGTGTTGAAGAAATAGAAAGGAATTTGACTCACCCTCCACGAGTAATAAGAGTAAGAACGATAAATAATGTTTCTTCATATTGATGCAGAGTTTATGATTAATCTGTTTCTCTGTATATGTTTCTGAACCGTACACACATCGACTGACTGTTGAGATGAACAAACTTCAGATTTTGGTTCATTATGGTGATTAAATGTGCCTGAGTTTGTTCCTGGGAGGAACCTCCACCTCAAAGGCTCCATTTGTTTATGATTATGGTGGGGGCGGGGCTAGGGCATCCGCTGCCTCACAGGAACACACTGAGGCCCCACAGGCGTGTTAAGACGCGTTTCTGCATTATTTAACAACATAAATGTAGCAAAATTTTTATATTTCCGATTTTAGAAATATTTGACGTTCATTTCTCACATTGAACACTGTATTATATTAGCCTGGAGTAAGTTTTAAAATCAGACACCACAGCTGCTGACAGATAAATGAGCCCATTTCTCTCTTCATGCTGCTGTTATCCAGCGCTCTATATTTATATCTTCCTTTGAAAACACAATCACTGATATTTAGTTTCTGTTGGAGGAAACAGGTGAGCAAATATTACATTAGCTGTGGTCTCCCATTCAAGTTTACCCAAGGAAAGGTCTAGCTTCCATCCATCTTTCATGCTATATTGTTTTCAACATAGTGAAAATGCTTAAAAATAAATGGTGACATTTGCCGCCTTCTGCCCGTTTCCATTCAAATGGCCTTTTATTGATAATAATGGTGTGCGTGATGACGTCATGTCTAAAAATCACTTTGTCGCATAAGATTTGGTTTATTCTGCCCTGAAGCCGTTTCCATTCAGAAATATGTTTATCACTAATTCACCTCCAGATGTCCCTCATTCTGTTCCTCTGAAGTTTGGGTAAAATGGGGAGATTATTTGAAACAATTCACTGACATTAGTCAGTTACTGTCATCTTAATTAACAAATAAAAGCAATCTAAAGGGATCAGTTGCTCTTCTGATCGGACTGTAATATCGGTCCTGATGTTGCACCCATCACAGGTTGCCATCGGTTACGACCCGAAAGCGGATCATCATGACCCTGTTCAAGCTGATAACCTGTGATAGACACAACATCAGGACCAATATTACTGCAGCAAGTATTGGAGAAACTTTCAGGATCATCATGGATGTGTTTATGATGTGTGACAGATATTATAGAAACATTGATGCGTGTAATATCAGTGTTACATATATGATACATTCCTCATAGTCAATATTTTAATCATCTCATCTAAAGCATCACAACTGCATCATGTCCCGCAGATTTCTCCAGCAACTTCTAATGATTTAACTTGATCATCTCAAATATATTTTAGCATCCAAATGTCATTTATATTTCCTGAAGCACTAAATGTGATCTGAGGTAAAGATGGTTTGATTTTAAATATTTAAATGTTTTAAAATGTTCAAAAGCTGTTTTCTGAAAGTGCCTCATTGGACAAATAGTTCAGATAGTTTATATTCTTGAGAAAAGTCTAGAACATTCTGAGAACATCATTCAGACTTTATTCCTCTACAGAACAGAGTACAGCTCATTTAAGTTTGTGTAAAGAAAAGGCAAATAAAGGTCTAAAAAATATATATATTTTTAAATTTGGTCAATTATTTAATTTAATAAATGGAATTTTAAGAATAACTTTATAGATTTGGGTTTTATGTTACACAGATGTGTTTGTCTTAGTATTGTGTATTTATTTTTAATTTAAATCATCTTTGTCCACAGAAATTATAGATTTTATATTTTGTAACATCAATGAAGAGTTTAAAGCCATTTGTGATGAGGAAATATCCATTTTTGAAGATAAATCAGCCATTAAAATCTAAAATTACACAAATCTCCTGTAATGATGGTCAAACTGCTGAATTATGTCCAATATTACACACAGGGTTTCTGCAGGTATCATCAAATCTAATTTAATGCCATTTTAAAAAATTGTAATGCCATACATGACCCATGACTAACCATGTACATACACACATGCTGTATATACATACACATACAAATATATATATACACACACACACATATACAAACGATACATTTTTAAAAAGACCAGGTCCCAATTGTAACCATTCAATTTGACAATGATGCAATGATGATAATCTTGGATATTTGAGACAATCTACATAATTTAAATACACCGTATCACTCTGAACTGAATTAGAAATGGCTCAGGAGACAGCTTTAAATATTAACATTTATTTGCAGATATGTAAAATTTTATTTAACATAGTACCAATCAACTAGATATTGAATGCTATAGGCATACTGAAAAATCAGGCCATGATTGGAAAAGCGCCATTATGTTTCTGTTTGTGTAAATTGTAAATCGAATACACGTGACCTCCTTCAACTATAACCCCAAATTCTATCAGTCTGGACAGTGAAGGAAAAACTCTGAACTTTTAAGGCTGGAACTTAATGTATGCAAAATTCAAGTGCTATAGAAATTACAGTTTTAACTTTGTGTAAATAAGAGAATTAATCCATTGCATTAGTTCGCTCACTTTTAGTTCCAACTCTGTCTCAACATTTTTCAATTTATTGCATTTGTCCTTGTATCTCCTCATAGTATTAGATTTTGTCATCATTTAAGCCACGAGTGTGTTAGATTTGTATATGGTCCTGGCTGAAGCTACAGAAGCCAGTAGTTCACAAATGTCCTGCATTATTAATTGCAGAAATCAGTTTATTTTTGCATTATGGGGCAAGTCCACATTTTAAAATGAAGCTGGTTTTGTCCTTTCCACATGTGAAAGATTTGGCTATTTGTGAATCAGGAAACATTCCCTGGAACAACTCAGTAACACCTTCATTTGATGCGTATGAACGGTACTGCACCTCTGCCTGTAGTGTCGCATTCGAACCAAACGCTGCTCGAAGGTCGATTTTCCTTAGTGAGTGGCTCCGCAGGAAGCGGTGGTCACTACAGCAGCAGTTGTGGTGGTAGTAGTAGTTGCTGAAGATGTTACTTTGTCGGTCACGGCAAAATTCATTTAATGGCTTTAAATGCTTTTCAATGCCCCGCGGAAACCCTGGCACAAGTTTCCTGGTAATGATGGTCAAACTGCTGAATTCTATCCAATATTTCTAGAAGATCTGGTTGAATTCCTTTTAATGGTCTTTAAAGAGTTCATTGATCAGGATGTTTCATCACCCTCAATGACTCGAGACCGAATAACTTTAATTCCAAAACCGCACAAAGATCCATTATTATTATTATTATTATTATTATTATTATTATTATTATCTGATTGAACGATCACTTTAAGAATGAAGATAAAATTATTGCTTCAATATTTGCAGACAGGCTGAAAACAGGATTAGATTGTGTTATTGTGGAGTTACAGGGTTTATAGGGGCTTTTATTAGATCTTATAGAAGTTATTAATGAAAATGGTTTAATCTTGTTTATCGAAGGCTAATATTGATCATTTACATTAAAAAGATGTTTTGGGGTCCTGCGTCATCGAGTAAAGACGCGGACTGCCACACCCATTTCCTGTATGTGTCTCTACTCGTGTTTGTAATATTTACATTGTTTAAATAAAATAACAAACTGCTCTGATGATGTGATGAGGGGCGTGGCCTACCGTCTGCACCTTCCTAATTATTTATCTTTTAAATATCTTAATTCTGAATACTGAACTATTATAGAGAGCTGATGTCGTCTGTAATATAACCAAAATAAGATTTGGGTGATTCTTTCCAAAAATAATGAAATATTGTATCCGTATCATAACACATAATTATAATAGTTAAACTGTAAGTTTAAATAAAAGAATAAATCGCAAATGCGCAGTTTCCGGTTTATATTGAAAGCGAAAGTGTTGAAGAAATAGAAAGGAATTTGACTCACCCTCCACGAGTAATAAGAGTAAGAACGATAAATAATGTTTCTTCATATTGATGCAGAGTTTATGATTAATCTGTTTCTCTGTATATGTTTCTGAACCGCACACACATCGACTGACTGTTGACTTCAACAAACATCAGATTGCGTCACTTATTTTCTTCTTATTTACCGGTTAAATGCGGGTTTCAATCTTCAGTGGCGCATTACCGCCATCTGCTGTATTGGAGCATTGACCGACTAAAATCATTGTCATCAAATCATACTTTATATCAGATCAAATAAACAATGAACATTATAGAGAACTTTCATCTTATTTGGGAAGTTCAATCACATTGAGGATATTTAAATATGTTTTTAAAATATTCCATGTGATTTCATATAGACCTATAATTAACAGGGAATATCCTGGATAAACACATTTATTATGTAAAGTTTATGAAGTTGACACAAAGTCCTCTGTAGCTATTAGTCTCACAAACAATGCACCCAAAATCAACTCAAAACAACTAATTAAGAATAAAAGAAATCATTAATCTGCAAACCAAAATATACATGGAACATTGGAGAGAACAAACAAAAACATAAAGTCGCTTAAAACATTACCTTAAACTCAACAGAGGATATAAACTTACCTTATACTTGCACGACCTTACCTGTAACAGAGGACGTAAACTTGCCTTATACTTGCACGACATTACCTGTAACAGAGGACGTAAACTTGCCTTATACTTGCACGACATTACCTGTAACAGAGGACGTAAACTTGCCTTATACTTGCACGACCTTACCTGTAACAGAGGGCGTAAACTTGCCTTATACTTGCACGACCTTACCTGTAACAGAGGACGTAAACTTGCCTTATACTTGCACGACCTTACCTGTAACAGAGGACGTAAACTTGCCTTATACTTGCACGACCTTACCTGTAACAGAGGACGTAAACTTGCCTTATACTTGCACGACCTTACCTGTAACAGAGGACGTAAACTTGCCTTATACTTGGACGACCTTACCTGTAACAGAGGACGTAAACTTGCCTTATACTTGCACGACATTACCTGTAACAGAGGACGTAAACTTGCCTTATACTTGCACGACATTACCTGTAACAGAGGGCGTAAACTTGCCTTATACTTGCACGACATTACCTGTAACAGAGGGCGTAAACTTGCCTTATACTTGCACGACATTACCTGTAACAGAGGGCGTAAACTTGCCTTATACTTGCACGACCTTACCTGTAACAGAGGGCGTAAACTTGCCTTATACTTGCACGACCTTACCTGTAACAGAGGGCGTAAACTTGCCTTATACTTGCACGACATTGCCTGTAACAGAGGGCGTAAACTTGCCTTATACTTGCACGACATTGCCTGTAACAGAGGGCGTAAACTTGCCTTATACTTGCACGACATTGCCTGTAACAGAGGGCGTAAACTTGCCTTATACTTGCACGACATTACCTGTAACAGAGGACGTAAACTTGCCTTATACTTGCACGACCTTACCTGTAACAGAGGGCGTAAACTTGCCTTATACTTGCACGACCTTACCTGTAACAGAGGGCGTAAACTTGCCTTATACTTGCACGACCTTACCTGTAACAGAGGGCGTAAACTTGCCTTATACTTGCACGACCTTGCCTGTAACAGAGGGCGTAAACTTGCCTTATACTTGCACGACATTGCCTGTAACAGAGGGCGTAAACTTGCCTTATACTTGCACGACCTTACCTGTAACAGAGGGCGTAAACTTGCCTTATACTTGCACGACCTTACCTGTAACAGAGGACGTAAACTTGCCTTATACTTGCACGACCTTACCTGTAACAGAGGACGTAAACTTGCCTTATACTTGCACGACCTTACCTGTAACAGAGGACGTAAACTTGCCTTATACTTGCACGACCTTACCTGTAACAGAGGACGTAAACTTGCCTTATACTTGCACGACCTTACCTGTAACAGAGGACGTAAACTTGCCTTATACTTGGACGACCTTACCTGTAACAGAGGACGTAAACTTGCCTTATACTTGCACGACATTACCTGTAACAGAGGACGTAAACTTGCCTTATACTTGCACGACATTACCTGTAACAGAGGGCGTAAACTTGCCTTATACTTGCACGACATTGCCTGTAACAGAGGGCGTAAACTTGCCTTATACTTGCACGACATTGCCTGTAACAGAGGGCGTAAACTTGCCTTATACTTGCACGACCTTACCTGTAACAGAGGGCGTAAACTTGCCTTATACTTGCACGACCTTACCTGTAACAGAGGGCGTAAACTTGCCTTATACTTGCACGACCTTACCTGTAACAGAGGGCGTAAACTTGCCTTATACTTGCACGACCTTACCTGTAACAGAGGACGTAAACTTGCCTTATACTTGCACGACATTACCTGTAACAGAGGACGTAAACTTGCCTTATACTTGCACGACATTACCTGTAACAGAGGACGTAAACTTGCCTTATACTTGCACGACATTACCTGTAACAGAGGACGTAAACTTGCCTTATACTTGCACGACCTTGCCTGTAACAGAGGGCGTAAACTTGCCTTATACTTGCACGACATTGCCTGTAACAGAGGACGTAAACTTGCCTTATACTTGCACGACCTTACCTGTAACAGAGGGCGTAAACTTGCACGACCTTACCTGTAACAGAGGACGTAAACTTGCCTTATACTTGCACGACCTTACCTGTAACAGAGGGCGTAAACTTGCCTTATACTTGCACGACCTTACCTGTAACAGAGGGCGTAAACTTGCCTTATACTTGCACGACATTACCTGTAACAGAGGACGTAAACTTGCCTTATACTTGCACGACATTACCTGTAACAGAGGACGTAAACTTGCCTTATACTTGCACGACCTTACCTGTAACAGAGGGCGTAAACTTGCCTTATACTTGCACGACCTTACCTGTAACAGAGGGCGTAAACTTGCCTTATACTTGCACGACCTTACCTGTAACAGAGGACGTAAACTTGCCTTATACTTACTGAATATCTGTTGTTGATCAGAAATACCAAATATAGACAATTATTAACCTTTTCCAAAAAGAGGGGGGGTACTATGAAAATATATATATAGAGGACGTAAACTTGCCTTATACTTACTGAATATCTGTTGTTGATCAGAAATACCAAATATAGACAATTATTAACCTTTTCCAAAAAGAGGGGGGGTACTATGAAAATATATATATATATATATATATATATATATATATATATATATATATATATATATATATATATATATATATATATATATATATATAAATAAACATGTCCAACATTCTTTGTACTAAAATAAAATATTTGATGCCATGAGTGTACCTTCATTTACTATTATTTTGAGTTGTCATGGAAAATGAAGCAATGTGAAAACAATTTTACCTGGTTGCATAAAGTAGTCTGTTAACTTACCTGATGAACTTTGACCTTTTGCTGACCTTTTATGCTTCACAGAGCTCATGTGTGCTTCTAAATCACTTGCACCTTAATTAGCAACTGACATATAAGTGCAGCTTTACATGTTATATATTCTGCGTCCACTAATCTCCACCTGGACGAAAGCATGAGCATTTTTTGTGTAAATCTGTACATTTGCACTTTCGTTTAGACATTGTTTCCACTCAGCTACTGTCAAGCAACTGTTTGATGCTGAGCACAACAGCGGAGAGATTGACAGGCAGCAATTTGGCCAATAGCTGCTGCAAGCCTCTTATAATTGACCAATTGGTGTGCGAGAAGGCGGGGCTTACAAAGATCTGTTAAAGCAATGCAAATATGTGCATGCACACACAATGAAGTATTAGACCAGATGCACATCACAATGCAACTAAAGATGAATCCCGGACATTTCCGCTAATTTAGATATCCCGGCCGGATGCTTTTTTTAAAGTCCGAAAATGAGGACATGTCTGGGAAAAAGAGGACGTATGGTCAGCCTAATTAACCAAATACAGACTAAGTGACCACCAACTGGCCATTGAAATAGAAAGGCATAAAAAGACAGAACAACCCAATAAATAAATGACTAATGATGATAATAAAATAAAATACAAATGACAAAGTAAAATACAGAGAGCAATGAGGAAGGGAGGGAAACAAGTATACTAATATCTTAGTTTGAATAGAGCTGTAATATGATGAGGGGTCAGTCTCTCTCCCTCATGTGATGGGTCAGTCTCTCTCCCTCATGTGATGACAGCACGACACATACTGCTGCAGCTGAACACACTCTACTTTCTCTCCCATTAGATACGACAGTTTGTCTATGTCATTTATGTCCTGGATTTCAGGTACTATATGAGCTATTTGTGCAAAGTGTGTGTTTCTAATGATCTCATATTTACTGCAGTGAGTGAGGAAGTAAAGTTCATCCTCCACAACTCATTTACATTACATTTACATTTACATTTATTCATTTGGCAGACGCTTTTATCCAAAGCGACTTACAAAAGAGGAAAAACATAAGCGAATCTTCTTAAGGAGACAGTGGTACGAAGAGTGCCATACTACAAAGTTTCACTATCATCACAATAGTATACAAAACCGATTTAAGTGCAACAAGAATTGTTAATACATTTAGAAAGAATTTTTTATTTTTTTTTAGCGACTGGATAAATACTCTTGGAAAAGATGTGTTTTTAGGCGTTTTTTGAAGATAGAGAGTGAGTCAGCTTCACGGATTGAGTTGGGGAGGTCATTCCACCAACGTGGTATGATAAAACTGAAAGTCCGGAAAAGTGTTTTGGTGCCTCTTTGTTTTGGTACGACAAGGCAAAGTTCCTTAGCTGACCGCAGGCTTCTGGAGGGAGTGTAGCTCTGCAGAAATGTTTTTAGGTATGCTGGAGCAGACCCAGTGATTGTTCTGTATGCCAGCATCAGGGCCTTGAATTTAATACGTGCATGAACCGGCAGCCAGTGGAGAGAGACCAGGAGTGGTGTAACATGTGCTCTCTTTGGTTCATTAAAGACCAGACGTGCTGCTGCATTCTGGATCATTTGCAGAGGTCTAATAGCACATGCAGGAAGGCCTGCAAAGAGAGCATTACAGTAGTCCAGTCTAGTTATAACAAGTGACTGAACAAGCAGTTGTGTGGCATGTTCAGAGAGGAAAGGTCTTATCTTCCTGATATTGTAGAGTGTAAATCTACATGATCTTGCCGTCTTTGAGATGTGGTCTGTGAAATTTAGCTTGTCATCAATGGTTACCCCTAGATTTCTGACCGTTTTGGAAGGCAAAACTGTAGTTGGACCCAACTGCACAGTGATGTTGTGTTCAACATCAGGGTTGGCTGGAAAGACAAGGAGTTCAGACTTGGCTGGGTTGAGTTGCAGGTGGTGTTCCTTCATCCAGGCTGAGATGCCAGCCAGACAGGCAGCGGTTCGAGCGGGCACTGTGGTGTCGTTGGGCTGAAAAGACAAGTAAAGTTGCGTGTCATCAGCGTAGCAGTGGTAAGAGAAACCATGTGCCTGGATGATAGGTCCTAATGACGTTGTGTATATGGAGAAGAGAAGTGGCCCAAGCACTGATCCCTGTGGTACCCCAGTAAGTAACTGATGTGGCTTGGATACCTCACCTCTCCAGGCTACCTTAAAAGACCTACCTGAGAGACAGGAGTTGAACCAGTCAAGCACAGTTCCGGTGATGCCCAGTTGAGAGAGGGTGGAGAGAAGGATCTGATGGTTGACAGTGTCAAAGGCTGCAGAAAGGTCCAGCAGAATCAGAACTGATGAGCTGGATTCAGCTTTCGCCAGTCTCAGCGACTCTGTGACAGACAGCAGGGCAGTCTCAGTAGAGTGACCACTTTTGAAGCCTGACTGATTGTCATCCAGCAGCTTGTTCTGTGAGAGATAAGCAGAGCTCTGATTGAAAACTACCCTTTCAAGTGTTTTTGCCATGAATGGGATGAGAGAGACTGGTCTGTAGTGTTCTATCTGTGTGGAGATAAGTGCAGGTTTTTTCAGCAGCGGGGTTACTCTGGCCTGCTTAAATGTAGTGGGAAAATTGCCTTCAAGAAGAGATGCATTAATTATGTGTATAAGTGCAGGTAGGATGGACGGAGAGATGGCCTGGAGAAGGTGTGATGGAATGGCCATCTCTCCATCCATCCTACCTGCACTTACACACATAATTAACGCATCTCTTCTTGTGCAGTGTGAACACGGTCTGTCCTCTCTGGGTCTCCGGTTCTGTCTGTGTCGACCCGTCTCTACAGACTCCTTCAGTGCAGCGTGAACACGGTCTGTCCTCTCTGGGTCTCCGGTTCTGTCTGTGTCGACCCGTCTCTACAGACTCCTTCAGTGCAGCGTGAAAATGGTCTGTCCTCTATGGATCTCCGTTTCTGTCTGTGACGACCCGTCTCTACAGACTCCTTCAGTGCAGTGTGAACACGGTCTGTCCTCTCTGGGTCTCCGGTTCTCTCTGTGTCGACCCGTCTCTACAGACTCCTTCAGTGCAGTTGACCACGGTCTGTCCTCTCTGGGTCTCCGGTTCTGTCCGTGTCGACCCGTCTCTACAGACTCTTTCAGTGCAGTGTGAACACGGTCTGTCCTCTCTGGGTCTCCGGTTCTGTCTGTGTCGACCCGTCTCTACAGACTCCTTCAGTGCAGCATGAACACAGTCTGTCCTCTATGGATCTCCGGTTCTGTCTGTGACGACCCGTCTCTACAGACTCCTTCAGTGCAGCGTGATCACAGTCTGTCCTCTCTGGGTCTCCAGTTCTGTCTGTGTCGATCCGTCACTACAGACTCCTTCAGTGCAGTGTGAACACGGTCTGTCCTCTCTGGGTCTCCGGTTCTGTCTGTGACGACCCGTCTCTACAGACTCCTTCAGTGCAGCGTGATCACAATCTGTCCTCTCTGGGTGTCCGGTTCTGTCTGTGACGACCCGTCTCTACAGACTCCTTCAGTGCAGCGTGAACACAGTGTGTCCTCTCTGGGTCTCCGGTTCTGTCTGTGTCGACCCGTCTCTACAGACTCCTTCAGTGCAGCGTGAACACAGTCTGTCCTCTCTGGGTCTCCGGTTCTGTCTGTGTCGACCCGTCTCTACAGACTCCTACAGTGCAGTGTGAACACGGTCTGTCCTCTCTGGGTCTCCGGTTCTGTCTGTGTCGACCCGTCTCTACAGACTCCTTCAGTGCAGCGTGAACACCGTCTGTCCTCTCTGGGTCTCCAGTTCTGTCTGTGTCGACCCGTCTCTACAGACTCCTTCAGTGCAGCGTGAACACGGTCTGTCCTCTCTGGGTCTCCGGTTCTGTCTGTGTCGACCCGTCTCTACAGACTCCTACAGTGCAGTGTGAACACGGTCTGTCCTCTCTGGGTCTCCGGTTCTGTCTGTGTCGACCCGTCTCTACAGACTCCTTCTGTGCAGCGTGAACATAGTCTGTCCTCTCTGGGTCTCCGGTTCTGTCTGTGTCGACCCGTCTCTACAGACTCCTTCAGTGCAGCGTGAACACAGTCTGTCCTCTCTAGGTCTCCAGTTCTGTCTGTGTCGACCCGTCTCTACAGACTCCTTCAGTGCAGCGTGAACACAGTCTGTCCTCTCTGGGTCTCCAGTTCTGTCTGTGTCGACCCGTCTCTACAGACAGACTGTGCTCACTCAGACTTTACTTTGACAGTAGCTTTCTTTGTTCATAATCTTTAAAATGGATCAAATATGGTGCCAAATTATAATCCGTCTTGATCCTGTGAAAGTAGCTAAATTTATGTATTTCTCACTCTCAAATAAATTCAATTCAAGTTTCTTTATTGGCATGACAAAAGTACATTTTGTATTGCCAAAATATTTATAAAACAACACAATAAAATAGTTTAGAACAATGTACAATATCTCTCAAAATCAAATTGCTTTATTGGCATACATACATACAATAAGTACATATTGGCAAAGCATTACAAGAAAAAGGGAATACAGTAAAATGGACATGAACAATAAAACAAAACAAAACTAGACAAGAAACAACTAAGGAAACAAAGACATGTAATTATCTCTTTTTCACAGTCTCTCTCTCTCACACTCTCTCTCTCTCTCTCTCTCTCTCTCTCTCTCTCGGCAGAACTTTATAAACTCTCCCCTCCTCCAGTTGTCGTTACTCAAGAAAGTTTAGTTGAAATATCTGGTGATTTCAGACTTGTGGAGAGTTATTTAAATGAATAATGTTTCACACATCGCTTTTATTCTGTTTGTTCTTGTGGCATGTGGTCGGTAAGTCAACTTTCTTTCTTATTTATTGACAGTTTATTGTAAACGACTATCAACATCATTGTTTGCTGTTTTTATGAGAAATATTCAGTTGATCTGTGTAAATAACACTTTATATCATCAATAAATGATTTATTAAATGTCACGTTTTGAAGACATCATATCATCAGACTCATTTTAGTTTCAGTCAGTATCATTACACAAATATTTCTGTTTGTATTTGCTGTTATTTCAGTGGAGAACTATTGAACATCTTCATTTATCAGTTTTACAAGAACAGTTTTCATGAATCTGTTTCAACACTTCATTGACTACAAGTTATTCCTCATTTAAATGTGTGCAAAAAGTGTTTCAAAGTTACAAATAAAAGTTCAAGTTCACATTGTTTGTTGTGCAGGTGTGTTTGGTGTTGATCCAGATAAAGTGAAGTCAGTGTCAGTGATGGAGGGAGATTCTGTCACTTTACACACTGATCTTACTCAAATACAAGATGGTGAGATCGACTGGAGGATTGGAACTGAAAACATTCGCATCGCTAGAATCAAGAATAAGACCTTCTCTACATATGATGATGTTCTTAATGGGAGATTCAGAGGTCGACTGCAGCTGAACCATCAGACTGGAGATCTCACCATCACAAACATCACAACTGAACACACTGGACTTTATCAACGAACTATCACAACTGAAAATAAAGATACAACAAAGACATTTAATGTCACAGTTTATGGTGAGTATCACAGTGTCGTCTGTCTTTATCATTATATTAATAATCATTTTCATATAAATATATAATCATATATTTGAAATGATATTAATAGATTCAGTCAGATGTAGTTGATTATTTTCTTTCTAATGATCGTGTATTATGTCATTTGTCTGACTGTATAATAACTATAAAACAACGTTTCTTTCCTCTATATTTACTTTTCTACATTTGATGTCTGTAATTTCTTCTTGATTAAATCTATTCTCAGATCGTATCGGTGTAAAACTGCAGATGTTGTTGCTCTTGTATGATAAATGACTTGTTATGTTCATCATTTCTATGTCACAAAAGCATCTGCTACATCATCACATGTTCTATAACATGATATACTGGAGTAATAGATGCCAATCATTTCACTGTTCAGCATCTATAACTGCCTCAATAAACACTCAATAAACACTCAACACTCACTCAACACTCACTAAACACTCAATCAGCACTCAATAAACACACACTCACTCAACACTCAATAAACACACACTCAATCAACACTCAATAAACACACACTCACTCAACACACACTCAATAAACACTCAGTCACTGAACACTCAGTCACTGAACACTCAGTCACTGAACACTCAGTCACTCACCACTCAGTCACTCACCACTCACTCAACACTCACTCACTCACTCACCACTCACTCACTCACCACTCACTCACTCAACACTCACTCACTCACTCAACACTCACTCACTCACTCAACACTCACTCACTCACTCAACACTCACTCACTCACTCAACACTCACTCACTCACTCAACACTCACTCACTCAACCCTCACTCACTCAACCCTCACTCACTCAACCCTCACTCACTCAACCCTCACTCACTCACTCACTCAACACTCACTCACTCACTCAACACTCACTCACTCAACACATATTGTGTTTAAATATGTAATAGGCCTAATATCTGAAGATTTAAAAATCTCGTCTGAATGTGTTTAAGCGTTGCAGAAGTGTTCCTCGCTTCCAGTATAATACTGACCTGCAATCTGCATCAGATGATCAGTGAATGTATTGTGTGCTGTCGGTCAGACTGGACATGCATTTACATTAATGACTGTGTCTCTTTATTGTTCCAGGACCAAACCAAGAAAGTCCTTCACAACCCCAAAACTCGTCTCTTATGATGCTGATATCTGCTGCTGCTGCTGCTGGAACTCTCTTCATCGCTGCAGTTTTGATGTTCTGCATCTGCAGAAAACACAGAAAAACTGATCAAGAGGGCAAGTGTAAAATACAACTAAAAATGATGATCTAGTGAAGATGGAGAGCAACTGTGTTGTTATTTTAACATGTCTGTCATTATTTTCAAACCAGATCAAACTCGTGCAGGAGAGATCGTTTACGCTGATCCAACATTATACAAAAGAACACAGAAACCGGTGAGATAATTTATGATTAATGTCTCTCTGTATCATTTCCATTAACAGCGAGTCAGATTTACAGTATTTCTGTGTATAATGATTTGCACACTTTCACACACAACAGCAGATATATTTATAAAAGACTAAATGTGTTTTTATTCTCTTCTGATGACTTCATGATGGAGAGTCTCATCATTCAATGCTGGAAACACTGATTATCCCCAAATAATACTCATATTTAACTATTAAAACATTTTTATTTATATGACGGATCATTTCACTTGCATGAATAGTTCCAGATGAGACTCAACAGAAGAACATTGACATGAATCTGACATTTGATTAATACCCGTCAATAATGTCAATAAATGGAAGATAAAGGAACATATTTAGTCTATTCCCAAAAACAAACGAGTCGCTGAGTCTATTGTCTATATAACCATCATCCTGATCCAACAAGAAAATATCAATCCATTTTCCCAATTTTTACACTAATTATATTATATTGCCGTCTGTTTTCAGGCTCAATTTTTAACTGTTGCTGTAAATTGACAGATTAATTTAGGCCTAATCTGCAACCCTTATTTTATTATTTGATTTATTTGTAAATGTAAACTGTGTAGTTAATGTTGTTGCTTATTTAAGTTTAATACATATAATTTAAATCAAATACACTATTATTATAAAAATATATCAGTTTATATTAGAATTATACATTTTCACCTCCTGAGGTTGAAGAGTTAGTCGGGAAAACAGAGCTTAGTTTTTAAGAGTTTTTGACCATATTTTTTGCAGCCTATTCATGGAAAGTGTCATTAAATTGAAACAAATCTCCATTATCTTTTGGCTTATGAGTGCACTTTGATCTATAAAAGCAAAAGGAAACACTTTACAATAAAGTGCCGTTAGTTAACATGAACTAACAATGAACAACACTTTTCCAACATTTATTCATGTTTTTTAATGTTAACTTCGACTTTAACTAAAAAAAAATTAAAATCTAAAGTTCACAGGAAGCTCAAACTTCAGGAGCAAAAGTTGGCTGAGCTGAAAACTGTTCGGTTGATTTGACATTTGAATGTGTGAAAAAGACGGACGGACGGACACAGATATAAAGTTGAAGTCAGACGTTTACATACGTTTAGGTTGATGTCATTTAAACTAATTTTTTAACAACTCCACAGATTTCCCATTAGCAAACTATAGTTTTGGCGAGTCGTTTAGGAAATCTACTTTGTGCATGACACAAGTAATTTTTCCAACAATTGTTTACAGACCGATTGTTTCACTTTTAATTGACTATCACAATTCCTGTGGGTCAAGAGTTTACATTACGTGAACTGTGCCTTTTAAGCAGCTTGGACAATTCCAGAAAATTATTTTAAGCCTTTAGACAATTAGCTTCTGATAGGAGGATTACTGAATTCGAGGTGTATCTGTGGATGTATTTTTAAGGCCTACCTTCAAACTCAGTGTCTCTTTGCTTGACATCATGGGAAAATCAAAAGAATTCAGCCAAGATCTCAGAAATTATTCTGGGACCTCCACAAGTCTGTTTCATCCTTGGAGCAAATGACAAATGCCTGAAGGTACCATGTTCATCTGTACAAACAATAGTACACAAGTATAAACACCATGTGACCACACAGTCATCATACCGCTCAGGAAGGAGATGCCATCATGTGACCACACAGTCATCATATCGCTCAGGAAGGAGACGCCATCATGTGACCACACAGTCATCATACCGCTCAGGAAGGAGACGCCATCATGTGACCACACACCCATCATACCGCTCAGGAATGAGACGCATTCTGTGTCCTAGAGGTGAACGTAGTTTGTGTGAAAAGTGCAAATCAATCCCAGAACAACAGCAAAGGACCTTGTGAAGATGCTGGAGGACACAGGTAGACAAGTATCTAGATCCACAGTAAAACGACCCCTATATGGACATCACCTGAAAGGCTGCTCAGCAAGGAAGAAGCCGCTGCTCCAAAACCACCATATAAAATACAGACTACAGTTTGCAAGTGCACATGGGGACAAAGATCTTACTTTTGGAGAAATGTCCTCTGGTCTGATGAAACAAACATTGAACTGTTTGGCTATAATGATCATTATGTTTGGAGGGAAAAGGGTGAGGCTTGCAAGCCGAAGAACACCATCCCAACCGTGAAGGATGGGGGGGGTGCAGCATCATGTTGTGGGGGTGTTTGCTGCAGGAGGGACTGGTGCACTTCACTAAATAGATGACATCAAGAGGAAGGAACATTATGTGGATATATTGAAGCAACATCTCAAGACATCAGGAAGTTAAAGCTCGGACCCAAATGGGTCTTCTAAATGGACAATGACCCCAATCATACCTCCAAAGTTGTGGCAAAATGGTTAAAGGACAACAAAGTCAAGATATTGGAGTGGCATCACAAATCCCTTGTATGCTAGCAAGGAGGCGACAAACCTGACTCAGTTACTCCAGTTCTGTCTGGAGGAATGGGACAACATTTTATTTTCTCACAACTTATTGTGAGAAGCTTGTGGAAGGATACCCAAAAAGGCTATGCTTCCAAATACTAACAAATTGTGTGTAAACTTCTGACGCACAGAAAATGTGATGAAAGAAATAAAAGCTGAATTAAATAATTCTCTCCACTATTATTCTGACATTTCACATTCTTAAAATAAAGTTGTGATCCCAACTGACCTGAGACAGGGAATGTTTTCTACAATTAAATGTCAGGAGTGGCAGTGTGAGCATTAAACAACTGTATGGACAGTGTACAGTGATGAACTATATACTAACAATACACATTATTGATGTCTGATAATGTCAGATAGAGACCGGTTTGACCAACTAAAGCAAAACAATCACAAACAGAGTATGGTATGGCTGAAGTACAGAATAACGGTCAAAACTCTTCACGGGTAAAAGCGTTACAGCTCTGGGTGCATCTGCATGCTGAAATAGACCGTTAAACAGTTCCACAGGAAACTGGACTTCCGCAACTAAACTGACAAAAAAAAGTGTGAATAGATTTCTGCTGTAGTGAATATATGTGTCTGTGAGAGGAAATAAATGCATCAGTCTAACTTAGAAAATGTATGTCATAGGTCACAGCTTCATTAGGAGTTTAGCTTCTTAAATTGTGCGTTAAGGGTCAAATATTGTTAAACCAGAAATAAGCGACTATGAGAAAGCAGCAAAATTAAGTTGACAGTAAAATAAGATGAATTATAAAGTTCACTAAAGCTTGATATTATACTGCAGTCAATGAAAAGGACCATTTTACAAGCTGATGATGACTAGCACACACCAAACATCTGACAGTAGAGTTTAACTACTGAAGAAACTGAAGAAACTGAAGAAAAAAGAGAAAACGTTAATGCCATTTTTTAAAAGCTAAAACAGAATTTAATTTCATTGCTTGTCAGCTGAGTGGAGCTAATGTGTAAACATGTCTTCAACAAACTGTTTTATTCAGGAATCACAGTTTGGTACCCCCTTCAACTAAACAATTCCAGTCAATGCATTTACAAAATATAATATTTTATAAGTCTGGTTTTCCACTGTTGAAGTTTCCCTTGAACTTGTATAGCAGAATAGGGTGTGACACCGCTGCCGCTGTTTATCTCTTGACAGGTGTAAATCAGGGCTGGAGTGGGACTCATTTTCAGCCCTGGAGTTTCATGCCTTAGACCGGCCCACTTCACGACTGACTATTAAAATAATGTAATTAAAACCTCAGTATATAAGTCTGCAATAGTGCACTGTTCCCTACAGCCTAAAAATCCTTAAAACAAGATACATTTACTTGAGAAGCAGCATATAATATATTTAGACTTGTTTTAAGAGAACGTTTCTTAAATATAAGTGTATTTTTGTATATAAGTGTATTTTTTTCACATGGTTATACTTCTGCAAGTGCAGTAAAGACAAAATATACTTATATTCAAGGTCTATTCTCTAAAAGCAAGTGTAAATATCTCATATGCTGCTTCTCAAGAGTATTAATCATTTTTAAAGGATTTTTATATATTTTAAAATATTTGTATTTTCAACATTCTCATATAACAATTTTTTTATTCTGCAGTATAGTTCCTAAAGTAAATGTACATTGTTTTAAATGAGTTTTAGATATTTTTATAGGAAAATAAGCCAAAACAAATCAAACATATTTTGCTGCAGTGTATAATGGGGCGGAAACTCTTAATAATAAAGCTGCGTATTGCCAATTTCCTTGAGTATAAGAAATGCACAGTGACACATATATTATGATTCAATAATCGCGGTATAATCTATCTTTATAAGCGCGGGCTCGAGTGACGAGCGTCCCCGTGACAGAGTGTCTCTCAGCCGGGAGCAGTTTCAGTCTCTCCCCCTAAGATCGGGACATTCGCACATAGAAGAGGCGATGACCACACATAGAAATGCCAGTCTCGGAGTTTGTAGTTAACTACAAGACCTGCTTCCGTGTTATTTGAGCTTTAATAAAGCTATAACGCATTAAATATAACTGCATTAATGATGTAACACCGGGGTGTTTCCTTTAAAGAGCTCCGGCTCCGTTTATTCCACAACGAGAGCGCTTCTGTATTTATTATCGGATTTCTGTATAATTCCCCAATAGTTTGGGATCTACATCACCTGAAGCTGTTTGGAAAGTTTAGAGTGCATTTGGACGGTGATTTGTGTAATTCTTCCTCAGTCAGACAAAGGCGCGAACTGCGGTGCTGCTCTCGCGCGTCATCATTACCGTTTATTGTGATCTCGTGTTATGTTAAATGATATTAACGACTATTCGACAATTAAATTTTTGTCGACAAATTTTTATTGTCAACTTTGCTGAAGAACTACAAGAAAAAGTTTAACACATAAACATGAACGGTAGTTTGCAGTCAACATTGTTTTCCACGGCTGCTAGCATCTAGCGCTCCTAACTAGCGTTAGTTTACCGGCCCTCTCGTCGTATTCATCATTTTTGTACATTTGGCCACGTCAGTTTGAAGCGCTTTCTTTTTTTAATCTTGCCTTCTCAGCGCTGCTGTTGTGCTTTGTGTTGTTCATTTTAGCCTCCATCAACCACAACCACCACTGACTGAAGTTTACAAGTGATGTTTGTTTTGTTAAGCAAGGTGCCGCTGGGGGAGTCAAAAGATAATGACGTCATTAACCTGCAGGCTGCACTCTGTGAGTAATAAATAAAAAAAGTGGAGATGAGGTCAAATTAAAAAATAAAAAGAGTGGGCTGCTGTGAGTGCAGACAGCCTAGGGACAGTATCCATATCTCAACCCAGTGCCATGACAACACCGGCCCTCACGGACAAAAAAAAAAGGCCGAATTCTCCCGGTGCTCCCGATTAGCCAATCCGAGCCTGGTGTAAATGCGTCTCGTGTTACAACCTGCCAATAATTGACTGTCAGTATTAATAGAGTCAGCATTTGACTGATACTAAACAGTACTGATGTTTTTAAGCTATTTATTGTAGGCCCTATTTATATTTATTCTTTATTTTCTAGTGTTCATTTCTAGAATTTGTTGACAGTGTCTAATAATGATGTCAAATATTCCTTGATAAAAATATTTGTTTAAGCAGCCTTCTGAGTACCTTTGCATAGTCATATCGGTGCAAAATGGGTGAACAATCCACATAGAACGTAGCTAATGTCCTCTGAAAAGATCTAGTTGGTTTTAGGTGAGAACAGACTAACTTCCTTGTACATCTTGCCATTGCAGTCTTTAGGCACGATCATGATTTCAAGCTTGATTACACTTCCTAGTTTATGACACATGTGCCGAGCGCTACATGGTGCTAAAGGAAGTTTATATTTTGGTCTGTTCTCACCCAAAACCAGTTGGATCACTTCATAATACAATGATTCAACCACTGGAGTCTTATGGACTATTTTTGTGTGATATTTGGACATCTGACTTCTGGCCACCATTCACTAGCATTGTACTGACCCGTGACCACACTCACAAACACAAGATTAAATGTGTTACATTTGGTCACGTCAGTTCTTCACCATCTTCGCCAGCCTTATTTCTCAATTCTAATTCTTGATGCGCATGGCCTATTGAACCCCATGAGTTGGTTTAATTAATCATTAAAATGATTAGATCTATTGTATTTTAATATTAGAGCAGTCTTTGATGGCCTTTGATCAAGTTCCCCGTCTGGCTTTCATTATCTGCCAAACTAGTGGAGATCTTGATGAGAAATAAAGGACATTAAATTTGATGACAGTTGTTAAATGTCTTAAGAGAACTGAAACTGACATGTTCAATGTTTTCTACTCAAATAAACACTGTCAAGTCCAGGGACGTGCACAGACTTTTTGGGGGGCTCAAGTGGGAAAAAAGGGCACTTCTCATAATTATTTATTTAAAAACATTTTTTTTTTTTTTTTTTTTTTTTTTTTACACAAGGCAATAATTCCGTTTTAATTCTTTTGGTGTTACTGTGTCTCCATTAAAGGGATACTTCACCTCTGGGAAGATGAATGTGTATTTAAAATTGGTCATTTATATAGTATAAATGTGAAATTATTTTTGAATTTGAAGCATTCTAGACAGAGAAAAGGCAGAAAATGTATTTTTTACACATGTGGCTGAAAGACAACAACTCCCAGAATGCACTTGCTTTGCTGCCCTTCCGAGGCCACTCCCAAACCACGCCTACCGGTTACAGGCGGCAGTATCTGAAAATATGATTAGAACATTCTAAAACGCCGTGAAAAACGCTTAACGTGGCTTACTGTACTAAGACAGTGATATTAAAAGACCAAACTCAGTACACATCATATTAATAAAGCATACTATGTATAAAAAAATAAGATGAGCCCAGAATATGAACGCGACGCGTTTAATTACACGTTAAGCATTTTGTATAAAAAAAAATAAGCTGAGTCCAAAATATGAACGCAACGCGTTTAATTACACGTTTAAGCATTTTCTTCCCATAGAAAATCGTTATAAGAAAAAGCTTAACGTGGCTTACTGTACTAAGACAGTGATATTAAAAGACCAAACTCAGTACACATCATATTAATAAACCATACTATGTATAAAAAATAAGATGAACCCAGAATATGAACGCAATGCATATGATACAACTATGCTACATCGTGACTCTATAAATCGTGAGTTAGTTGATAAATTGACTGACTACACGGGAAGAACATTATAATTCCATGTGTCCAAACTCTGTACATGACGTCTTAGTAACAAAAAAGAAAAACAAACAAAATACTCACTGATCCGTCCGTTTGTCCCTGCTTCGTGTGTGATACAAAACTTGGGTGCTCAGTTATACATGCTCATGTTAAAGGTGCAGTTTCATCACCGGATTCAGCGAACTCGTCCAGTATCGCTGAAATTCGTGACAGCAATAGGACTCTCTATCTGTTTCCATAGGAGCACAGCGAGAGCACTGACACCACCAGTCCGCCCCAACTCGAGTCTGAATATAATATAACACTCTCTTCCTCTTGCCTGCCAAGCAAGTTTTGCTCCCCTGCTACAGAAGCTGCTCCAGCCTCTGTTCATCACTGTATTGCGGCTCGTACGGGTAGCGCGAGCATCAGATTCTCGCAACAGATCTTCGAAATCCCCTTCTGCCATTTCAACTTCAAAACTACCTTCAGCCATCGTGATTACTTGTATACAAACTTTCTACACAGAGCAAGAGCCTGTTTTCTTAGCTTCTACAGAAAGATGGCTGACACTATCTTCACATTCTGTGAGTGAGATCCCGCCCCATATGGGCGTGGTGAAAACATGCCGGAATACTAGCTGTAGTTTTAAGCCTCTGGACCAAAAATCCTCCGATGACGCAAAATGACGATTTTTGCGTCATGGGAGGATTTTTTCCAGACTAAAAATAAATAAATCTCTTGTCTCAGGGGGATTTGAGGGGGGGGAGCTCGGTAATTAGAAAATACTACTCGTTTTCTACTGATACAAAGCTTAATGCTAAATCCTGAAGTAACCCTTTAAGTACAGTACATTAGCATGTATGACCATGATATATCGCCTTATAGCTAAACTTTAGCTAACTCATTACATTAGCTAGTATGTAGTAGCATTAGTAGCATGTTAGCAAGACACAAGTGAACTATATTTGTCTTTTGGCTAATTAGCTGTAAAGTCGAGGCACTGGTAGCTTAGTGTTTTGTTCATCACCACACACCTCCACACAAGCCTAGAAAAACACAACTGGGAGCTGGGAGGGGCTGCTGCCTGTCTGTCTGTGTGTCTGTCTGTCTGTCTGTCTGTCTGCCTATCTGTGTGTCTGCCTGCCTGTATGTGTGTCTGATGTGCTGATGTGTGCTGCACTGCTGCACGGAGGGAGGGAGGGCATCGCACAAAGTCTCGTCTCCCGACCTGATATTTAGATTTTGTATTTAATACATATATTTGTTTGACAGGGAAGCTGTGCACAAACATTGGCAGAAAACATTGGTTGCCATGGTAAATGGTTCGTACAGTCCAGGGCTGCTGTTTTCTTGCTGTTTTGCTGATTGCTCTGAATAACTCTCTGCTGCACGGTTGTGCGTGCTCTGTCTTGTCTGTCTGCATGAGAAAAGGGACGTGTGGTGTGAGAGTGTGACAACAGTGTCAGTTGAGTCATTCTCACTCACAATGCCCTCATACACAAATAACAGTTTCAACAGAACAGATCAATAAAGTAAATGATCTAAACATCGAACCCCTCTCACATAAATGATCAAACAAGCATTCAGTGGACATTAACTCTCTGATATTTGTTTTGTGTTAAAACTTTTCATTGTTTGCATAATGAGAGATCGCATAGGTGCAATAATTATGGATAAGTACATCGCTGAAGGGGCGGAGTTACAAAGACTAAAAAATACAGAAGTGTCAGGAACTGAACGTTTTTCACAGACGCTTTGAAATGTGAACTTTGCATCTACATAAAGACACATATTAGACCAACAATATTCCCTCAAATGTCCTAACATCCTAATATTTTAGGCTTATTTATTTAAACTAAATTTCAGGGTTAACATATAATGCACATCTAACACATCTCATACAAACATATAAAACTGTTCACGCAGCATCATGAACTATCAAACAATCATGACATATGAAATATTAATTAATTAAATTGTTTAATTATGTTTTTGCAGTCCAGTTGTGTTTTAACTGTTCCATCTTTCAGCTTTGAAACACTTGAATCATTTTGTGATTGGTCCACAAGCAATCCACACTGATATGTTCTGAAAACACAAACATAATACAATCCATGGTGATGTTCATGTGTGCTTTAACCAGCTTCAACATCAACATTGTACATGATTGTTCACACACAGAACGGCACGTGTTTCCCCCAGTCAGTGGCAGCAGCAACATGTGATGCATTTTTAGAAGTACCGCTCTTAAAACACGCCACACATCAAAAGAATGCATCAATACGTTCAAAGACATCCATCTAGTGCATGTCCATCTAGTGCATGTTTACAAAAGACTAACAATTAAAAATGGCACAGATGGGTGCAAAAATGGTCCAGGACGCCTTCAAAACAACATGAAACAGTGCAACTGAATGAAACAAAATGGAGGTCTCTTTTTTAGAGTTATAACTTGACATTGCATCTTTTATAAGCGGCACAATATGTATGATAATGATCAAAGCCATTCATCTAGTGCATATTTATGTAGAAAAACATTTAAATCCAGATGGAGGGACGGATTAAGAACTGACAGGCCCATGGGCCGGTACACCATGGAGGCCCCCATCAGGTGTCATGTGACTACGTTCACTTAAAACAGGACGCTTGCAAGATTTGGTTGGATTTTTACAGTTGACAGAAGAAACGCTTGGAGCAATGTCTTACACGGCCCACATGTATTTTTTTAAATTATGAACCGATCTGAAATCATGTGTTATTAATGGGGATGTGCATGGTATTCAAATACCAAAATCACTATTCGGTTATTCTGCATGTGTTTAGAGGTCTTCAACCTGATCTGAGTCCGACAGTACCCAACAAACCTACAGGTTTTGGGCCAGGTTCAGGTCAGTATTTCAAGTAGGCGATAGGGCGAGTTACAGGCTTCTCACACGTAGGCCATGTAAACACGCACTGGGCAGACATTTTGAACACTGTGCCACAACTCACTATTAAGTATCTCAAGACACCTCCATTCTGTTTTACAAATCGTTGTGCATCGTTGTCTTTTTTTAGACACTGTAAACGAAAAATAATTGCAATTATTATTAACGCATCTCGAGATACATGTGGGCAGTTTCACAATTTCTTGCGCTGCATCAAGCTTTTTCAGCGCTGGTGTCACAAATCAATGTTCGATGTAGTTCAGGTTGCAAAGAGGACTTAATGTGACCAGGAACAGATTACCGATCGGGCCAATGTGCCCAGTGCCCAGGGGCCCTTGACTGCCCGGGGTGCCCTGGGCTTTATGGATGTGCGATCTAGTTTGGTGACCCCCCCCCCCCCCCCACTTGAAAACCCTGTTGAACAACAAATCCCCCGCACAACAATTTTTGTATGGAGGGGGGCCCTTGGAGTTAATTGGCCCCAGTGCCTTTGCAAGTCATAATCTGTCCCTGAATGTGACTGTTACACATGATTCCACATTGTTTTTTAAAGTTTCAGCGCTTGACAAACAGTGAGTCAATGTTTCTTTCCCTCTTTTGCTCCGGTGTGCAGACAATAATTACACAAGTTAAATGCTGCATAATCTAAAAATCATCATCCCGATGAAGTCCTATAATCCGTAGTGCTCATTGCCTCATGGAAAGTGAACCTGCCCGGGCAGAATTATGCATTGATAAAGAATAGCCCTTCTATGATGTAGTCAATGACAGATTATTTTTGTTAGACTTTAATGTCGTACAAAAATATTTGATCATTTTAAGATCACCGATTACCGACCGGGCCAATGTAGCCAGTGCCCAGAGGCCCTTAACTGCCCGGGGGTGCCCTAGGATTTAAAGGCTGTGCAATCTAGTTTGGTGATCCCCCCCGCTTGAAAACCATGTTTACTTTAATGTCGAACAAAATTATTTTATAATTTTAAGATCTGTTGTATTGTGCTGTTTAGGCTCATAGTGCACCATGCACTGTATTCCCCGCTATATGAGATTGTGTTTGATGCATCCATGGTAATAAACGTTCTTTATTCCAGAGTCCCGACAAATAACCGTTCGTGAACTCTTGCTGTTAACCAAATATTACAAAAGGAATTAACTTTATTGCCAAGACTTCTTGTGTACACATGGATTTTGTTTTGGTGATAGGAGAAACAAGTGCACACAGAACCTTACAGCGAGACAAAGAATATAGGTAAGAGTATAAATACATACAAATAATAGGACATATAACATAGAATGGCATATGCACATGTGCAAGTGTTAATCTATGTGCAAGGCAGGGGTACGTACAGTTATTGAATTAAATCTGAGTGGATTTACATACTGTATGTACATGAGATATTTATTTACATTATTGCACTATGGGAGAGTCCTGAGGCAGTTTAATTGTTCATGTAGAAAATGGCCTGAGGCTAGAAACTTCTTAAGTCTGGATGTCCTGGTGCTCAGTGCTCTGTAGCGCCCTCCAGAGGGCAACAGTGTAAAGAGGGAGTGGGCAGGGTGTGTGGGGTCCAGACTGATTCTACCTGCATGTTTCCTCACTCTGGAGATGTACAGGTCTTGTATGATGGACAGTGGGGCACCAATAATCCTCTCAGCAGTCCTGACTGTCCGTTGTAGTTTCCTTCTGTCTAATTTGGTGGCTGAAAGGGTACGGAGAGGTGGGTCAGTTTGGTTGTGAGAGGATCAGGCATGATGGTGGATCCTTGCAGTCCCAGGTCTGTTAAGGTGTTGCAGGAGATAAAGCAGTCCTATGTTGACCCAGCACACATTATGAGTGCAGATTGAGTAGCAGGAGGGGGGAGGAGGGGGGTTCCAGGAGGTGTTGGTGTGTGTATGTGAAATGAAGATAGGAGTGGGGGAGGGGTGTGAATCTGGTCTTTTTTAAGCTGCAGTAAAACACATTCAGTTCATCAGCCATTAGTTGACTCTCTACAGAGTGAGGTGGAGGTGTCAAATACAGTACTTAGTCATGCTTTTTAGGCCTTTCCACACAGATGCAGGATTGTTGGCTGAAAACAGTTATTTCAGCTTTTCAGATTAGCTTCTTATAGCCACTCTGACGTCATTAGTCAATGTGTTCTTAGCCTGGTTGTACAATATTTTATCCCCACTAATTTAAGCATCCTCTTTGACATGACTATGCTGTCCGAGTTTTCCTGTAAATCATGGTTTATCGTTATTGAATGATAGAAACGTCCTAGTAGGAATGCACATATCCTCACAGAAAATACATGTTACAATATCTGTGAGCTCGTCCAGGTCTGTGGCTGAAGCCTCAAAAACACTCCAATCAGTGCAGTCAAACCAGGCTTGAAGTTCCAGCTCTGCTTCATGGGTTCGACTCATTACAGTCTTTGCTACAGGCTTAGCGGATTTTAGTGTCTCATTGTAGGTCGGGAGAAGATGAACCAGACAGTGATCAGAGATTCCTAAAGCTGCACATGGGACAGAACGATATGCATCCTCTACAGTGGTGTTGCAGTGATCCAGTATATTTCTGTCTCTGGTGGGGCATGTGATGTGTTGTTTGCATTTTGGCAGTTCACGGGTGAGGTTAGCTTTATTAAAATCTCCCAGAATAATAATAAGTGAGTCCGGGTGTTGTTGCACTGTGTCTGTGATGTGATCAGCCAGCTGTTGTAATGCTGTGTACATGCGCGCTTGTGGCGGGACATAAACACTCACCAGAATAAACGAGTAAAACACCTGCAGCGAGTAGAAAGTCTTAAAGTTGATGAAGAGCGCTTCTAAATTAGGACAGAACATCTTCTTCAATGCCGTTACATCTGTACACCAACTTTCTTTGATGTAAAAGTATGTTCCAGTCGGATGTTCAGCAGATGAAACACACTGTCCGGGATGGCTTCACTCAGCCAGGTTTCTGTGAAGCACAGAGAAGTGGAGTTAGAAAAGTCCTTATTTGTTTGAGTGAGCAGAAGCAGTTCGCAGGGGCGGATCTAGAAAAATATTTATGGGGTGGCAAGAGGGGGGCAGGAATTTTTGAGGGGTGGCAACATATGGCAGACTTATATATACTTAATTTAATCACGTTTATCACAGTTTGATGAGAAATAGTATGTACACACTACAAAAGGGCACAGGCTGCCATTTACAAATTCATACAGACAAACTTAATCTCATGCAATCAATGTCTTGCATTTGAGGTTTCATGTGAAACAGTTCATATTAGGAATAAGTGACCATACAATGTGATCTCACTTAACAGGCGATAGAAGTATGATTGAAGTAAGGGCATTATCGCCGGAAAGGCATTAAGGTAAGACACAGGTGATGACAGGCAGATGTGTGAGAGGGGAAGCAAATGCACGCAGCATTTGTACAAGAAGAAACTATACAAAGAAAAACTTACACATGAAGATCTATGGACTGAGCTGTACTAATGTGGGCATAAATACACTGTGGAAACAACACTTAGTTTGGAAAAACCTGCTTTTTGGGAATTTTCTTAGGAAACAGATGCATTTCCCCCCCCCTTTATACCTGTATGTGCTGGGGCGGAACATGCATATTCTGTCTGACAATTTCTCATTGGCCTTTTCACAAAGTTTCTTCAAAATTCACTAGACCCCTAGTGTCGCTTCTTCGACGCAACGTCTCTTCCCTCCATCAGGGAACGGAGGTTACAACAGTAACCTAGACGTTATTGAATATTTTTCCCCCAAATTATGCAAAAGCAGATTTTTCCAAGCTAAGTGTTGTAGTATAACCAGCAGGAGACCACTGATGTGTGAACTGAATTTGGTGACACTACAATGTGTAACAGTGAAGTTATTGAATATTTGTGTAGTATCGCATTCGGTTTTGCACTTTGCAGACGGTCCCTGCGGTCTCGTCTCTCAGCCGGCTGCGCTTAGACATCAATGTAATTGTCCAGCTCATGACGGAGGCTTGTTTTGATGAAAACGAGGTTGTAGCTCGTTGTCTACATTACTGCGGTTGGAAAGAGGTGTTGTTTGTGTTTTAAGAACGTTTCGCTTATGAGTTATTGATCCGGAAAGTTCGAATCTGTGAATATATGTCCAACTTTACCGATCTTTATGAGGCTGAGAGATGAAAAACTTCGTTCACAAGATGCACTGCTCACAGTTAAAACAACCGCTATTTTACACAACCTGATAGTTAATCCGTTTTTACCTCTTTCTCCTGTGTCTCCTTTCTTCGCGTCTCTTGGCTCATTCGCTTCGCGCCACTCAGTTTTCCAAACTGATCACTGATCAGTCTCTTGCCGCTGTCTGGCGTCATCTCGTGCTGCATTCAGTGCAGTCGGACATTGGAGATTCGCGCTCGTAAATTGTCTAATTTAATTCTTTGCTGCCAACTGGGGTGGCAGCAGGGGTGGCAAGGTATTCTTTTAGGGTGGCATTTGCCACCCCGGTAGATCCGCCCCTGGCAGTTCGCCCAGTTTGTTGGCGAGGGTGCAGACATTCGGCTGATGAATACTCAGTAGCGGAGTCCTAAAGCCATGATGACGAAGCTTCACATGCACGACGGCTCTCTTCCCTCTCGTGAGTCTTTTGGATCGCTTGTAGAGCACCTCTGCACCTCCAAAACATCAGAATAATCAAACAACAGCAAGAAATGATCAGGTTTGCTCTGCCGAATATTCAGCGGGTCATTCCTGGTGAAACTGATCAGGAAAGAGTGACAAAAATCATGACAAACAAACAAAAGTAACAGAAACGCTAGAGAGCTGCACACCAAAGCAGCCATCTGCAGCGCATCTTAAAGAGTTCTAATATTTAGGGTATTAAGGCATCTTTCTCTATCATTAAACATTAAATACATACTGTGGCATGAATTCTGTCGCTTATATGAATTTAAACCATCAGATTTATACACAGCCAGTGTAAACTGCACCTTATATTTGTGTTTGGAAGCGTTTTGTAAATCAGATGCCATTCTTCGTAGTCCTTCAAATAAACGCACTTCACCTGTGAGACGCCGATTCCCTGAGCGAGCACTCGAGTGTCTGTTCTCTGACACGAATCCAGTCGATCAATTAATGTCTTCTGAAGCTAATCGATAGGTTAGTGTAAGAAACAAATAGATTATTAAAAATGTATTAACTTTAAAAAAAATTGCTTCCTGCAGCAGTCGATGCATCAGTGATATAAGCGCAATGGTGCGTTCACGTGAGATGTTGGAAGCACGTGTTTTGTACAGAGGAACAAACATCATGTGAGAGCGAGTTCATTTCTCACAGAAATACAGCGCTGGCCGGAAGCAACAATGTAAAGTTAAAAACGGTTTAATTATCACTTCAGAAGACATGAATTGATTGACTGGAATCGTGTGGATTACTTTTATGCTGCCTAAATATGACAGTTGGACCGTCAAACAGACAGCAGACTAATGGCATCCATTTACTTATATTATAAGGACCTACAGAGCTCAAATATTATCTAATAATCTTAATTTGTGTTCTGCTGCTGAAAATAGTCATACACATCTGGGATGGCATCAGGGTCAGTGAATAATGAGAGAATTTAAATTTTTGGGTGAACTATTCCTTTAAATACATTTGTATAACTTGGCTAAAATCAGATTAAAACATACAAGTAGGGTTGTATAATTGTATAGTACGAATTGTAGACGTTCAAAGTCCCGTGCATCAATGTAATTTTTTTCAATATTGAGCATCACATCACCAGTTTCATGGCAGTAGGAGGATGATTAATTTTTTTTGTTCCTAAAAGGTCAACAACAATAATAACAGCACATGTGATGTGAATATCTGTGTTTGTGTGTTTTCTTCCAGAGAGTTCATCTGGAGGATGATGTGGTGTACGCAGGTGTTGCTGTGAGACATTGATCAAACTCTCTGAGATTCAATTTCCTCATTTATAATGTTCTTATCACGGAAACTATGACTCTGTTCATTACTGTATATGCTTTTAAATTGTTTTTAAATATGCTTTTATTTGTTTGAGCATCAGGGTAGAGAAATGATGACATAATATTAAATTATGGCTGAGCTATCACTTTAAAGAGATAGTTTACCCCCAAATTATAATTTTCTCATCATTTACTCACCCTCATGCCATCCCAGATGTGTATGACTTCCTTTCTTCTGCAGAACACAAATTAAGATTTTTTAAATAATATTTTAGCTCTGTAGACCATAATTTTGATGCTCCAAAAAGCACATAAAGGCGGTGTAAAAGTAATCCACACGACTCCAGTGCTTTAATCCATGTCTTCAGAAGTGATATGATAGGTGTGGTGAGTAACAGATCAATATTTGGAATTTTTTGCTAAACAGCAGGGGTGATATACAGAGATAAATGTGAATCACCAAAAACACCAGAAGAATGTGAAAGTGATCTGTTTCTCTGTTTCTCATCCACACCTATCACATCACTTCTGACGATACTGATTTAACCACTAGAGTCTTATGGATTATTTTTATGCTGATTTATGTTTGTTTTTAGCTTTAACATTCTGCCACCCATTCACTTGCATTGTATGGACAAACAGAGCTGAGAAATTCTTCTAAAAATCTTAATTTAAATTCAGCAGAAGAAAGTAAGTCGTACGCATCTGGAGTTTTATGAGGGTGAGTAAATAATGAGAATTGTAATTTTTGGGTGAACTATCCCTTTAAGGGGTCTTGTCATATCTGGATGAATTTGTCAATAAGAAGAGAGGTTTGGAAAAATTTCTAGTGATTATTACAGTGAAAATGTCCCACAAGAACATTATATATAATGCTGAAATATAAACCAAAGCAAGATCATGCTTTATTAATGCCTCCTTTTGCAATTTCTTAGCTTTTAAAGTCCTGTGTGGATTCTTATTTTAGTGTACTTACAGTTTTCACTGTCATAAGTATTTAGATCGTTAGTTCCCCTTCTGTCACTCATTCGAAGTTGTGTCAATTGTAGTGACATAAGGGGCTTCTTTCTGGAGCCTCGGATACCTCTGAATATGAAAAAGGCCAATGCCAATTTGGTGAAAAGAATTTGCATGTCCCGCCCCAGACATTCGGGTATAAAAGGCGGGGATCGTGCATCTGTTCAATCAGATTCTTTCTTCGGAGATGAGTGGTTGTGTGTGTTCAGCGAGTGAAACCTCACTCTGTTCCACTCGCCTCTACCCACTTTTAAACCTATTCTAAAGTAAATTTCTACCCAAAAAGTTACTCAAGTAAATGTAACAGATTAAATATAACGTGTTACTACCCACCTCTGGATTTGAGTAAACTGAAATGTAAAACAGTTGATGTAGCATTAATGGATTAACATAAAGGGGCTTGTGACAAACATGTTGCATCTTTTCTTTCCGTCTTAATTTTGTAAACTTCAGTAATGTTATTAGTGCTGGTTTAATAGTGTTAATTTAGTGTCAATGCTACTAAACTGATTGATATCCAACCTTTTATAACAAAAAAATAAATAAATAAATCAAATAACACTTGTCTATAACATGTAGACATCTGAGCACAATTTGGCCATACCCAAAAACATAATTTATGCTGGCAGCAAAGCACACCTGCATTTTTACATGTTGACCGAAGAAATGCATTCTTTCACCTTTCAGCTCATAGAAAACATTTTGTTTGAGCATTTATTTTAAAAGCAGTTCGCACTCGATGATGACTGGGAAACGTGTCAAGTTATTGCAATGACATGCAGATATGGTAAGATATTATATAACAGAGACGGGCCACTTCTATTACTACTGATTTGAAATATGTTCTTGGATTGTAATCTTGACCAACCGTTAAGGATATGTCGGTCTTTCTCTGTTCAAGTAGATAGGAGCTGCACTGACATGACAGGAAATAACCTTCTGAAGAATGTTAAAGACGACACACAGTGAACTGATTAGCTAGAAAACACTTTAGCTGTGTCCCAAATGACACACTATACACCATGCACTTTTAAAATGTACTATGCACTCAGCCATGTAGTGTATGAGTTTTCAAAGTGTAGTATCGTCCCAGATGGAACACATACATTTTTTTTACTACACTAAAGTGTTCGCCGTTTAATGGAGCAATATGTAACATTGTCATCAAGCGTTTAAAATGGGTACTGCAGACCAAATTCACAATATTGGAGAGACTTGCCTCCCTGCCCCCTCCTCCCCAGACTCGAAGCTCATGCATGTGGACATGTTGAGGACACGCAACAGGACCGAGCAAACTGACGATGGCAAGCGACGAACCTTACACTGTAAGTTGATCAGCTAATGTATACGTTTGCAATGTTTTTATTGTTTGCAAATTATAAACCAGCTCATGTGGACTCTGTCAATGTTAGCTAGATGTATTGCTTGCTTGCATGGCTGCAGTGTGCTGTTTACCTTTTAACTTGTTTCAAATCTGGAAACCCAGGGTATTGGGAAATGGGCAGGATCACACATAAATTCCAGCCCGGAACGGACATTTCAAGGTAGAATATACTGGTTGAAGCATTGTTTTCAGAGAAGCCAAGATTTCAACTTAGCATGTTTCCTAAATCTCTGATAACGTATGGTAATTGTATGCTTTAGAACAGGAAATATATTACATATTGCACCTTTAACAGCTGCCGGAAGTGATGTTTCAAACCCAAGAATTATGGCGCCGCTAGCTTTAGCGTGCTATGCACCCGCAGTTCAAAACCTATATCTCAATAATACAACCCCAATTCCGAAAATGTTGGGACATTATAAAAACAAAAAGGAGTGACTTTGCTATATTCAAAGCACTACATCTTCACATTATATGTTTTACCTTTTGAAAATATACAGTAATTTCAAATCAGATGATTGCAATACGCTCCAAAAAAGTTGGGACAGTCCATGTTCGGAGATGGAAGGGAGGAGATGGAGAGCAATGATGCAAGTACAAGTAAGGCTCTTTATTTCTCTGCCTTCAACACTCTGCGTACACTCTTCTCAGAGCTTTTCTCAGTTCTTTCATTCAGTGTCACACAAACTTTGTCAACAAACTTATATGAGACTTCAGCTTTACAGTACATGTAAACTTCAACATAAACTCTACAGCTTCACAATAAACATTTAATAAGACATGCCAGTCACTGGTCACTCGTGTCGTTCTCTTTCTCTCTTTATGGCGGTGGCGTGTCTGTTTATATGCCGCTCTCCCCATGCTCACTGGAATTAGAGACAGGTGTTAGACATAATTTAGCTCGGGTTTAAGCGCCCTTACCACACTCTCACACTCTCTCTCTCTCTTTCTCTCTGGACGCTTGACCATGCCACCACTGCCACATATCCCCACCGCCGACTCAGGCCAGGGCGCCACCGGCCTGCCTACAACTCCCCCGCCATTTCTGGAAAGGAAGTCGGCAACAGCCATCTATGCCCCCAGTCTGTGGACCACCTTGAATTTAAAGGGCTGGAGAGCCAGATACCACCTGGTGATCTGCGTATTGGTATCCTTCATGCGGTGGAGCCATTGGAGTGGGGCGTGATCCGAACAGAGGGTGAAGGCCCTCCCCAGCAGGTAGTACCGGAGTGTGAGGACTGCCCACTTCATGACCAGACACTCATCCTACAGGGTGCGCTGTACTTTGCCTACCTTATGGCTAATGTACAGTAATGTAAAGGAGAGCTTATGGCTAATGTACAGCACTGAGCGCTCCTCCTCCCCCACCACTTGCGAGAGGACGTCCCCCATTCCTCTGTCTGAAGTGTTCGTCTTCAATACAAAAGGGATAGAGAAATTAGGTACATGCAAATGTGGCCCCAGTAAAGTGTGGCTTTAACCTGCGTGAACACCTGTTGGCACTGCTCCTGTGCCTGCAAAATGCCTCCACCTGGCAGAATCGTCCTAGGCTCCTGTCCAGGGCCTGTAAAGCCACATCATCCTTGACAGCCAAGGCTTACAAATCTTGACCTGGGATTGATGCAGGAGCTGCACTCCGCAATCGACTTCACTCTGCGGGCAACGAAGGTCACAGCGCTGACTCTTGGGCAGATGATGTCCACTATGGTTGTCCAGGAGCGCCACCTGTGGCTCAACCTTGCAGAGATGAGGGATGCTGACAAGGTTCACATTCTTGACAACCCCCATCTCTCAAAGTGGCCTGTTTGGTGACACTGTCAAGGACTTTGCCCAGCAGGTCTTGGCAGTCAAGAAGCAGACGGAGGCAATCCGGCACATCCGCCACCTACAGGCCGGTGAGCTCCCATACCCGTCTGCTAGTCGCCAAGTGCGTCCACCTATGGCAGCAACATTTAAATATTTAAAGCTCTATCTACAGTAACTACAAGATCTGATCTTTTTTTTTTTTTTAGCAAATTCACCAAGGAAATCAGAATACACTGTAGCAAGGATAAAATTTGACAGTTTTTTTTATTTATATCTGGCGGTGTCACATTAAGCATTATTAGTTCAAAAGACTTATATTTATATCGTGTCCTTAACTTCACTAAATTGTAGCAACACCTCCTCCTCGACCCTTAAGACAAGGCTTATGTTTATAACAATAACCTGGGAGAGTAGATTCATTTAAACTAATATATTCATCCGGTTTAAGACAGGTTTCAGTCAGAGTGCATCCAATCTATGATCTGTAATCATTTTATTAACAGTTAGTGCTTTGGTAGAAAGAGATCTAATGTTTAGTAGCCCTATTTTTATATGATGTGTATTTTTAATTTGTTTGTTTTGTTCAAGTTTGACCTTAATACATTTTTTTCTAAATGATTTTGTGTTTGGTAGTTCAGGGAACAGACACAGTCTCCATATGATATCTAGGTGATGCTGTCTCTATGTGTTGTGGTTTATGTGACCTGTGTGATGGTCAATGTAGCTAGCAGATGTTCGGATTAGCCAGTTTGTCTGCTTCCTGACCTGGGCCACAGCCAAATTACTAGAGAGGAGAGCGGCACCTTCCCCGGAGAGATGGAGTCCGTCTGTATTTAGCAGGTCAGGTCTACCCCAAAAACTCTTCCAACTGTCTATAAATCATATGCTATTCTCCAGACACCACTCAGACATCCAGCCGTTCAGTGACACTAATCTACAATAAACCTCTTCATCACGACAAGCAGGAAGGGGGCCAGAGCATATTACAGTGTCTGACATTGAATTTGCAAAAACACACACCTCTTTAACATTATCTTTAGTGATCTCCGACTGACGAAGCCGGACATCGTTAGTGCCGACATGGATTATAATTTTAGAAAAATCTACATTTAGCATTAGCCAGCACTTGTAAATTTGATTTAATGTCAGACGCTCTTTCACCTGAAATGCAATTAACAATAGTGGCTGGAGTCTCCATTTACACATTCCTTACAATAGAATCACCAATAACAAGGGCTCTTTCAACATGCTTCTCAGTGGGTGCATCACTGCGTGGGGAGAATCGATTGGAAACCCTAACAGGAACGGGAGAGTGGTGTCTCTTTGCTGAGCTAGTATGCCGCCGAGACAGCACTCAAACACCCTGCTGCAGGGGCTCTACAGCGGAACCAAAGTGTTCATGTTGCTCTCTGTACTACTCGCATCCGTAACAGTATCTACCGGCTTCTCTCTCACTGACCTCCACTAGCATTTGGATGCATGTCTCATAAACCTTCTCCATCAGCCTGTATAATTTTTACATTTATCACAAGTGAATCCCTCACTGCTGACAGAAGAGGCTATTGTAAACATGTGACACGCAATGCAGGAAGAAATAACACGATAACATGACTTACCACAAATTGTTTGTTGTTGTTGGTTGTTCCTGAACGGTGAGGGTTTGAGATCGATGTTAATCCCTCATGCAGTTGTTTGTTGTTGTTGGTTTTTCTTGATAAGCAGTGCTTTGAGATCGATGCAATAATTTGTGAAACACAGAGGAGAAAAACGGGTGCATGCTGAAAAATGCACGCAGTTTAATCGTGATAAAATAGAAAGCTGATGCAGGTGGAATATGCGCGCAGTTGAATCGCGATAAGAGAATAATGCGGGGGAAAACACGATGCACGCTTAAAAATGGCAGATGTTAAGGATTAAAGACTGAAAACAGATATACAAGCGATGCTAAAAAAATTGCAGGCTACAAACACAGACTTGTGCTAGGAGCCAGCAGCAACAGGGAAAATACACATAGATGAAACTGTTATTTTACCACGTTTCAGGTATTTCCACTTTTCTACTAAAGGATAAAACAATAAACGTAAGAGAATAAAGAATAAGCAGTCTACGCAGGCTACAAACACAAACACTTGTGCAGCGTGCTATCAGCAACAGAAAGTCCAGTGATGTCAGCTCAGTTGCCATTCAACACTACAGCAGCAAGCACACAATACAACCATCAACTATACATTGCTTGTCTTAATTGCTAAATTAGCGTATAGAAAACAGCCAATCTTGAATGGCATTTCAGAATGCTGCTTTCTGCAAAACATTAGCAGTTAACTACGGCTTCGGGAATCGGCAACTTTTTATGGATTGCGAAATATGCTGATGGGAAACGCACCTCTGACCGACTCAATCTGTGTAATAAGTTCATTTGTCACTAGAACTATTTCTCTCTATTTTAAAATATCAGATTTTTGTCTGATACTTAAAGCTGGTCAACACCATGTCATGTTACACTTCTACATGTCAAGAGGGGATGAGCAGGAATCAGGAGATAAAGTGATAACACAAGAATTGTCTGTCTTACAGTAAATCTTCTTTTCTTTAGATTGGAAAAATCTCTATCCACGAACCAACCGCACACATGCAATAATAAACACAATGTTAGGAGCAAGACATTTGTCCACTTAACAGAACAAACAACATTAATTTGGGTCACTCACTGACTGAATTAAACTCAAACCACAACAGGTTTCACTTTATGATACTGATAAAATGTTACACTGCATTCAGTGGAAGCACAATTCATACTTTCTTGAGAAAAATGCCCTGATGTTTTCTGTAATACAATGCATTAAAATTGAATTGAGACTTCAGTTCAGAGCTAAAATCATTTTCCAGCACTGAAATTCCAGCATATGTCCATTTGTTTCTTCACTGGTGGAAGGGTTTTGACAGTAGGTTTATTGTGATTAAGTATAATTCAGAAGCTGTCTTGTGTAGAGGGGAAGTCAAACCTCAAGATTCATGTTAGCAGGAACAGAAACCCTTAGACCCATATAGTACATGCTCACATTCACACATTTATATTATTTTCGGGTCTATAGGCGAGGTCAGTATTTCATTGGTTCTTTTTGCAACTCATATCACACTGAATAAACATTTATCACTTTGAGTGGCGAATACTTCCTGCAGTTTTGTGTCTTTTTCAACACTAATTAAACAGACCCATTATAGGCTAACTTTAAAAAACATTAAAAGGTTTAGATTGTGCATTCATTAAATGCAAACTCATCTTTAAGGATCTCTGAACGACCATTAGTGATGTCGGCTAGGCAAGCATCCCTTACTCATACTAGGGATTATGGATTTAAACAAACCCTTAACTGTAATTACTTCAGTGTTTAAGTCGTCCATGATAGCTCAAATCATGTGTTTTGTTGAGATGTATGCCGTAACTTTACTAAGAGATCACACTTACCATTTTTACCTGGTGGATAATAAAATGGGCAGAAGAATTCCCCTAGACCTACACTGAAGAAAGGATTTATGCCTTTAATAAAGCTTATTAGATTTAGAATCTCTCACTCCATTAAAACCAATTAGATCAAAATACTTGATCAAAGGCATTAAATGAGATTATTTATAGGTCAATAAATGAGGAAACTGGAGGGGTTAATGATGGCACATTCTTGTACAGAGTCTTGATAATTGACAACCAAACATGGTGTTATTAAGTACTGAAGAAATAACTTGACTAAAGTTTACACATATATTCAGTGCTTGCGTTATTGTTTCCTCACTTCACTGTTCACACTGACTGAACTTTTTGTGAATTTGTGTTCCAGTGGGCCACTTCCTGTACAGCTGCTTTACAGTGATGATTTCAGCCGATGCACCAGAAATACTTTATATATTGAATATTAGATTGTGTATTAATTGATGCTAGTGTTCAAAACATCGTTTTGGCCTTGTCATGAGATTATGAACTCTTTATTGTTAGTTTGATATAAACATCTAAAAATATTAGGGCCGTCAAACAATTTAAATATTTAATTGTGATTAATCACATAATTTGTATAAACATCATCCACACAAAAACAACAGAAAATGAAAATAACACGACTTAATTCAAATTAGGTACAAAATATGATAGTTGTAAGTGTATTATGACTGGTGTAACGTGATTTAGACGGGAAAGGACCGGCTGGACGATATAAAAAATATTTTAATAGTAAATTTAAGACAAAAAACACACACATGATGGACATGTCCGTGAATTAATGATCGATCGATCGATCGATCGATCGATCTCTCTCTCTCTCTCTCTCTCTCTCTCTCTCTCTCTCTCTCTCTCTCTCTCTCTCTCTCTCTCTCTCTCTCTCTCTCTCTCTCTCCCCTGTCGCGTCACCGTCTGCCATCGGCCTCTCGGAGGCTTCATTGGCCTGATACGGGACCGGGTGTGTATCGTCACGACCCGGCTCCGCCCTCCACCCTGCCACAACGGGATTTATTCGCTTCTTTTTATGAAGTTTTGATAGACAATCTAAAAAGTTTGCACTATTTACAATTGAAAACTCGGTGCAAAATCAAAGGTCACAATTGTAAACGGTGGGATTAAATAGATTAATGACAGTGTAGATTACCTGCAGGGTTCCAGCACTGTCTCCAACTTCTGCATCGGCTTGTGCACTTTCAAACAGACACTGTGACAGAAACACACTTCACACAAGTACGCATGTGCAGACGCGAGTGCTTGATCAACGCATGGTCCTGTTGTACATAAGAAAGTGCTTTCTTGCTTTGCTCTTGCAGTTACTATCCTCACCACATGACCACGAAACTGGTGCTAAATCCGAAACCAAGGAAATGCTGACTTAGGAGGCTGTATATGAGGTGCTTTTCAAACTGTTTGGAGACCAGTTTCCTTACAATTTCCATTCATTCAAAACAGTTGTCAGTTAAGCCAATAACTGATTAGGCAGCAAGTCAGCGGACAAAAAGTTATATATTTTTTTCATATTAAACTCAAATTGCTGCCCGAGTTCACCATTGCAGTTGTTGAAAGATGAAAATCTGCTCAAGCGCCCCTTGAGGCAACACCGTGAATGCAGTGTGTACTTGTGTTGGGTTATGAATTGAGCACTGACACATTTTCACAATGCAATCGAGCTTGCGTAAGGTGCGTCTGCGTTCACATACGTGTGTAGAGTATGTTTGGACCTTTACACTTTGTGCCGCGTCTCATAGAGCAAGACAGATGTTCAAATGTCAGCTGTCTCACCGCTGTAATCATATTATAAAGTTCAGAGCTCCATCTGTGCATTGCGGGCATGTTCTACTGCTGTGCTACTGTCATGTCTAGATGTGTTTTTGTTAAGTTTTTGCTAAATCAAGTCATCACTTATTTACAGGCAAATGCTAGTTTGTTTATGCGTCTGGTTTACCTCAGTTGTACACTGGTGTCTAACTGCAGAAGACGCTGTTTGTGCTCCCCCTGGCGACTAAACATGGAACAGCTCCTCTCTACAACGTCACTTCACAATGCCCATTTAAAAGGTGATTTACCAAGAACAACTTCCTTATAATTCAAATACAAAATAAAATGTCTTAAGAATCTCTCTCTCTCTCTCTCTCTCTCAAGTATATTTTTCAATTGTAAAGTACTTTATTGGCATGATTGTGTTTACATACAAAATTGCCACAAAATGATTGCCAAAGCATTAATACACAAAATAGATATTGACAAGACAAATAATAATCAAATTGAATTAAAATAAGGTGCCAGGTAATGAATAAAATTAAACCTATAATAACAATATACAATATGAAATAAAATAAGCGTTTAACCTTTTAAACATCCTGCAATATTTGCCAAAAAACGCCTAAAAAAGGCCTACCCAAATTAAAATGCATGCTGTTCTTGAACCCTTTGGAGTATATGCATGCTTTTGGTCTCTTTTGAAAGGGGAGACTTTGAGGTTTGTTCCTGAATAGTCAGAATCACTGTAAGTCTTACTTGTATTGAGTAATAGAACTTTGAACACACTCAAAAAGGGGAAATAAACTCCGCCTACATTTTTTTTTTGTAAAAAGATGCCTGCAGATAACTACAGCTGGGAGGACATAGCTGGAAAACACAATTAGATCATAGCATGAAGCCTTACCAAACCCAATATAAAATTTGATAACAATACATTAGAAAATGAGTGTTTACACATGTTTATCCAAGTGTATGTATAGGCTTCAAGGATATTGATACCTGGCCACACCTCTAAAATGCACCAACTGGCTAAAATGACCTGTCCATCTAAAGTCCAGGGGTCAGTGGACATTTTGACATAAAAATATGTGTAATGTTTACATGTTCAAGGTAGCTTCATCAAAGAATACAAAGTTGTCGGTTAGCTCAAAATTGCTACGTCTATACTACGTGGGTGTTTATTGATATATAAATGTGTTATGGACCAAAAACTTTGTTGAATTGGATTGTATGGACCCTTTACAGTGTAACTAAACCATTTTTGATGGAATGAAGTGGATCAGTAGAGTAAGATGAGCATTATAAGTGAGTTTCTACCATTTTGGATTCGTTTATTTTGCTGTAAGTGGTCTGAGAAATACACCGATTGTACCCGCTGTGTTAAGTGTATATTAAAATGGTTTACATCGTTCGAATCACAAGAGTCTCAGCTTTCCAACGATGTAAGATATGTGTATCTTTTAATTTTTGAGTTTTTGCATTTCGTGAAGTTATTGCGCAATAGTCGACCGGGACCGCAGACGTTCATGTTAGCATAAAAGGTTAACAAGACTAAAAGGTCCTTATCACAGTTTATGATGCCTTTTTTTAAGCCAAACATGTGTTGAGTCTGTTTTCATGATTGATAGGTCGTTTTTTAAAGTCTCTTTGTACCAAATAATGACCCCACCAGAGTCAGTCTCTCTCTCTCTCTCTCTCTCTCTCTCTCTCTCTCTCTCTCTCTCTCTCTCTCTCTCTCTCTCTCAGACATTGCGGCTGTGCTGTCGTGCTGTCGTCTGTATCACTGAGTATAAAGAATGATGGATTTGGTGTTTCAAATTTGGGGGAAATTACCCATTAATTACCGCCACAGGCCATACTCGGTAATTGCCGCGGAGTATTTATTTGTTCCGGGGTGATTCGGTTACATTCAGTGTAAAGGGAAATAAACAGAGAATTTGCCTTTTTGTAATTCAGTCACATTACTTTTATTTTCTTATGTTCATAATGTCGTGTTAAATGCTTATTTTATATTGCTATTATAGTTTTTATTTTATTCATTACCTGGCACCTTATTTTAATTATATTTGTATTATTTGTTACCATTTTATTATTATTTGTGTATTAATGCTTTGGCAATATTGTATGTAGCCTAAACACAATCATGCCAATAAAGTACTTGAATTGTATTTAGCAGAGATGGACCACTTCTATTAAAATAAATGGGAGAAATTGGAACGCCCAACGGATAAGGAAGTCCCGCCTTACAGGTAAAAGAGCCAATCACCTTTTAGATACAGACAACCTGTCAATCAACTCTAGAACACATGCGCATTAAGCTGCGTACACACGGCCAGCGACAAAGGTCGCCAGTGGCTGGCGGTAAAGTCGCTACTGGGCGTTCCCACTACTGGTTGCCTAGTAACGTTTAGAAATGACACTTAGTAGGAGTATCACAATGGGGTGTCAGTTAAAACATCATACAACATGCATCCATTTGCAATGTTTATTTTATGACCAATGCCAGTAAATAGAGATGGCTCTAAATGGTAACAATGACTGAGTGCATTATTCACACAATCAAAGTCCCAAGCAGCAGACTAAGAGAGGAAGAGGAGGAGCTGCTATCATGCTTAGGCAAACACTAAAGCACAATATATACTATGCTGAGCATCCACATAGAGGATGTGTGATGCAAATTTCACCATCCCCAGAGTATGTGAGCACTGATCACGTACAGCCCGATTTTTTTTTTAACAAAACATCATTGAACACGGAGAATGCACACACAATTGCAATTATCTGCACAAATTAGTTGGTCAGAATTTCAAGAGATATGGCCAGATGTGCAGTCCACCAATAACATTACATTGACAGCAGTAGGAATGCCTACTAGCGACTTCAGAGACTAGAGACAAGCAACATCAGGTGGTAAAGTTGCTGCATGTGATAACGGGGCTTTATGCTTACAATGTGACAAATTGTCGTGGTAAGGCCCCAGAATATTCAAAACATAGTTTTTCTTCGCTCTGGGGTAGAAAGAAGTTAGAAACAGCTGATTAATCGTATACTGTTTGTGAACATTCAGACACCGGCCGCTCAGCAGTGGATACTATGGTAGAATTTAAATATAAGGACAATATAAAGTAATATAAATATAAGGTAGAACATTAACTAATGTAATCAAATGACTACATGCTTCATTATATGAATACAGTTCACATGATAATGGAAAAACCTGATTTCCCAGTGATGGACATCAAACAACCTTCTTGTTCTTGTATTATTCAGCTATAAATCAACAGATAATGTAACACATTTGGTCACCTTTGAAACACAAGATTTCATAATTACTGACAGTGGCACCTAGTGGCCGAAGTTGGTACCGCATGGAAATGGTTAATAGAAAATATGTTCTTATGTGTTGCCTATATAGGGGACAAATACTTTTTACAAGGAGATTTTTTTATTTATTTTTAAGTTGAAAACCATGTTCAGATTAAAAAATGATTTTTAAAAGATTGTTACCTTAGATACAAAAGCTAGCTGGTTATTTTAGCTCAAATTTCTTTCCGTTGGTTTACTAGATTTAGGGGTTTGGTTGTGGTTTTAAAACATTATCTCTTCTGCATGCAAATGTGCAGTCTTTCAAAGTAATCTTTTACAACAACTACAAAAAAACACCATAATATTTTTCACCTCATTCAATGTGTCAGATGCACATTGCTAATTTTGCACATGAAACAGCACTTAATATGATCTGCAAGTTTATACACCACATGCAGATCTAGTTATCGTTCATAAATTCACATGGAAAGCTTTATGAGTATAACAGGAAATGATGATCGTAGCATTTTCCCCTTCAGTTAAGTTGCTTTTTTTAACACGGAGAAATGTTTCCCGCCATTAATCCACCGTGTCACAGTTTGAACAACACATGAATTTATTCATTCTGATTGAACTGATTTGGTGTGTAAAAAAACATGTGGCAACCTGCCCCAACTTCACATGTATCAAAAATACCCTTAACTTAGAGTTCAAATCTTTTACTTATAATTATTTAATTATAAAAATCTTGATTATATAGTTGTTCCTTGCCTGTTAGTCTGCCATTGTTGTTTTAATTTTATTCACTTGTATACCCCAAAAATATTCAGTTTGGAGAACAGAATGATAAAAATATTAAAATTTAAGAGGATTTTTAATTAGGTGTTTGAAACCAACATTCAAAACCACTTCTAGAGAAAACACATTTTTATAATTGGACTTTTGTTTCAAATATTTACTGTCTTGACAACTTCCCCACAAAGCCCAAAACAATAAACCAAATATGAATTCACTTTCCAACAAATATAAATGATTCAAATTTTAGGATTTCTTTATCTTAAGAACACACATTGACTTATATGTAGGGTTTTGTTGGGGAATGCTGTAGTGGAAATGTAATAATAAAAGAATGAATAAATACTAAAATAAATGTACAGACTAAATACTGTGAGGAGATTTTTATCTCCTAGATAACATTTATTAAACTGTATTTTCCCTCAGTCTATCTGCACAAATGAAATGTGCTTTATGTGGCAATTTACAGGAGATCTCAATGCATTACTATGATTAATTAGGAGAAAACAGTGAAATATTGGCATGAAATAGAGGCTTTTCAGTTATTTCTGTTCAGTGTCTGTACTTGTGACCTCATGCATACAGTATTAAATATCAGAATGGCAGTAATATCATATAGAACAGCAGTATGTAACAGGAAATATTACATTGAATGTAGACATGACATGGTGTGTTTCATGACACTTTAAGATGTCAGATTCACATGCAGATCAGATCAGGTCAGGTGACAGAATGTCTTGGCCCTAGCTGTTCTTAAGGCTGCCTTATCACCTGTTCTGAAGGCGGAGTCTCGGGTCCTCAGCAGCGTGCGCACCTCCGCAGTCATCCACGGCTTCTGGTTAGAGCGTGTGGTGATGGTCTTGGAGAAAGTGACTGTAAAACAGTTCACACTCACGGGCAAGGAAGAGGCGAGAAACCGGCTTGACATACAACTAAAGGTTTAATGGAAAACTCAAACACATAAGACGACGGACATGTCCGTAAGGATCTCTCTCTCCTGCACCGCCCCCTGCAGTCAGCCTTTATCCCTCTTTGTGGCTTGATTAGCCTAAAACGGACCGGGCGTGTTGAGTCACGACCCGGCCCCGCCCTCCCCCGTGCCACAGTGACATCATCAATGCACTTGCTGATGTAGTTGGTCACTGTAAAACAGATCAAATTTGCGGGCAAGGAAGAGGCGAGAAACCGGCTTGTCAACATAAATAATAATTTAATGAAAAACTTAAAACAAACATTTAGGACAGCAGACGTCTGCTGATTAAGCTCTCTCTTCCGATCACCGTCCGCGAGTGGCCTTTATCCCTCTTGACGGCGTAATTAGCCTAATACGGGACCGGGCGTGTGTAATCACGCGCCGGTCCCGCCCTCCACCGTGCCACAGTCACTGATGCTGTGTATTCCTCCAAGTTAGTAGAATCGCCATATGTTGCAGCCTCCCTGAACATGTGCCAGTCAGTACACTCAAAACAGTCCTGAAGAGCAGGGATGGCTCCTGCTGGCCAGGTTTTCACCTGCTTCTGGAGCGGTTTTGTGCATCTGACGAGCGGTCTGTATGCTGGAATTAGCATAACAGAGATGTGGTCTGAGTAGCCGAGGTGGGGGCGGGGCTCTGCCCGGTACGCGCCTGGGATATTTGCGTAAACAAGATCAAGCACGTTCGCCCCTCTCGTTGCAAAGTCCACATACTGATGGAATTTAGGGAGCACTGTCTTGAGATTCGCATGGTTGAAATCTCCAGCGACAATAAACAGTCCGTCGGGGTGAGCGTTCTGCAGTCCGCTCACAGCCCCACACAGTTCACAGAGCGCTTCCTTAACGTTAGCGCTGGGGGGAATGTAAACTCTGGTTATGATAACAGTGGTAAATAAAAAGGTCTGCATCTAACAGTCACAAGCTCCAACAGCGATGAACAGTAGCTAGAAACTAGCATAGAGTTCTTGCACCATTCCATGTTGATGTAAACACACAAGCCACCACCGCGAGTCTTACAGCAGAGAGCTGTATTTCTGTCGGCACGAAACGAGGCGAGCCCGTCTAGCTGAATGGCGGCGTCCGGAACTCTGTCGCTGAGCCACGTCTCCGTGAAAACAAAGACGCAGCAGTCTCTAAACTCACGCTGCATAGCCTGCTGGAGTCGGATATAGTCCAGTTTATTGTCCAGGGAGCAAACATTTGAGAGCAGGATAGACAGGAGAGCCGGCCGGCTAGGGTTTGTTTTTAGACTAGCATAACCCCGCCCTCTTGCCGCGCTTCCGCTTTCTCGCACACTGCTTACGACGTCCTCTCCCCTGGCCACCAGCATCAGGCAACGCTGAGGACTGGAGGCCTGATCTCCACAGCAAGCCAAGTATGCGTAGCGCCTCCTGCAGATCATCATGCAGCTTGGTTTTTGCATGAGTCTTATATTTTAGTAGTTGCTCTGATGTCCATGTGCCGCAAAAGTCAGGCTTTTTTAACAAAAATAGCTCCATTTTGGATCCGGAGTGGCTGCTGCGTGCTACTGCGCTGCCATCATAGGTGGAAGGCCTCAAGAGCATCATTCTGTGACCGGGATACGCATATAGGTTTTGTAACGCTGGGTAAAATAGCGTGTCTTAAATAAGGACTCCGGTCATTTTGTTCAATAAAAGGTAATACTTAAGCCTATTTTTGGAATATGCAAGAGTTATTTTATTAGGCTGTGCTTGTTGTCATACATACTGTACCTGAGAAACACGTCCGATTGTTGTCTAGTGGACGTGCAACCTAATCCTGCCATTGTAGAAATTCCCTTTTCACAGTCAGCCCTGATTTACTTAATCCAAGAAAAAGAGTCCAATAACAGGGTGGCTACTGAAATTAAGGCAGTAGTTTTCTGGACTGTTCATGTGATCATAACATGGCAGTCCCCAATGAGGGGACACTCTCCATGTAGAATAAAACTGATATGACTGCTAGTTTTCATCTCATGTGAGTGCTTGTGATTGTATACATTCGTTTAAAAACATTAGTAGGACTAAATCTCAGCATAGAGAAATCTCTAATAAAATCTGAGGTAGTTTATGTGCGCCTCAAAGAAGGGTAAATAGATCTAAATACATTTAAATAGTTATGAATGTTTGATATTTACCTGTACAGTTGAAGTCAGAAGTTTACATAAACCATTGCCAAATACATTTAATTTAATGGTAGAAAACATTCCCTGTCTTAGGTCAGTTTGAATCACTATATTTTAAGAATGTGAAATGTCAGAATAATAGTAGAGAGAGTTATTTATTTCAGCTTTTATTTCTTTCATAACATTCCCAGTGGGTCAGAAGTTTACATACACTCTTAGTATTTGGTAGCATTGCCTTTAAATTGTTTAACTTTGGTCAAAAGTTTTGGGTATTCTTCCACCAGTTTCTTACAATAAGATGCTGGAATTTTGTCCCATTCTTCCAGACAGAACTGGTGTAACTGAGTCAGGTTTGTAGGCCTCCTTGCTCGCACATGCTTTTTCAGTTCTACCTACAAATTTTCTATCAGATTTTAGGTCAGGGCTTTGTGATGACCACTCCAATACCTTGACTTTGTTGTCCTAAAGCCATTCTGCCACAACTTTGGAGGTATGCCTGGTGTCATTGTCCATTTGGAAGACCCATTTTTCTTCAGATTTTTAACTTTCTGGCTTATGTCTTGAGATGCAGCGATATGGTGCTAAACAAGCACAAAGATTGTATGCAAAAAAATGGCGCTTTTACCGGGCGCAATTCATTCTTAGTGAATCTGCCCCTGAATGACAATCCAATCTTTTCTCAAGAAATCTGAAGTAGGGTAAACATGATAATCTATAAAATTGCCTCTAAATGCGCACATATTTGGAATACAAATTCTAATGAACTTTGCTTGCACTGTCATGCTTCTTTTCTCCTCTTCTAACTCCCAGATTAGTACATTGGACATCCTCTTCATGTTGCCTGCATTCAGCTCTTACTTTAATTCAGGGGGGACTGGGAAGAGAAATCGGCCCGAGATTTACATAGAAACTGTGCCAAAAGTTGTTGGAGGGTTTGTGTTGCTGTCCTTTTCTTAATATTGCTGCCCCCGTTCTGCATAGCATGGTGTCTCATTTCAGCTTAGTCCCGGATCTCCCAGTCCACAAAGTGAGTCACCCCACTGGGAAAATGCCCAGTATGCCAAATTACCAATCCAGCCCTGCTTGAATTTCATCATAGCTAAAAGGTATGGGGACCCCCCTAGGGGGTTTTCAAAAATGTCATTCTAGTCTACAAAGCACTGCCAATAATTGATTTCAAGTGTTGATGTGAACTAATGTAATTGCTGCCCACGGGATGCCCTTTCACAGTTTGGGGCCCCAGGCAATTGCCTGCCTTGCCTGTCCCGTAGGCCCACCTTTGGTTGTCACAGCGTGAACACGTGAGGTTTTTCTCCAGTGTGAATTCTCTGGTGTCGTTTCAAATCTTTGGAAGCAGTAAAAGTCTTTCCACACTCACAGAACATATAATCCTTCACACCGCAGTGCATTTTCTCATGCCTTTTCAGGTTCACCAAATGTGAAAAACTCTTTTCACACAAAGAACAATCATGCTTCTCCTTTGCATGAACTCTCAGGTGTTGCTTCAGGGCTGATTTCACAGCAAAATTTTTACAGCACTGATCACAGTTAAATGATCTTTCTCCAGTGTGAGAGCGCAGATGATCGTGGAGACTTTGTGACCTTTTGAAACTCTTTCCACACTGATCACATGTGTAAGGCTTCTCTCCAGTGTGAATTCTCATGTGATTCTTAAGGTTGTCTTTATGTGCCAAACTCTTTCCACACAGATGGCAAGTGTGCAGCTTTGCTCCAGTGTGAACTCTCATGTGTCTCATAAGGATTTGTTTTTGTGTGAAACTCTTTCCACACTGATCACATGTGTACGGCTTCTCTCCAGTGTGGATTCTCATGTGATTCTTAAGGTTCCTTTTACACGTAAAACTCGTTCCACACTGATCACAAGTGTGCGGTTTCTCTCCAGTATGAACTTTCATGTGGCTCTTAAGGTTTACTTTTTGTCTGAAACTCTTTCCACAATGTTGGCATGCATGCGGCTTCTCTCTACTGTGTGTTGTCATGTGCTTATTTAAGTTATCTTTATGTCTAAAACACTTTCCACACTGTTGGCATGTGAAAGGATTTTCTTCAGAATGAATACTTTTGTGCCTCTTAAGGTTTGTTTTTTGTCTGAAAGTCTTTCCACACTGATCACATGCATGCGGTTTCTCTCCAGTGTGAACTCTCATGTGGCTCTGAAGGGTTTCTTTTTGTGTGAAACTATTTCCACACAGATCACATGTGAAAGGTTTCTCTCCAGTGTGAACTCTCATATGGATCTTAAGGTTTTCTTTATGTCTGAAACTCTTTCCACACTGTTGGCATGTAAAAGGATTCTCGTCAGAATGAATTCTTATGTGCCTCTTAATGCTTTTTTTATGTCTGAAAGTCTTTCCACACTGATCACATGCGAGCGGTTTCTCTCCAGTGTGAACACTCATGTGGCTCTGAAGGGTTTCTTTTTGTTTGAAACTCTTTCCACACAGATCACATGTGAAAGGTTTCTCTCCAGTGTGAACTCTCATATGGATCTTAAGGTTTACTTTTTGTCTGAAACTCTTTCCACACTGTTGGCATGTAAAAGGATTCTCTTCAGTATGAATTCTTATGTGCCTCTTAAGGTTTGTTTTATGTCTCAAAGTCTTTCCACAATGAGGGCAGGTGAAAGCATTTATGGCTTTTGTTTGTTGAGTTCTGCTTTGTAAGAAATTTCCGGTCTGTGAGCTACTCAAAGATGTTTCTCCAGTGATGAAATCATGATGTTTCTCCTCCAATTCACTTTCCTCCTTAATGTACATCAGGTCTGAAATAAACATATGAAATCAACAAAAATTAATGGATACAAATTTGAAATGAAAATAAACAAAAGTGAATAGCAAAAAGCAACAGACTCAAGAATATATTTATGTTATTTATGTGAAACAATGAAATCTCACTGACAAATGCTGCACAAAGTTGACAATTTTTCTCTATGATTTCTAACTACCCAACAAATCAGTTGAAATACTTGAAGCCTTGTGACTATCATGTTTTTCAGCATCATTAATTCATCCTTTACAGGAGGATTAAATGCTTCGTGAGCCAATTAGTTTGAATCTTTAAAGAATAATTGTCCCTTTCCTTGGTGGATTGGAAAACAATATACAGAGTGATTTACAAACGCTTTGTGAACTGGTTCGATCAAGACACTAAAAAGAATCGGTCTAAAAGAACAATTGTTTGCAAATCCAATTATCCGAGCTGCTCTCTTTCTTTTGTTGTCTTACACTTAAGGGCTTTTAAAAACAGTGTTCAGTGGGGGGTCTGAGTAACTATACCACTGACTATCACCTCTGGAGTCATGAGTTTGAATCCAGGGTGTGCTGAGTGACTCCAGCCAGGTCTCCTAAGCAACCAAATTGGCCCAGTTGCTAGGGAGGGTAGAGTCACATGGGGTAACCACCTCGTGGTCTCCATTAGTGGTTCGCGCTCTCACACAACGAGCCAAGTGATAAGATGCACGGATTGACAATCTCAGAAGCGGACGCAGCTGAGACTTGTCCTCCATCACCCGGATTGAGGTGAGTAACTGTGCTACCATGAGGACCTAATGAGCAGTGGGAATTGGGCATGCCAACTTGGGTTGAAAATTAGATATAAAACAAAAGAAAAAAAGACAATGTTCAGTGTCCTTATCTCTCATTATAGTCCCATCTAAATGCTCCGGCGTGTGATAAACTCGTTGATTGAACTACATGTCTACAGTATTGAAAATTCCCCACCTCCGGTGATGATGTAACATGTTATGCCGTCCCCTTGTTCAGCAACCTGCAGCCTTTTTAGTTCTTTTGTTATTTGAGTTTAACTGTTTGTTCATGCAGTTTAATATAGCTATTGTTTTTCTAAGACTAATCTGTTCAGATGGTATCTCGAGGCACAATGTGCATGTTTTATGTTATTTGTTTATCCTCGTGCTAGTATTTGTATTTACATACGATGTAATTTTTCTTATCAGTGTTGTAGCTTCATTGGACTTTATAAGTAGTTTGAATTTGAATGTCATTTATTTATATTTCTAGTATTTCTTTAGAAATTTAGTCCATTAGTTCATTGTGTTTTTTTATGTATTTTGCTGTTTGAATTTATTGTGTTTTCTATTTTCAATTGACTGTAGTAGATGCCTACAAATTCATGGATTTAGTGTGATGCTGCTGATCGGGCCAATAAATGTACATTTAGATCAAAGGATTAGGATTTATTGTGTTTTAACAGACACACCATCCTGGTAACATCAATCCAAAACCAACTACAAATTATCCAGATTTTACACCTGTCCTTCGAGCCAGAAAGGCTACTAGGATGGATAAAGAGGATGACTGTGGGAAATCTAAACAGACATCAAGGAACTCAAAGCCCCCTAGGTGGCACCAGGATTATTTTATGACTCCGTCAAATACCTCCTCTATTCATAACCAAGGCCAAATTGCCCTCTGGAGTAGAGAATCACAGCTAGACATCACAGGGAGCCTCCCAATCTAAGCCTCAAGTGGAGGTGAAGGTTCTTGCTGATAATATCAAACAAAGGGAATAGTCAGACTTGGGCAAAATGATGTAAAACATGCAGATGAGAAGTTCCTTTTTCTATCAGCTCTGAAACAAGTTCCAATGAGGCATCCCCTGTTCCTAAACAAAATAATCAATAGGATGATGGAATTAGTAGAGCTTCTCTCGAGTTTGGCCCCTTTTCCTATACTCATCTACTCAACAATAGCTAAAGTTTCCAGGTTCATTTTCTGATGAGGTGGCAGTAGAAACAGGAAAATATTTGTTCTGTGGACATGCCCATGTCAACGGGAGCCCTCCAAAGTATGATCCCCCCGAATTCAGCACGTGGTCAGAACTAGTTGAAAGAACTGCTGAGAAACTTTCCTCTGATTCAACATTCATGCATGCATACAGCAGAACTCAAGCAGAGCTACAACTTCTTCATCAGGCACAAGAGGAAGATTTTCCTGAAGATTACAAGCACCTCAGCAGTGGTCAGGATTTAGCTGAATCAGTCTCTGTATATTACATATTACTGTTACAAATATTATTTGAGTGGGAGGTCTCCACTGTTTTGGACTTTAAAGACCCAATTGCCAAGCATTTGATTATTGACTTAGATTCATCTTTGTGCCACCCACGACCACGGAGAGTGTTAACTCAGCTCTGGTGGAGTTTCTGGGTTTGATGTGGACATTAGGCAGTGAAGAGTGTCCAGCAATCATGTCTTGAATGTCGTAAGTGAAAGGTGATCCCTCATGTCCTAGGATGGCTGATCTTCCCAACTCAAAACTCCACCTTTATAAACCTCCCTTCTGGGCAACAGGAATGGATTGCTTTGGCTCTTTCAGTATCCTTTTCTTTAAATGGCAGACAACACGGTGCATCCCTTATGACCTCTTTTGTGGTCTGAATACTGATAGTTTCCTTCTGGCCCTCTGATGATCTGTAGCTCACAGAGGTCTTCCTTATGAGCTCATATCTGATCAGGGGACTAACCTTCTTGGAGGAGAAAGAGAGCTTAGAAGTCTTCAATCAATGTCCTACCCATCAAAAAAAGATGCTTGCACAACAGCAGATTAGATTCACATTTAATCCACTATACTTGCCTTATTTCGGAGGTAACAGGGAGAGAGAAGTGAGATCCGTTAAAACTACTTTATGCATAACATTGGGTACACAAGTAGTTATGGAGGAGGTCCTCCATACTGTGCTTGTTGAAGTGGAGATGCTGAACTCTAAACCTCTTGGCTATGCATTATCAGATATTTCCAACACTGATCCGATCACTCCAAAAATCCTTTTGATGGGGTGATGAGATGCCTCTCTTCCTCAGGTGATTTATTCGACTCAGAACTTCTTACACCTGGGAAGTGGAGGCATAGCGATGTTATTGCAGATAGGTTCTCGTCGAGCTTCATCAAGGAATATCTTCCTAGTCTTCAAAGCCATCAGAAGTGGAGACAGAATGGGAAGCCAGTTTCACCCACTGCCATTGTTATGGTAGTTGACACCCAATTCTCTCGTGGGTTTTGACATATGGGGACTTTTACTAAGATCTTGCATAGTTCTGATGGTAGGATTAGAGCTGCTGAGATTCTTCTTGATGGGGAAACCTTTCATTCGCCCAGTCAGTCATCTTGTGGTTCTGCCTGCCTTTTCAGAGGAACATAATATGTAGAATTCTCAAGTGTAAACATGTTAACACATTTGAGGGTGGTTGATGGTGTAATGTGTTATGCCCTCCCCTTGTTTGCCACCTGTAGTCATTTAACCTCCATGTTGCAGCTTATTGTATGTTTGCTGTGGCTTGCTGATGGCTACTCTCCTCTTCTTGACATTGTAAATTTATTCATTTCTAGTTCTTCTGTTATTTGAGTTTGACTATGTTTGTTAATTCTGTTTATTATAGCTATAGTTTTTTTGAATACTAATCTGTTCAGATGGTATCTTATGGTGCTGGTGGCATAGTGACTTGCTTCAATCCATGTGGCAGAGGACAAATCTCAGTTGTCTCAGCATCTTAGACGTCAATCTGCACATCTTATCGTGTGGATTGTTGAGCACGTTACTGAGGAGACATAGTGCATGTGGAGGCTTCATGCTTTTCTCCGCGGCATCCATGCACAACCCACCACATGCCCCACCATGAGCGAGATGAACTTCTGGCAAAGGTTTAATTACTCTTCCCATTATCCATGAATTGTGGAGGGGAAGAACTGTCCACAACTAGCACCACATCATCAGGCTCAAAGTTCCTTGTAAGTCTTGACCATTTACTGCGCTCCTGAAGACCGGGCAGGTACTCATGAGTCCATCTACTCCAGAACCAATCAGCAAGATATTGGACTTGTTTCCAATGTTTTCTCCCATATTGGTCCTCTTTGTTAAAGACACCTGGTGGTAAGCTGGGTTGAGTTTTAAACAACAGTAAATGGTAAGGCATCAGACATTCAAGGTCATTTGGGTCTTCTGATGAACTAGTTATTGGTCTATTGTTGACGATGCTTTCCACCTTGCACATGATGGTATGAAGACTGCCATCATTGATAGACTGTTCCTTTAAGAGATCGCTGAGTATCTTTCTGACTGTATGGATTTGACACTCCCAAATTCCACCTTGAAGAGAAGCAGCCGGACTGCTGAAGATCCATATAATCCCTTTCTTTAAAAAGCGTTTATACATGAATCGGTGTTCCAAATATCAGCTCTCTCAATGTGTACAGCTCTGAATTTTAGGCAAATGTACAACACTCCATACCTTTTTAACAGTACTCCAGCCCCGTTTAACGTTGAAGGGTCCAAAGTAATCGACACCCACTTTGTGAAAGGGGGCTTATCATGTAGCAAGCATTGTTCTGGCAAGCTTGCCATTTTTTGCTCTCCCACTCTTCCATTGAGAGTCTGTGACAAATTGAGCACTTATGTAGATATTTTGAGATCCTTTGAAAATTCATTCAACATTATAGGATTCCCAGATCCTTTTGTCTACCCTAAAATAGTAGACACTCTGGGAGAGGTGATTATTGCTTTTGGAAAAGGTCATGAGGCATCAGTGTATTTCTCCCTGCTAATTCAGAGTCTGGGGGAACGAGCTTTAACTTCTATCAAGAGATTATGGGAGAAAGATTTTAACCTGGTTAGGGAGGAGGGAGTGTGAGCTAGGATAATAAAAAACATCAAGTCTGTATTTGAGATGCAAGGGTGCACCTGATGCAATTCAAAATTTTACATGGATTCTTCTGGACCCCCTCTAGATTGTATAAGCTTGGTCTTAAAGACACACCCACCTGCTGGCGATGGCAATCGGAGGATGGAGAGTTGAAAGTTCAGAGTTTTGTGTGTGACGTGTTGGGCACTCAGGTTTCATTTTGCCCCAAATTCTGTGTTTTGGGGTGGTCATCAATATAGGAGATAAATAAATTAAAAAATGTGGGTCCTGACCAGAGTTATGACAGGCACGCAGATTGTTTTAGGGGTATGAAAGTCAGCTGGAGCACCCTAAATTCAGTAGTGTTGCGAGGGGATGGGGAGGGTGGCAGCATTTGATGAGCTGTCATGTAGATATCTGGGATTCATTTGATGGGAAATGGGGCAGTTATTTGATGTTTTTGGGGGACTCTCAGGGAGAAAGAGGTGTAGCTTTAGATGTGTATGATTATTTTATATATATATATATATTTCCTTTCGTGTGTATATGTGTACGTGTGCGTGTACTTATGGAGACAACAGGGATGTTCGTTGGGGGTTGGGGTGGGGTTGTTGATTGGGGAGGGGTAGTTGTGAGTGAAATGTTGATTCATTGTATATATGTTTTGTTTTTCTTTGTCATCTCTATGAATCAATAATCTTAAAAAGAGGTTGGACTTCCTCCACAGTGCTTAAACTAGAAAATTCTCAGTAGAAATCAAATTGATTGCATTTATTTTATCATCTGTGTCATGATAGAGGGAAGCCCGGTGTCTCACTTGGGTAATTAATCCGTTCTGTTATACTATCGGTTGACATGCGTGCACTCAAGGAATACAGTAGAACGAAGCAGAGCAGATCACTTTCACGTGCACATGTGATTCTGTGACGCTCACATGAAAATCAGGCTTTAATCGCACAAATTCTCCTTTCAGATGAGAAGTAATTTTAGCGCTTGTAAAGCCCTGAACGCAGGATGAATACCTTTAATCAACTCAACACCTGATCTGAAAACGGCTGAAGCCTGGTTTTCGCATGAGCATGGTGCGAGCAATCACAGTACCACTGGTGCATGTGAATTGACACCTCTGTATTGAGATCAAAGGATTTGAATTTGTTGTGTTTTAAAGGACACACTGTCCTGGTAACATCAATCCAAAACCAATTTCAAATTAGGAAGATTTTTACATACTGTGCAAACTAATTCATGAAGAATCAAGAATGGACACCAACCTCTTAGTTCCTCAGTATCTTCATGTTTTATTCTCCAGGATTCTGGATCACTCGTGTTCTCACCTTCCTCTTTCACAATCTCTTTCATTTCAGATTTAAATTGATCCTGTTCGTTTAGAATCAAGAATGCACACAAATCTCTTTGTTCCTCAGTATCTTCATGTTTTATTCTCCAGGCTTCTGGATCACTCATGTTCTCATCTTCCTCTTTCACAATCTCTTTCATTTCAGATTCCAATTCTTCCTGTTTGATTGAATACAGATCTTCTCTTGTAGGCTGATGGGGATATTCACAGCATTTATTGGTGGATTACTGTGGGAGGAGCTTCACAGAAGGTGTGAATTGTGTTCGCTGAGTGGGAGGAGGAGATTTGCTGAAATCAAACGTGTTACACAAAAACTTAACTAATTTTGGATCTTGGGAGAGCAATACTGCAGATTTTGTTGTCTATTGTATGACAAATGACTTTTGCTGTACCTCATTTGTAAGTCGCTTTTGAAAAATGCATCTGCTAAATGACTAATTGTAAATGGCTGACTATCAACAGCCTTGACCCAGTAGAAAAATGCCAGTTGGGGTACTAACTCTTAACTTTTAACCCTATTATTGGCACAACCATTAAAGCTATGCATTCTATGAATCTGAGTGAACACACATTTGTACACAATATATTCAACATTTAAATAAACTAGGGCTGTCATTCAATGGTTTGTGGCCATCCAGCTTCCTCTTGATCACATTCCAGAGGTTTTCAATGGGGTTTAGGTCTGGAGATTGGGTTGGCCATGACAAGGACTTGATCCGGTGTTCTTCAATCCACACATTGATTGACCCTGCTGGAAAAAAACAGTACTCTGAGTCTTGGGAACATTGTCAGAGCAGAAGGAAGCAAGTTTTCTTCCAGGATAAACTTGTACTTGGCTCGATTCATGTGTCCTTCACAAAGACGAATCTGCCCGATTTCAGCCTTGTTGAAGCACTCCCAGATCATCACCGATCCTCCACCTGGTCGTCAAATGGTTAGACGGAGACCTGGTGATGCCTTCAAGCCACAGTGTCTCACACCCACTGTGAAATTTGGTGGAGGATGGGTGATGATCTGCGAGTGCTTCAGCAAGGCTGGAATCGGGCAGATACATCTTGGTGATGGATGCATGAATCAAGCCACGTTCGAGGTTATCCTGGAAGAAAACTTGTTTCCTTCTGCTCTGACAATGTTTCCAAACTAGGAGGATTGGTTTTTCCAGCAGGACAATGCTCAATGCCACACAGCCAGGTCAATCAAGGTGTGGATGGAGGACCACCAGATAAAGACCCTGTCATTGCCAGCCCAATCTCTATTCCTTGAAAACCTCTATAATTTGATCAAGAGGAAGCTGGATGAAAGCCATCAAACAAAGCCGAGATGCTTGAATTTTTGCATCAGGAGTGGCATAAATTCACCCAACAGCAATGTGAAAGACTGGTAGAGAGCATGCCAAGATGCATGAAAGCTGTAATTAAAAATCAGGATTATTCCGGCAAATATTGATTTCTGAACTCTTCCTAAATTAAAACATTAATATTGTGTTACTGTATAAACTCTAATTGCTTGTCTCTGACTTGCACAACACCCAGGATTTGAGAAGAGAAAGAACTATTAACAATGAATCCCACTGGATTTCACTGACGAAGTGAAACTGCACATTCTGCAAACACCACTCAGGCACACCACCTAGTGGAATAAGCGGAGTGGAGCAATGATATGTGGTTGCGTTAACAACACGCTCAAAAATGTACTGGCAGTAGGCCTGTCACGATAATTACTTATGTCCATACATGACCATGGTCATTTTAGCTGAAAAGTTTGTAAGAATAAACCCAAATGGACTTGGTTTCAAAGCTGCATTCCACAACTCCAGCGTGGGAACATTGTGGCTTTAAGCCAAATGAGAGAGGAGAGCCCATTAACGTGAATGAGCCTGTATGTCCACTTTGTTTAAAAACAGTGGCAACAGTGTATCTCAGCGAGTCTTGATGCTGACTATCACACCTGGAGTTGCGAGTTAGAATCCAGGGCATGCTGAGTGACTCCAGCCAGGTTTCCTAAGCAACTAAATTGGCCTGGTTGCTAGGGAGGGTGGAGTCACATGGGGTAACCTCCTTGTGGTCCCTTTAATGTGTGGTTCTCGCTCGCAGTGGGGCGTGTTGATGCCACAGAGAATAGGGTGGGCCTCCACACGCACTATGTCTCCACGATAACAAGCTCAACCAGTCACATGATAAAATATGCAGATTGACGGTCTCAGACGGGGAGGCAACTGAGATGCGTCCTCCACCACCCAGATTGAGGGGAGTCACTACGCCACCACGAGGACTTAAGAGTGCATTGGGAATTGTGAAGAAAAGGGGAGGGGATACAAATGACCTAAAAGTTCATCTAAAACATAACCATCATATCCAGTTTTCCGAGCTGGGAACAAGAACTGCAGTTGGAGATGGATACGGGCCCGACTTGATTTTTTTTTTTGACATTCAAATGTCTGAATATTCTTAAGAATTAAAAGTCCATTAGGGCTGCAACTAATCATTAGTTTGATAATGGATTGATCTAACAATTATAAGAGTGATAATTGCAATGATTAATTTTTAGCTCCTCGCCAATTATTCAGGGTGTGCTCAGATTTAAAATGTTGGATTAAACGTGCTTCCTAACAATAGAGGACGAAATCATCATTCAAAAATACCTCTAAACGACATTCACTCAATTAATGGAGAAAATTTTATTTGTATTAAGTTCAATTCAGTAAAGAAATTCACTGTAAAAAATTGTTAGAGTTTTTGGCTTGTTTTGTCTAGTCTAAAATCCTTAAAATAAGATACTTGAGAAGCAACATATAATATATTTAGACTTGCTTTAAGAGAATGTATCTTAAATATAAGTGTATTTTTCACACTTTTTATATTATATTCAACTTTCTCAGATAAAATTTTTTTTCTTCTGAAGTATAGTTCCTAAAGTATATGTACATGGTTTTAAATGAGTTTTAGATATTTTATTGGACAACAAGCCAAAACAAAAACTAATCATAAATGTATAATGGTGCAAAGACTCTCTCACCTTTCTGTTCTCTTGAATCTCTCTATTTAATAAAGCTGTGTATTGACAATTTTCTTCATGATAAAAATGCACAGTGACACGATTCATGATTCAATAAGTCATGAGTCATCATGTTATAGTCTAGCTGCATTAAGTGTGTGCGCTCGAGTGATGAGCGTCACATGACAGAGTGTGCATCAGCCGGTGAAGTGTCAATTAATTCAGAGAAATTACCGCTTCAGAGTTTGTAGTTATTTACATGATCTGCTTCCATATTATTTGAACTTTAATAAAGCTATAACGCATTAAATATAACTCCATTAAAGATGTAATTCCGGGATGTTTCCTTTTAAGAGCTCCGGCTCCAATTATTCCACAACGAGATATTCTGTATTTACTTATTTGGTATTTTTGCATTATATTCCCTCATACTGTGAGATCGACATCATCTGAAGCTGTTTGGGAAGTTTAGAGTTCATCTGGACTGTGATCTGTGTCATTCGTCAATCGTGCATCATCATTAGAGTTTAATGTGATCTCATGTTATCTTAAATGACATCAAACGACTATTCGACAACTTTTTATTGTCGATAACGGCGACTAATTGTTTCATTATTATGCTATAAATTTATATGACAATAAAATAGTTTAGCGCAATTATTTCTGGGACAACATATCATCCACCAAATGTAGTTATCGTGAAAAGCCTAACTGGCCCTTTTCACATAGCCTATATATCTATTTATGATATTTTATATTCAGCTGCCCCTCATAATCGTATGGATTAAGATGAGAAGAAACTCAATTAATGAAAGAAATTTGCACAATTTCAGTTTTAACTTCTAATTTATAATTTGAGTGTTTGTGATCACTAATCATCGATTAATGGAATACATTTGCTGTAAGATTTCTAATAGATATCAAAAGTTACCGTTTGCATAAGTCTGACACACCAGTATAATGTGCTTTATGTGTCAATGTACAGACAATATTAATATATTAACATGATGAATAGGAGAAAACAGCGAATTATTGTCATGAAGACACTTTTCATCATATCTGTTTTATAAGTGATGGACCTGTATATAAACAATCAAATAAAGAATCAAATTGCAAATGAATTGATGTTGTAAAACCTCTTTCCGCTGATCGCACAGACGTCTATTTGACTTTGTTTTCTCATCTGCGATACATCTATTAGACATTCAGCAGATGCTGCGGGGAGATAAAGAGAGAAACATTTATTTTTGTCTGACACTTACTGGATTTTGAAGAGGGTCGGTCAGTGTCTTTATCTCTCATTTATAGTCCCGTCTACAGTTCAAACTATATGCGCTCCGAACAAACCAGTTTCTAATAACGATATTAAACGAGACTTCAGTTAGACTGAAACGTCACTCTTCTTCTGGCGTTTAATGGCCACTCGCTCCATGTAAGCATTAGCGCCACCTATTGCATGGGAGAAGACCGGAAACAACAAATATGACATTATTTTTTAATTGTTCTAAAATAAATGTAACAACTATTAATTAAATCTTGTAAAAGCTCTAAAGTTGTACATTTTGGGTGGATTTTGGGTTATTTAGGTCTTATCATTATTATTTTTAATATGCTATTTTTTTACCTACAAGACCTTGAAATTTGGCATTTTTGAATTAATATTTTCTCAAATACAGATCCTAACCAATCCAAATTTTCATAAAGAGATTCTATAATGCTTATAAATTTCTCTCCAAAACCAAATAAACTTAAACATTGGAAAATAAATGGGGTGTTCAATTGAATCAAATCGAGAATTAAAATAAAACCATCATTGTCTATATCTTTACTATAATCTAAAATATCAAGCACTATTGTGGATGGATCTTCTTTTAAAACCAGATTGAGAGTCGCTTATAATTTTATGTAGGAATTTTTTCAATCTACTAGCATAAATAATAGTTACAATTTTGAAATCAGTGTTTAATAAGGTAATGGTCTAAAGTTATCTAAACTTTTGGGGTCCTTATCTGGTTTAGGGATTAAGGTTATTACCCCTTGTTTCATAGTTATCTGTTGCTTCTTTTAAGAAAAGAGAAAAAGGGTATTTTGATAAGTTCCTGAAGTGTTTATAGAAATAAGCTCAAGAGCATGTGGCCTCCATAATTCTTAAATAGAAAAAGTCTTTAACAACCAGGACTCTTCCTACAGCTGGCCACCCGGCCAAACTGAGCAATTGGGGGAGAAGGGCCTTGGTAAGAGAGGTGACCAAGAACCGAAGGTCACTCTGGTTGAGCTCCAGAGATCTTGTGTGGAGATGGGAGAAACTTGCAGAAGGGCAACCAACACTGCAACACTCCAACTATCTTTATAGCAGAATGGCCAGAAGGGATGAAAGCCTGCTTGAAATTGGCAAAAACGCACCTAAAGGACTCTCAGACTGTGAGAAACAAGATTCTCTGGTCTGATGAAAGAAAGATTAAACCATGGCCTCAATTCCAAGTGTCATCGATGGAGGAAACCAGGCACCGCTCATCACCTGCACAATACCATTCCAACAGTGACGCCTGGTGGTGATAGCATCATACTGTGGGGACTGGTCAGGGTTGAAGGAAAGCTGAACACAGCAAAATACAGAGATTGTCTTAATGAAAACCTGGTCCAGAGTGCTCAGGACCTCAGACTGGGCAGAAGGTTCATCTTCCAACAGTACAATGACCCTAAGCACACAGCCAAGACAATGCAAGAGTGGCTTTGGGACAACTCCGTGAATGTCCTTGAGTGGCCCACCCAGAGTCTGGACTTGAACCCAATCGAACATCTAATGAGAGACCTGAAAATGGCTGTCCACCGACAGTCACCATCTAACCTGGGCTTTGTCTCTGCACTTCTGCGTGGATGAATCTGATGGCTTGAGGTGTAACCATCATTACAGGTGATCTTATTTCAGAGTGAATGTCACTAACTACAACAAAACTCCCTCCTCCCCCTCAAACAATTTAATAAATAAGTAACAAAAGTATTGAGTTCTTCTATCATTGTGTTAATTCCACTGGACTGGATTGGGTTAAACACAGCAGCATCTAAATTGCTGGAAACTGGAGTTATAGACTGGAATCCACAGGCATGCTAGGTACCAGGAAGAGTCATCATCAAGACGGTCGGTGGAATGGTACATGGTATTAGTCAATCAATAGTTCTTGGTCCACTGCAATGCTAAATTCTGTCTCAAAGGACCATGTCAAATATTTCAGAGTGTAGGAATGCTGAATCCTAGTAGGAGTATCACAATGGGGTGTCAATTAAAACATCATACAACATGCATCCATTTGCAATGTTTATTTTATGACCAATGCCAGTAAATAGAGATGGCTCTAAATGGTAACAATGACTGAGTGCATTATTCACACAATCATTGCACCAAGTGAAAGTCCCAAGCAGCAGACTAAGAGAGGAACAAGAGGAACTGCTATCATGCTTAGGCAAACACTAAAGCACAATATATACTATGCTGAGCATCCACATAGAGGATGTGTGATGCAAATTTCATCATCACCAGAGCCCGATTTTCTTTTTAACAAAACATCATTGAACACGGAGAATGCACACACGCTTGGAATTATTTGCACAAATTAGTTGGTCCGCAAGATGGTAACACTCACATTTGAGCTGTTGCGGTCACGAAGAAGTGCTAAAAGGAAGATTAAATTGCCGGTAAATAACAGGAGACGAAGTTAAAAGCAAAAACAGTAGATGTGCACACCAAGAATACGTGTGTGAGGAGGTCAGGAGATGCCTGTATTTGTATAACTAGAGTGAAGAAATATAAAGACTAAGGGTTAGTTATGTTATGGGTCTAAACTACTGAAGAGAAATAGTCTGGTGTCTTATAGAAATAGCAGTCGTAGTACGCATGCACCAATGGCCTGTGTATGCGTGCACAGTCAGATGGAGAATGCTTTGAAAGATACTGAACGCATACACTGAGCGTTCACGTCAAAATTGAAGTATACTTTGGGCTTCACTTGTAAAGTGCTACTCATTAATGGAAATACGAAGCTTCTGTTTACACAGTTATGGGTTGGACTTGTCATTCTTGTTAGGATTTTCTACAGATAGATTGTTTGTCTTGTTAATATGATGCAATAAGAACTGCTGCAGTTCATATTAAAGTTCACTCCATGGCAGAATGTTCATTTTAGCAATAAGAAAACTAATTCTATGTCAAGTTAGAATGATATCTTAGATTTATTGACAATATACACTACCGTTCAAAAGTTTGGGGTCATTTACTCATTCTTTATTTATTATTATTTTTATTTTTTTTCACATTTTATAATAATAGTAAAGTCATCAAAACTATGGAATAACAGAAATGAAAATTTGGGAATTATGCTGTGACTAAACAACCCAAAACTGTGTTATATTTTAGCATCTTAAAAGTGGCCACACTTTGCCTAGAATTTGCAGACATGCACTCTTGATATTTTCTCAAGCAACTTCTTGAGGAATCACCCCGGGATGCTTTTTAAACAGTATTGAAGGAGTTCCCATCTATATGCAGGGCACTTAGTGGATGTTTTTCTTAATTATTCGGTCATCCATTTCAAAAACATATTTTTTCTTTTAAATAAAATTTTAGTTTTGTAATTAAATAAATTAATATATTGGCACAATTATATTTTTGTCTCTAAAACTAATTTCAATCATTTAAGCAAATGTCTTCAGATCAAAAGATTTTTAAGATCATGAGAAAAATTTCAGACAAGTGACCCCAAACTTTTGAACGGTAGTGTATCTCATCTGTGATCAGAATTTCAAAAGATATGGCCAGATGTGCAGTCCACCAATAACATTACATTGACAGCAGTAGGAATGCCTACTAGCGACTTCAGAGACTAGAGACAAGCAACATCAGGTGGTAAAGTTGCTGCATGTGATAACGGGGCTTTATGCTTACAATGTGACAAATTGTCGTGGTAAGGCCCCAGAATATTCAAAACATAGTTTTTCTTCATTCTTCGCTCTGGGGTAGAAAGAAGTTAGAAACAGCTGATTAATCGTATACTGTTTGTGAACATTCAGACACCGGCCGCTCAGCAGTGGATATTATGGTAGAATTTAAATATAAGGACAATATAAAGTAATATAAATATAAGGTAGAACATTAACTAATGTAATCAAATGACTACATGCTTCATTATATGAATACAGTTCACATGATAATGGAAAAATCTGATTTCCCAGTGATGGACATCAAACAACCTTCTTGTTCTTGTATTATTCAGCTATAAATCAACAGATAATGTAACACATTTGGTCACCTTTGAAACACAAGATTTCATAATTACTGACAGTGGCACCTAGTGGCCGAAGTTGGTACCGCATGGAAATGGTTAATAGAAAATGTGTTCTTATGTGTTGCCTATATAGGGGACAAATACTTTTTACAAGGAGATTTTTTTATTTTTAAGATGAAAACCATGTACAGATTAAAAATAAATAAAAACACATACATAATTTGTTAGTTTAACTATTATTTTACAGCTGTGGAAACATCCACCAAATCTGTTGAACATCCTGAAGCTTTAAGACCTCATCAAGGTGGTGCATCCCAATCGAAATGGTCCTTAGTTAGGAACAACATTAATATGATACAACATTACATAACACAGCAACAGATGTTGGTTCATTTTGAACTGAACATGATAAGATTCAAAGTCGGATTCACTAAAAATAATTCATTCATTATTCATTCGTTCAGGAATCGGATGACACTGGTCCCGATAGGTGTTTTTCGTGCTGTAGACTTGAAAGTTTAAGAACCGTTAATAGAACGTAAAGTCATGAAAACTATATTCTCTGTTCCCATCCCTAATGGGGGTGTTTGACACTTTATTGAAACTGCATCCAAATGTTGGCCTTTTTTGGTCTTACCGGGGATGTCTGTACACAAAAACTGCACTAGCGATTACCGACCACCAGAGGGCAAGGAAGAGATTGGCAGCTGACTACCACCAGAGGGCAAGGAAGGGATTGGCAGCTGACTACCACCAGAGGGCAAGGAAGGGATTGGCAGCTGACTACCACCAGAGGGCAAGGAAGGGACTATAGGCAGGACTTTGCGTTGGCAATCTTTCCAAAGATTGTTACATTAGATACAAAAGCTTATTTTTAGCTCAAATTTCTCTCAGTTGGTTTACTAGATTTAGTGGTTTGGTTGTGGTTTTAAAACATTATCTCTGTGCATGCACATTTGCAGTCTTTCAAAGTAATCTTTTACAACAACAACAACAAAACACCATAATATTTTTCACGTCACTATTCAACAACTGTTTAGCATATCACATTTTATTTCACACCTCATTCAATGTGTCAGATGCACATTGCTAATTTTGCATATGAAACAGCACTTAATATGATCTGCAAGTTTATACACCACATGTAGATCTAGTAATTATCAAATCACTTTGTCACACTACATGTGTACACGAGTGCAACAGTACGTGAAAGTCTTGTGTGCAGTTCCGAGCAACATTGCAGTCATGACAGTGACGAGACATAAACCACTTTACAATAAACAACATATTTACAATTTACATATCAAATGTACACATACTTACACAACAAATTATCATTCATAAATTCACATGGAAAGCTTTATGAGTATAACTGGAAATGATGCTCGTAGCATTTTCCCCTTCAGTTAAGTTGCTTTTTTTAACACGGAGAAATGTTTCCCGCCATTAATCCACCGTGTCACAGTTTGAACAACACATTAATTTATTCATTCTGATTGAACTGATTTGATGTGTGAAAAGTTTTTATGATAGTTCAGATTCTATTAGTGCAAAACTGTCATAGTCTGAATGTAGCAGCTTTTATTTTCTAATAATGCTGTAAAGTCTGTGTACACCATGAAATGGAGAAACAGAACTGAAATAGAGTTTCAATTCACGCGGTCGCAAAGTACAATTTAAATGCGTGTCCACGATAACGATAATAATATGATTCAAAATATAAATATATATTACCAGCTTGCAACGTCACTTTTCTTCTTCTGGTTTGAATGAACACTCTCTCCTCGTGAGCATTACCGCCATCTAGTGTAAGCGGACAGCGGGGCGATTCACATTTACTTCCGTGAAATATCCGGTAACTTTATTTTTGAAAGTCAACATCCGGTACATACATTCAAATCTTTGCTTCAAATATTTCCGATGATATTGCCCAGGAAAAAGATCCAGTTAACACATGTTCAACATTAAACAGCCAATAATTTCAGCAAATTGTAAACAGTAATCCATTTCAATAACAGAATAATTCATGAAACAGCTAAACTGTAAAGAGTAACTACTTTAAATAAATTAAACTATATTCATATTTATTTATTTAAAAAAACATGTGACGACCTGCTCCAACTTCACATGTATCAAAAATACCCTTAAGAGTTCAAATCTTTTACTTATAATTATTTAATTATAAAAATCTTGATTATATAGTTGTTCCTTGCCTGTTAGTCTGTTTGTTTTTATTTTATTCACTTATATACACCAAAATATTCAGTTTGGAGAACAGAATGACACAAATATTCTAATTTAAGAGGATTTTTAATTAGGTGTTTGAAACCAACATTCAAAACCCCTTCTAGAGAAAACACATTTTTATAATTGGACTTTTGACTCAAATATTTACTGTTGTGACAACTTCCCCACAAATTCACTTTCCAACAAATATAAATGATTCAAATTTTAGGATTTCTTTATCTTAAGAACACACATTGAATTATATGTAGTTTTTTTTGTTGGGGAATGCTGTAGTGGAAATATAATAATAAAAGAATGAATAAATACTAAAATAAATGTACAGACTAAATACTGTGAGGAGATTTTTATCTCCTAGATAACATTTATTAAACTGTATTTTCCCTCAGTCTATCTGCACAAATGAAATGTGCTTTATATGGCGATTTACAGGAGATCTCAATGCATTAATATGATTAATTAGGAGAAAACAGTGAAATATTGGCATGAAATAGAGGCTTTTCAGTTATTTCTGTTCAATATCTGTACTTCATACATTACAGTATTCCCAGTGTGTCAGAAGTTTACATACACTCTGTTAGTATTTGACAGCATTGTCTTTAAATTGTTTAACTTGGGTCAAATGTTTTGGGGATCCTTCCACAAGCTTCTCACAATAAGTTGCTGGAATTTTGTCAGGTTTGTCGGCCTCCTGATGTAAATTAAGGAGATACTCTCACTGTAACATTTCTATCATAAAACAGTGTTGAAATATCAAAGCTGGAGATTATGTCTTTCTAATGATCTAGCTATATTTGGTCATAATTAAATAAGAATTGTATGGAGAATAACATGCAGTGAATGTAAACAATACTCATTACGACTCACGCGACCATTGGCAATCTTTTCATGGGAAGGAATAATTCAGTAAAAATTACAGATTCTGTACCCGTCAGCACTGTCATGCTTCTTTTCCTCTTTCTTTTCTCCTCTTCTGACTCCCATATTAGTACATCAGACGTCCTCTTCATGTTGCCTGCATCCAGCTCTTACTTTAATTCAGGGGGGTCTGGGAAGAGAAATCGGCCCGAGATTTACATAGAAACTGGGCCAAAAGTTGTTGGGGGGTTTGTGTCGCTGTCCTTTTCTGAATATCGCTGCCCCCATTCTGCATGTGTCTCATTTCAGCTTAGTCCCAGTTCTCCCAATGGCCAGTCCCCAGCCCAGTGGGAAAATGCCCGGTGTGCCAAATTACCAATCCAGCCCTCCTAAAATTTGATCATAGCTAAAGTTATGGGGACCCCCTAGGGAAAATGTCATTCTAGTCTACAAAGCACTGCCAATCATTGGTTTCAAGTGTTGATGATGTGAACTACTGTAATTGCTGCCCACGGGATGCCCTTTAACAGTTTGGGGCCCCAGGCAATTGCCTGCCTTGCCTGTCCCGTAGGCCCACCTCTGGTTGTCACAGCGTGAACACGTGAGGTTTTTCTCCAGTGTGAATTCTCTGGTGTCGTTTCAAATCTTTGGAAGCAGTAAACGTCTTTCCACACTCACAGAACATATAATCCTTCACACCGCTGTGTATTTTCTCATGCCTTTTCAGGTTCACCAAATGTGAAAAACTATTTTCACACAAAGAACAATCATGCTTCTCCTTTGCATGAACTCTCAGGTGTTGCTTCAGGGCTGATTTCACAGCAAAATGTTTACCACACTGATCATAGTTAAATGATCTTTCTCCAGTGTGAGAGCGCAGATGATCGTGGAGACTTTGTGACCTTTTGAAACTCTTTCCACACTGATCACATGTGTAAGGCTTCTCTCCGGTGTGGATTCTCATGTGATTCTTAAGGATTTGTTTTTGTGTGAAACTCTTTCCACACTGATCACATGTGTAAGGCTTCTCTCCAGTGTGGATTCTCATGTGTCTCGTAAGGATTTGTTTTTGTGTGAAACTCTTTCCACACTGATCACATGTGTATGGCTTCTCTCCAGTGTGGATTCTCATGTGATTCTTAAGGTTCCTTTTACACGTAAAACTCGTTCCACACTGATCACATGTGTGCGGCTTCTCTCCAGTATGAACTCTCATGTGATTCTTAAGGTTCCTTATACACGTAAATCTCGTTCCACACTGATCACATGTGTACGGCTTCTCTCCAGTGTGGATTCTCATGTGATTCTTAAGGTTCCTTTTACACGCGAAACTCGTTCCACACTGATCACAAGTGTGCGGTTTCTCTCCAGTATGAACTTTCATGTGGCTCTTAAGTTTTTCTTTTTGTCTGAAACTCTTTCCACAATGTTGGCATGCATGCGGCTTCTCTCTACTGTGTGTTGTCATGTGCCTATTTAAGTTATCTTTATGTCTAAAACCCTTTCCACACTGTTGGCATGTGAAAGGATTTTCTTCAGAATGAATACTTTTGTGCCTCTTAAGGTTTGTTTTATGTCTGAAAGTCTTTCCACACTGATCACATGCATGCGGTTTCTCTCCAGTGTGAACACTCATGTGGCTCTGAAGGGTTTCTTTTTGTCTGAAACTTTTTCCACACAGATCACATGTGAAAGGTTTCTCTCCAGTGTGAACTCTCCTATGGATATTAAGGTTTCCTTTTTTTCTGAAACTCTTTCCACACTGTTGGCATGTAAATGGATTCTCTCCAGTGTGACCTCTCATGTGGCTCTGAAGGGTTTCTTTTTGTCTGAAACTCTTTCCACACAGATCACATGTGAAAGGTTTCTCTCCAGTGTGAACTCTCATATGGATATTAAGGTTTGCTATTTGTGTGAAACTCTTTCCACACTGGTCACATGTGAAAGGTTTCTCTCCAGTGTGAACTCTCATATGGATCTTAAGGTTTGTTTTATGTCTGAAAGTCTTTCCACAATGAGGGCAGGTGAAAGCATTTATGGCTTTTGTTTGTTGAGTTCTGTTTTGTAAGACATTTTCAGTCTGTGAGCTACTCAAAGATGTTTCTCCAATGATGAAATCATGATGTTTCTCCTCCAATTCACATTCCTCCTTAATGTCCATCAGGTCTGAAATAAACATATAAAATCAACAAAAATTAATGGATACAAATTTGAAATTAAAAATAAACAAGTGAATACCAAAAAGCACTCAAGTATCTATTTATCGGGTTTATGTGAAACAATGAAATCTCACTGACAAATGCTGTACAAAGTTGATAATTTATCTGATACATTTTTTGATAAATCTTAGCTTCTATGATTTCTAACTACCCAACAAATCAGTTGCACTACTTGAAGCCTTGTGACTATCATGTTTTTCAGCATCATTAATTCATCCTTCAAAAGGAGGATTAAATGCTTCGTGAGTCAATTAGTTTGAATCTTTAAAGAATAATTGTCCCTTTCCTTGGTGGATTGGAAAACAATATACAGAGTGATTTACAAACGCTTTGTGAACTGGTTCGAACAAGTCACTGCTCTCTTTCTCTTGTTGTCTTACACTTAAGGGCTTTTAAAAACAGTGTTCAGTGGGGGGGTCTGAGTAACTATACCACTGACTATCACCGCTGGAGTCGTAAGTTTGAATCCAGGGTGTGCTGAGTGACTCCATCCAGGACTCCTAAGCAACCAGATTGGCCCAGTTGCTAGGGAGGGTAGAGTCACATGGGGTAACCTCCTCGTGGTCTCCATTAGTGGTTCTCGCTCTCACACAACGAGCCAAGTGATAAGATGCAGGGATTGACAATCTCAGAAGCGGACGCAGCTGAGACTTGTCCTCCACCACCCGGATTGAGGTGAGTAACTGTGCCACCATGAGGACCCTAGTGAGCAGTGGGAATTGGGGATGCCAACTTGGGGAGAAAATTAGATATAAATAAAAAAATAAAAAAGACAGTGTTCAGTGTCCCATCTAAACACTCCGGCGTGTGATAAACTCAATGATTGAACTACATGTCTAAAGTATTGAAAATTCCCCACCTCCGGTGATGAGGTAACATGTTATGCCATTCCCTTGTTCAGCAACCTGCAGCCTTTTTAGTTCTTTTGTTATTTGAGTTTAATTGTCTACATTCATGCATGCATACAGCAGAACTCAAGCAGAGCTACAACTTCTCCATCAGTCACACGAGGAAGACTTTCCTGAAGATTACAAGCACCTCAGAAGTGGTCAGGATGAGAGTCATTTAGCTGAATTAGTCCCTGTATATGACCCTGTTACAAACATTATTTGAGTGGAAGGTTGTCTCCATTGTAGTAAGTATCTGGTGCCAGATGCTTTGCACCCAACTGTTTTGGACTTTAAAGACCCAATTGCCAAGCTTTTAATTATTGACAGATTCATATTTGTGCCACCCAGGACCACGTGTTAACTAAGCTCTGGTGGAGTTTCTGGGTTTGATGTGGACATTAGGCAGTGAAGAGTGTCCAGCGATCATGTCTTGAATGTCGTAAGTGAAAGGTGCACCCTCATGTCCAAGGATGGCTGATCTTCCCATCTCAAAACTCCACCTTTATAAACCTCCCTTCTGGGCAACAGGAATGGATTGCTTAGGCTCTTTCAGCATCCATGTAGGCCGCAGGCAGGAGAAGAGTGATACTCTTTAAATGGCAGACAACACGGTGCGTCAATTATGAGCTCTTTTGTGGTCTGAATACTGATAGTTTCCTTCTGGCCCTCTGATGATCTGTAGCTCACAGAGGTCTTCCTTATGAGCTCATATCTGATCAGGGGACTAACCTTCTTGGAGGAGAAAGAGAGCTTAGAGAAGTCTTCAATCAACTATTTCCTAACCATCAAAAGATGCTTGAACTACAGCAGATTAGATTCACATTTAATCCACTATACTTGCATTATTTCGGAGGTACCTGGGAGAGAGAAGTGAGATCCGTTAAAACTGCTTTATGCGTAACATTGGGTACACAAGTAGTTATGGAGGAGGTCCTCCATACTGTGCTTGTTGAAGTGGAGATGCTGAACTCTAAACCTCTTGACTATGCATCATCAAATATTTCCTAAACTGATCCGATCACTCCAAAAATCTTTTTGATGGGGCGACGAGATACCTCTCTTCCTCAGGCGATGTATTCCAACTCAGAACATCTTGCACGCAGGAAGTGGAGGCATAGCGATGTTATTGCAGATAGGTTCTCGTCGAGCTTTATCAAGGAATATCTTCCCAGTCTTCAAATCCAACAGAAGTGGAGACAGGATGGGAAGCCAGTTTCACCCACTGCCATTGTTATGGTAGTTGACACCCAATTCCCTCGTGGGTTTTGACATATAGGGACTTTTACTAAGATCTTGCATAGTTCTGATGGTAGGATTAGAGTTGCTGAGATTCTTATTGATGAGGAAACCTTTCATTCACCCAGTCAGTCATCTTGTGGTTCTGCCTGCCTTTTCAGAGGAACATAATATGTAGAATTCTCAAGTGTAAACATAACACATTTGAGGGTGGTTGATGGTGTAATGTGTTATGCCCTCCCCTTGTTCGCCACCTGTAGCCATTTAGTAATTTAACCTCCATGTTGCAGCTTATTGGATGTTTGCTGCTGCTTGCTGATGGCTACTCTCCTCTTCTTGACATTGTAAGTTTATTCATTTCTAGTTCTTCTGTTATGAGTTTGATTATGTTTGTTAATTCTGTTTATTATAGCTATTGTTTTTTGAAGACTAATCTGTTCAGATGGTATCTTATGGTGCTGGTGGCATAGTGACTTGCTTCAATTCATGTGGCAGAGGACAAATCTCAGTTGCCTCAGCATCTTAAAGTCAATCTGCACATCTTATCGTGTGGCTTGTTGAGCACGTTACTGCGGAGACAAAGTGCACATGGTGGCTTCACGCTTTTCTCCGCGGCATCCATGCACAACTCACCACATGCCCCACCATGAGCGAGAACCACATTATAGCGATCACAAGGATGTTACCCCAAGTGACTCTACCCTCCTTAGCAACTGGGCCAATTTGGTTGCATAGGAGACCTGGCCTATAGGCAAGGCTCCTGGGCCAGATGGCTTTGCCGCTGAATTTTTTAGATCTTATGCTACAGAACTGGCTGCACTTTTGATAGAAGTTTATTCTGAATCATTAAAGAATGGAAAGCTTCCACCAACCATGACACAAGCCCGGTTCAGTCTGATTCTTAAAAAGGACAAAGATCCAAGTGAGTGTAAGAGTTATTGTCCAATTTCCCTGATCCAGCTAGACGTAAAAAAACTGTCAAACATTTTGGTTAACTGATTAAGTTATGACATCTCTTATACATATAGATCAGGTGGGGTTTAATTGGGGCCATAGCTCTTCTGATTACAATAGGCATTCATCAATATTATGTGGTTAGTGGTGAATTATCAGATTCCGGTCGCTGCCATCTCACTTGATGCCGAAAAGGCATTTGATATGGTAGAATGGGATTATCTTTTTAAGAATTTGGAAAAATACAGGTTCGGGAATACTTTTATTGGATTAAGCTACTTGTTGGATTAAGTTAGCTGGTAGCGGCAGTCCAAACAAATGACTAATTTCAGATTATTTAACTCTGGATAGGGGGACCCGGCACACCTGGAACCATTAGCTGCTGCGATAAGGAAGGAACATGATTTCCCAGGAGTGGTGGCAGGAGGTATGGCACCCAAGCTTTTTCATTACACAGATGATATTTTATTATTCGTCTCCGACCCAACTAGATCTATGACTTGCCTATTATTAATTCCTTTTCTAAGTTCTCAGGATACAGAATCAATTGGTCTAAAACCAAAGCTTTGGCTCTGACAGCGTACTGCCCAGCAATGGCTTTTCTGCCGGGCGTCTTCCGGTGGCCCAAACAGGGCATTAAGTATTTGGGCATTTTATTCCCAACAAATTTGTGTGATTTAGCTAGAGTTCATTTTGACCCCTTAATAAAAGGTTTTCGATTATGTGGGCATCATAATATTTATCTATGATTGGGAAGGTTAATGTTATTTAAATGAATTGTATTCCAAAATTCAACTACCTGCTACAGTTTCTCCCTGTAGATGTCCCACTCTCTTATTTCAAGCAATTTGATAGCATAACAAAGTGCTTCATTTGGAATTGTAATCATCCCAGATTACATTTCATTTAGTTACATAGGCCGATTGACAAATTTGGGCTAGGCCTACCAAAGATTTATTTGTATTATTATGTATTCAATCTCAGACATTTGGCTCATTGGTCACTTCCACCTGAGAGTGCCCCTACCTGGTTTTGTATTGAACAGGAAGTTATTGCCACTATTTTGCCATTTCAAAGTCTATCAAATTAACTGGAGAAGTTAAGTTACATAATCTCGCATTTGCACTCGGTATGAACAAAAGTGTCCAGTGTGTTTAATTCTGACATTTATTTAAATGTTGCCTCGAGCATATGGCGGAACCCAAAATTAAGTCCCCTTTCTCCTGGTCAGAGCGGATTGTGAGGTGGATTGCTAAATTTGTGTTGAGATCCTTTGAAAATTCATTCAACAATTTGGGATTCCCAGATCCTTTTTTTTTTTTTTTTGTTATTTACAGTTGTGCTCTGTACTATTTTTTGGCAGTAGACACTCTGGGAGTGGTGATTATTGCTTTTGGAAAAGGTTATGAGGCATCAGTGTATTTCTCCCTGCTAATTCAGAGTCTGGGGGACAGAGCTTTAACTTCTATCAAGAGATTATGGGGGAAAGATTTTAACCAGGTTAGGGAGGAGGGAGTGTGAGCTAGGATTATAAAAAAACATCAAGTCTGTATCTATAGATGCAAGGATGCGCCAGATGCAATTCAAGATTTTACATGGATTCTTCTGGACACCCTCTAGATTGTATAGGCTTGGTCTTAAAGGCACACCCACCTGCTGGCGATGCCAATCGGAGGATGGAGACATGGCCCATGTATTTTGGTGGAGTGCTGAGATCCAGAAATTTTGGTTGAGAGTTCAGAGTTTTGTGTGTGACGTGTTGGGCACTCAGGTTTCGTTTTGCCCCAAATTGTGTGTTTTGGAGTGGTCATCAATATAGGAGATAAATAAAAAAATGTGGGTCCTGACCAGAGTTTTTAGGTGGATGGAAATCAGCTGGAGCACCCTAAATTCAGTAGTGGTGTGAGGAGATGGGGAGGGTGGCAGCATTTGAGGAGCTGTCATGTAGAAATCTGGGATTCATTTGATGGGAAATGGGGCAGTTATTTGATGTTTTTGTGGGACTCTCAGGGAGAGAGAGGTGTAGTTGTAGATGTGTATGATTATTTTATATATTTATATATATTTTTTTCTTTTGTGTGTGTGTGTGTACTTATGGAGACAACAGGGATGTTCGTTGGGGGTTGGGGTGGGGTTGTTGATTGGGGAGGGGTAGTAGTGTGAGTGAAATGTTGATTCATATATATATATATATATATATATATATATATATATATATATATATATATATATATATATATATATATATATATATATATATATTGTTTTTCTTTGTCATTTCTATGAATCAATAATCTTAAAAAGAGGTTTGACTTCCTCCACAGTCCTTAAAACTAGAAAATTCTCAGTAGAAATAAAATTGATTTCATCTATTTTATCATCTGTAATCGAGGGAAGCCTGGTGTCTCACTTGCGTAATTAATCCGTTCTGTTATACTATCGGTTGACATGTGCGCACTCAAGGAATACAGTAGAACGAAGCAGAGCAGATCACTTTCACGTGCGCATGTGATTCTGTGACGCTCACATGAAAATCAGACTAAATCGCACAAATTCTCCTTTCAGATGAGAAGTAATTTTAGCGCTTGTAAAGCCCTGAACGCAGGATGAATACCATTTAATCAACTCAACACCTGATCTGAAAGCGGCTGAAGCCTGGTTTTCGCATGAGCATGGTGCGAGCAATCACAGTACCGCTGGTGCACGTGAATTGACACCTCTGTATTGAGATCAAAGGATTTGAATTTATTGTGTTTTAATGGACACACCGTCCTGGTAACATCAATCCAAAACCAATTTTAAATTAGGAAGATTTTTACATACTGTGCAAACTAATTCATGAAGAATCAAGAATGGACACCAACCTCTTAGTTCCTCAGTATCTTCATGTTTTATTCTCCAGGATTCTGGATCACTCGTGTTCTCACCTTCCTCTTTCACAATCTCTTTCATTTCAGATTTAAATTGCTCCTGTTCGTTTAGAATCAAGAACAGACACCAATCTCTTTGTTCCTCAGTATCTTCATGTTTTATTCTCCAGGCTTCTGGATCACTCGTGTTCTCACCTTCCTCTTTCACAAACTCTTTCATTTCAGATTCCAATTGTTCCTGTTTGATTCAATACAGATCTTCTCTTGTAGGCTGATGGAGATATTCACAGCATTTATTGGTGGATTACTGTGGGAGGAGCTTCACAGAAGGTGTGAATTTTGATCGCTGTGTGGGAGGAGGAGATTTGCTGAAATCAAACGTGTTACACAAAAACTTACTGAAGGTATGTTTTGTGATATGCGTTTTAGTGTTCATGTTAAATTCATCCATCCATCCATCGTCAACCGCTTATCCTGTACAGGGTCGCGGGGGGCTGGAGCCTATCCCAGCTAACATTGGGCGAAAGGCGGGGTACACCCTGGACAGGTCGCCAGTCCATCGCAGGGCCACACATAGACAAACAACACTCACACTCACATCCACACCTAGGGCAATTTTTGGAGACATCAATTAACCTATCCTGCATGTCTTTGGACGGTGGGAGGAAGCCGGAGTACCCAGAGAGAACCCACGCAGACACGGGGAGAACATGCAAACTCCACACAGAATGGCCGGGGCAACCGGGGTTTGAACCCACGACCTTCTTGCTGTGAGGCGACAGTGCTAACCGCTGCACCACCGTGCTGCCCATGTTAAATTCATGTTTAATTTTATTTATGTTTATTAAACAAATTAGCTGCATTTATTAAACAAAAGTGACTTGGTCTGGTATGATTATTCTGTACTACTTGAGTTAATTTTGGATCTTGGGAGTGCAATACTGCAGATTTTGTTGTCTATTGTAAGACAAATGACTTTTGATATACCTCATTTGTAAGTCGCTTATGAAATATGCATCTGCTAAATGACTAATTGTAGATGGCTGACTATCAACAGCCTAACCCATTAGAAAAATGCCAGGTGGGGTACTAACTCTTGACTTTTAACCCTTTATTAAACTATTAACCATTAAACCAACCATTAAACTTATGCATTCTATGAATCTGAGTGAACACACATTTGTACACAATATGTTCAACATTTAAATAAACCTGGGCTGTCATTTGATGGTTTGTGGCCATCCATCTTCCTCTTGATCACATTCCAGAGGTTTTCAATTGGGTTTAGGTCTGGAGATTGGGCTGGCCATGACAGGGTCTTGATCCGGTCCTCAGAGTCTTGGGAACATTGTCAGAGCAGAAGGAATCAAGTTTTCTTCCAGGATAAATTTGTACTTGGCTCGATTCATGTGTCCTTCACAAAGACAAAATCTGCCAATTTCAGCCTTGTTGAAGCACCCCCAGATCATCACCGATCCTCCACCTGGTCGTCAAATGGTAAGAAGGAGACCTGGTGATGCCTTCAAGCCACAGTGTCTCGCACCCACTGTGAAATTTGGTGGAGGATGGGTGATGATGTGCGAGTGCTTCAGCAAGGCTGGAATCGGCAGATATATCTTTGTGATGAATGCATGAATCAAGCCACGTTCGAGGTTATCCTGGAAGAACACTTGCTTCCTTCTGCTCTGACAATGTTTCCAAACTCTAAGGATTGTTTTTTCCAGCAGGACAATGCTCAATGCCACACAGCCAGGTCAATCAAGGTGTGGATGGAGGACCACCAGATAAAGACCCTGTCATTGCCATCCCAATCTCTATACCTGAACCCCATTGAAAACCTCTATAATTTGATCAAGAGGAAGCTGGATGGCCACAAGCCATCAAACAAAGCCGAGATGCTTGAATTTTTGCACCAGGAGTGGCATAAATTCACCCAATATCAATGTGAAAGACTGGTAGAGAGCATGCCAAGATGCATGAAAGCTGTAATTGAAAATCAGGATTATTCCAGCAAATATTGATTTCTGAACTCTTCCTAAATTAAAACATTAATATTGTGTTACTGTATAAACTCTAATGGCTTGCCTCTGGCTTGCACAACACCCAGGATTTGAGAAGAGAAAGAACTATTAACAATGAATCTCACTAGATTTCACTGACGAAGTGAAACTGCACATTCTGCAAACACCACTCAGGCACACCACCTATTGGAATAAGCGGAGTAGAGCGACAATATGTGGTTGTGCTAACAACACGCTCAAAAATGTACTGGCAGTAGGCCTGTCACGATAATTACGCCATCGACTTATCGTATGATATATGGACATGACCTTGATCATTTTAGCTGACCTCGATATTCCCCATTGGGTTTACATGCATGATTGTTTACATAAGAATGTCACCAACATTTAAGCCAGTCGCACTGATTCTGTCCTCTCGTCTACTCTCTGTGTCGGAGGCGGGGCTCAGGCAGTTCCTCCACACAAGCAGCGTGGGAACATTGTGGCTTTAAACCGAATGAGAGAGGAGAGCCCATTAATATAAATGAGCCTGTATGTCGACTTTGTTTAAAAACAGTGGCAACAGTGTATCTCAGCGAGTCTTGATGCTGACTATCACACCTGGAGTCGCGAGTTAGATTCCAGGGCATGCTGAGTGACTCCAGCCAGGTTTCCTAAGCAACTAAATTGGCCTGGTTGCTAGGGAGGGTGGAGTCACATGGGGTAACCTCCTCGTGGTCCCTTTAATGTGTGGTTCTCGCTCGCAGTGGGGCGTGTGGATGCCACAGAGAATAGGGTGATTCTCCACATGCACTATGTCTCTGCGATAACAAACTCAACAAGTCACGTGATAAATTATGCGGATTGACGGTCTCAGACGCGGAGGCAATTAAGATGCGTCCTCCGCAACCCAGATTGAGGGGAGTCACTACGCCACCACGAGGATTTAAGAGTGCATTGGGAATTGTGAAGAAAAGGGGAGGGGATACAAATGACCTAAAAGCTCATCTAAAACATAACCATCATATCCAGTTTTCCGAGCTGGGAACAAGAACCGCAGTTGGAGATGGAGACGGGACCCGACTTGAATTTTTTTTGACATTCCAATTCAAATGTCTGAATATTCTTAAGAATTAAAAGTCCATTAGTGCTGCAACTAATGATTAGTTTGATAATGTATTAATCTAACAATTATACGAGTGATTATTGCAATGAATAATTTTTAGCTCCTCGCCAATTATTCAGCTTGTGCTCAGACTTAAAATGTTGTATTAAACGTCCTTCCTAACAATAGAGGACGAAATCATCATTCAAAAATACCTCTAAACGACATTCACTGAATTAAAGAAAAAAAAAAAATCATTTTTATTAAGTTCAATTCAGTAAAGAAATTCACTGTAAAAACGTATTGTTTTTAAAAAAATTGTTATCAAGAGTTTGTCTTGATTCCATTTAAAATTGTCTAAAATCCTTAAAATAAGATACTTTTACTTGAGAAGCAGCATTTAATACATTTAGACTTGCTTTAAGAGAATGTATCTTAAATATAAGTTTGTCACACTTTTTATATTATATTCAACTTTATATTTCAACTTTTTTTATTGTCAACGTTGTCGATAACATCGACTAATTGTTTCAGCCCTAAAGTCCATTGCTCTTTGAAAGGGTGTACTTGCATTATTATGCTATCAGTTTATATGAACATTTAGACCATTAGTGGCATAAAATGATCTAAAAATGACAATAAAATAGTTTATTGCAATTATTTCTGGGACAATATATCATCCACCAAATGTAGTTATCGTGAAAAGCCTAACTGGCCCTTTTCACATAGCCTATATATCTATTTATGATATTTTATATTCAGCTGCCCCTCATAATCGTATGGATTAAGATGAGAAGAAACTCAATTAATGAAAGAAATTTGCACAATTTCAGTTTTAACTTCTAATTTATCATTTGAGTGTTTGTGATCACTAATCATCGATTAATGAAATACATTTGCTGTAAGATTTCTGCTAGATATCAAAAGTTACAGTTTGCATAAGTCTGACACACCAGTATAATGTGCTTTATGTGTCAATGTACAGACAATATTAATATATTAACATGATGAATAGGAGAAAACAGCGAATTATTGTCATGAAGACACTTTTCATCATATCTGTTAGAAGTGATGGACCTGTATATAAACAATCAAATAAAGAATCAAATTGCAAATGAATTGATGTTATAAAACCTCTTTCCGCTGATCGCACAGACGTCTATTTGACTTTGTTTTCTCATCTGCGATACATCTATTAGACATTCAGCAGATGCTGCGGGGAGATAAAGAGAGAAACATTTATTTTTCTCTGACACTTACTGGATTTTGAAGAGGGTCGGTCAGTGTCTTTATCTCTCATTTATAGTCCCGTCTAAAGTTCAAACTATATGCGCTCCGAACAAACCAGTTTCTAATAACGATATTAAACGAGACTTCAGTTAGACTGAAACGTCACTCTTCTTCTGGCGTTTAATGGCCACTCGCTCCATGTAAGCATTAGCGCCACCTATTGCATGGGAGAAGACCGGAAACAATAAATATGACATTATTTTTAAATTGTTCTACAAGAAATGTAACAACTATTAATTAAATCTTGTAAAAGCTCTAAAGCTGTACATTTTGGGTGGATTTAGGTTTTATCATTATTCTGATAATAATTATCATTACCTACACGACCTTGAAATTTAGCGTTTTTGTATTAATATTTTCTCAAATACAGATCCTAACCAATCAAATTGTGCTGTCCATTAAAAAAACAGCGGAGACCAAACACCACAATCCAAATCATATTTCCCAGAGATTTGATTTGTGTGAGCATCACTTTTTCTGGGAATAATAGTTCATAGTTAAAGTTGTAGATGAAGTTAGTTCATTGCACTAATTATAATATGAAACTTACCAAACATGTGCCATAAGCACAAACAGGATAAAACGAACATGCCAGTCATTTTCTTCAATCTAAGCTTCACAAAACAGACCAAATGCATTGAAATCAAACCTTTAATCTAGTCAATGTAGTGCGTCTATAAACATGGAGGAAGAGGCATGACCGTAAATACCATTGAGGACACCGAGGTCATGTCCTCTTGAAGTGTCGTTTCATTGTGAAGTGAAAATAGCCAACAAGACATTTATCCTTGCATCAACGGACCGTCACGTGACACTTGCAGAAACCGCTGTCATGTCAAAACGAAAGTAGTCGGCTGTAGCGGAGTGTTTCCTAAAACAATTACAGAACGCAACGCAGTGTCTCGCACAGCTCACATAAACTTCAATACCCACAAATCCATTGTTCAAAATAAACTTGACGCCATGTTCATTTCTGCCTGTGATTTTCATTCAAATGACCGAAAATGAAAAGGCTGCAACAAACTAAATGATCGTTTGAAAATCCAGCAGAAGATGAGCAGACAAAGCATAGACTGTAAAAAAAGATGGACGACGCCCCTTCGCTCTTTTCCATCGGAGAGAACTGAAGCCGCCAGTGTCCCGATATGGCGCTGACATCTTGGAACTTGAGTCTGCGCACTTGCGTTTTCGGGACCAGTCATGCGCAGTAGTGAGCAGGAAGTAAAGCCGCGAAAACAAGGCCCCGCCCTCACTCTCGCAGAATCAATCGCAAGCACACGCCCCTGCACTTTTTTTTAAGTGGCCTCTGTCTGCTCCGTTCTGCGCCAAAATTCAATTTTGATGTCCGCTGATTGCTAAAAAAAACTCAAAGATCGATCGGACATGCCAGATCGGTTAGCACATTCTACTGCAGAACAACCCATTATGTCGGTGTGAAATAATTAATTATAGAAATTTAGATATGTAATTTAAAGCTCCAATCTCCTCAATCCTCCGAATATCCCGAAAAAAAGTCCGTTGGTGCTTCAGTGACTACTTCGCTCAGAGAACCTGTCAATCACAGCTGTCAATCATGACGTAACAGCACCGTTTTTATAGCATCAAATAACTAACTAAAAACAAACTTATTTTAAAAACAAACACTTGAAATTACATTAGCGTGATAAAAACTACAGTAAATGACAGAAACTGTCTTTGGAAAAAAGATATGTGAAGTGTAATTTAATTGTTTAGTTGGTCTCACGTCCCGTTGAATAACATGGGGAGGCGGGGTTTATGACCTATACTAGGACCGGCCTCTGGGGGGCGATCGAGACGTTTTGGCTTCACTTTTGAGGGCTTGTGCGGCACGCTTGAGACAAAGAGAAGGAGGGAAGGTGAGAAAGTTAATGGTTATGCAGCAAATGGCCTACAATATGAGATGCAGCAAGTGGGCATGGGCACGGCAATTTATGCGTGGCACAGAATAAATAAATTGTCAAACCCTTTCGTTTTATTTTATTTAAAGGTTAATTAATAGCATAATGTTTTTAAATTTTGTTTTATTTAGCCTAATTTATCCAGATATTCTTAATAATAATATTAATAATAATAATAAAAGATCAACACAACCGATGAGAACTTTTAGTCAGAAAATTATAGAAAGATTCTTTAATCAAGGATTTCAAAGATTATGAAAATAAGTTTTATAGTAGGTCTGGTAACAATAATAAAGCGCAACAGGCTCCGCCCACTTTTTCAGCCGTCTGTGTTCCGGAAGTGTTTCTCCCGCTCATTTCTTCATAGACTTTAAATAAAATCCTTCATAAAATAAACTGACCAGATTTCTGAAATGAAAACTGCGAACATTTCAAGTGGAGGGTTCATTAGGTCATTGATATTTCACGTTACATGTTAAAATGGGGACAAATCAGATTTGATGTATTTTGACGACGCTAAATGTGGTAATGTGCTGAACTATGCGCTGTAAATTACAAAATAATTACACAAATTATTTTGGTTACACTTAAAAAAGTATCTGGATGCCTTAACATTTTTTAGTTAATTTAAAATAAAATTTGATTATAAATTAAATAAATACATAATTTGAATAAAAAGGTAACAAGTAGAGCAATTAATTATTATTATTATTATTGTATTTTCACATGATATCAGCGCATTGCCATTGTGCCATCAGTTTACTCAATAAAAACACAGATTCTTATGTTATGTGAACAAATGAGTAAATCCAAGTTGATCTGGCATAAACATCAAGTTAGTAAATCATGGAAATATTTTTACAGTGTGGTATATCATGCTCTATGGAATACTGTAGCATATGTCTCAATGAAATACAAACACGGAGGTGAAGTTGTGCATTTTTAATGCTCTACTGTTTCATCTTCAATGAGTTCGTTCTTTTCTGTGCTATACAGATGACATTGTGGCATAAAAGTGAACTAAACAAACAATGAGGAAGTATTGCAGCTGACTCCACAACACAGGGACCCTGCCCTTTGAGCATCTTCATCATTTCATGGAATACAGTGAAGAATATAAACATTCAGCATCTAAAACATGTTATCATATGACACAAAGATATTCAATATTGTATAATGATGATAATAATTATTATTATAATACAATTTGACCTGTTTGTTTGCGTATGTATAATGGTGCTCCTTTTCACTCACTTGATTCCCTGCAAGGTGCAAATCTGTGCTGTAATGTACTGACTTACTCTACATTTATTTAGGGTATATGTTAATGCAACTAATGAGTAAGTATGTGAGAAGGCACTTCCTTTAGACTCTCCCGCAGACAGATCGAACGTCACTTGGTAGTCTTCAGTCTTGTTAAGTGTCTCAGCTCATTAGTGCTTAAGTGTTAGTATCAAACGAAGCTCATTTATATTGTTACATTGATTAAATACTGTTGCTGTTTAGCGATCTCCATTCAGATTGTCTTCTGTCTCCTCACCTGCACCTTTATCTATAAGAAAAGACAGAAATATAGAAGTTAAAACAGGAAAAGAAACGGTGATCAGCCTGAAATCTACATGAAGTGTTGATGCAACATTGAAACATTTAAACCGACTTTATTTCATATCCAAACACATTTCTAATGAGTGTTTTTATTGGGCTTCAAGATCATTGCCAACCTTTGTCTAGAATAAAACACAAACTCAGAAGATGAATAAGAACAGAAATGTCCTGAATCAGCACAAGAGACGCAATCAACACAATAATCATCAATCTCATTATTTGTTTCCATAGCAACATTGTCAAATGTGTTGAGTTCAGATAACGAGAAGAGTTCATTAATGAGATTTCTCTGTCTAGTGAACACAAAACTAATCAGACATAAAACAACATAATGAGTTCAGTGCGATTAAAGTTTGTAAGAGGTCGCTCTGGTTGGGTTCTCACTCTTTCTTTGTTTCAGTCTTTTGACATAGTTTTGCAAGAACAGTATCATCTATGAGAATGCTGTAAATGACCTCAGACATCTCAGTTCAGGAGGTGCTTTGAGTTCAGTTCACTTTATTTCCACAGAGCAGTTTATAGTGAACGCAACTCTGCAGCCTATATCTGTGATTAAATCATAAAATAAAACTAAAACACGTTCACCTCGAACCATGATTTATATTTCAGTGATTATTATCATCATTAGAAATATTATTTTTACATTTAGAATTGTTTTTAGACCTTAATTTGTTTTAGTAATTTTCTGCTGATATTTGCGTGATGGTAAATGAAAGGCGGTTATACGTATTTTTTTGTTTTTGTTTTTACCAATTTGTTATTTTAATTGCTTTTTCATTTCATTTGAAGTGCAGAAATGTCTTTGGTTTTAGTTTTTTAAATAAATGAATTACATTTTCAATGCAAAATCACTAAAGCAAGAATATTCATCGATCCATCAGCTGGGGGGGGGGGGGGGTTTGGTTGATGATGTAATTGGATATTGTGATTTAGATTATTATTATTATTTATCAAATATAATCATATATTAAATATAATCAATATTTCCACAATAAAGCTCATTATTATTCTTGTTGTGTGTCTGCTGTAGGTAATACTTACCCATTTGATTTCTTAGTTCAGAGATCCTGCGGTTTCAGTAAATCACACCAGCAGTTACAGCTGCAGCAACAGGCAACAAAACACCAACAGTAACAAATATTCCTGATACAGCAGCTGAAGACCGATCCGCTGGAATGATAAACACTGACAGTCACAGGGGTTAAAATCAACATCTTTGCTACATAAACTTTATCTACTAAAATGACATACCTGAACACGGCTGACAGACTTCAGTAATGTCGAGATGTTGAGTCTGGTTTCTGATGGGATTGTTGGTCACACAGCTGTAGATGTTGTTCTCCTGATATTCCACCTCCAGAGGTAGAGAGAGACTTCTGTTGAGATCAGACACACTGATGGAGGACAATAAACTGTTTCCATTGTACCAGGAGAGAGTCACATGTGTCACATTCACCACTGAACACACCAACACACATTTAGAGCTTGAAGAACATTGAGAAGAGTCTCTGATGATCACAGGAACAGGAAGATGAGCTGGAAAATATGAGAAATATACACAATAATCCAATCGCTCTATTTGTGATCTTCTTTATTTCAGTGTTTATTATGATGGTGATTAATGTGTGAAAAGATGAACAACAAGTTTCTCTACTCACCATAGACAGTCATAGTGAATATTTTCAGTGGGGTCTCATTGCTTTTTATGGTTAATTTATATTCTCCAGAGTCTGTAGTTCTGATGTTTGTGATGGTGAGAGATCCAGTCTGATCCAGCTGTATTCTGCCTCTGAATCTCCCATCAGAAACATTCTCATATAACCTGATCTTATTACCTTTGTTGATTTCAGCAATGAGAGTTTGTCCAAACTTCCACATGATCCCATCATCTCTCAGTTTTTCAATATCATCATTCTCTAGAGTGACAGAATCTCCCTCCATCACCGACACTGAAACATCTACCTCAACACCAAACACACCTGCAGAACAAACAATGTGTTGTGAAAAGCACTAAATAAAATGACTTTCCTTGACATAGTGTATATATATATATATATATATATATTATTTTAAAAACTATATTACAAGAATATCAGAAGCACTAGAAAAATATCAAGAACAGCAACAGAAGTAACAGCATCTTATTGAAATATCTTTAAACCAGCAGAGACCAAACACCACAATCCAGATCATATTTCCCAGAGATTTGATTTGTGTCAGGATCACTTTTTCTGGGAATAATAGTTCATAGTTAAAGTTGTAGATGAAGTTAGTTCATTGCACTAATTATAATATGAAACTTACCAAACATGTGCCATAAGCACAAACAGGATAAAACGATCATGCCAGTCATTTTCTTCAATCTAAGCTTCACAAAACAGACCAAATGCACTGAAATCAAACCTTTAATCTGCGAGTCAATATTGTGCGTCTATAAACATGGAGGAAGAGGACATCGTCATTTCCACTGTCATTTCCTCATATATAACATGATTATTATGGGGGGGGGGGCGCGCTTCAAGATGGCGCCTTAGTAAGACGAAGTTTCCAGAGCTCTAGACCAAACTTTATTGTTTTAGAAAGGCCAGTTGTATCTTATTACTTTTTCTACATCAGTTGTCAATACCGAGGTAAATTACGAGAGCTGTAACCATGCCAAAATTTGAAAAACGCAAAGAACGATTAGATGCTGATGTTGTTGGTGTTAGCATGGATGTCCACGATTATGTTTCTTCTGCTGGAAAAGAGGTAGATCTTTACCCGACTCCGCTTCCTGCCACTCCAAGCAAGCCACCTGTAAATAAAAAAGGTAAACCCTCAAATCCAGATGAGCAGGCTGATTCTGCCGTCATTTCCACACTTTCCTCTTTGATCAATACTCGGTCTGACGCTCTTGAAGGGATGATTAGCGCCAATGCCCTCAAGATAGAAGGGCTGAAGAAAACGGTAGATTTTGTTTGTGCCGAAGTGCAAGCTCTAAAGAAGAATGTGAAAGATGTAGATACCAGGCTTAAAGCTCAAGAACGTCTCACGGACACATGTGAAACACGCATTTCTGATCTAGAGAGATACTCTCGCAGGTGGAACTTGAGATTGTTTGGGGTGTCTGAAAACTATAATGAAGATATTAGATCCGAGGTAATTCGCATCTGCGGCGAGATTTACCCCGAGGCCAAGAGCAAGTACCCTGACGCCGTTGACACTGTGCATCGGCTGGGGAGGAGAGGCGATAACAAGAGACCTCGCGCCATCATCATGCAGTTTACTTCACGGGTTGTCCGCGACGCGTTATGGAGAGCTGCGAAGAAGTCCCAGTTTCTTAAAGATAACAGCTTGCACTTCGCAGAGGATCTGACTTCAGTAGACCGGGAAAGACGGAAGATCTTGTGGCCGAGAGTAAAAGAGGCGAGGGATGCTGGAAAAACTGCCTATTACATCGGAGCGCGCGCGTTTATTGAAGGTGTGAAGATTACTTTGTGAATTCCATCAAGAGAGTTACTTATAATAACTGTTTTTCGAAAAAGGTGACTGTTAACTGCTGAATCAGTTATAATGCATTAATATTATGAACATCAGCTATGCTAATTATTTCCCATCTGCTTTTCTGCTGTTATCTCGGGACGCCAGTCCCGAGGTAAATAGCGTTCGTCAGCTCCAGTTTGTATCCAGCCTCTCACGGAGACTTCAGATGCCCCATCACCATGGACTACGATCTTGAAATGGGATACATAGACTAACTATTGCCAACAAAAGCCTTCATCAGCCAAACAAGGACAATTGCATCTAAGTGAACTTCTGGAATTTAATCAAGGATGGACTTCAAAGACACTGGTCACTAATCTTGCAGTTCAAACATAATCACTGTCTAAATACTGACCCTTAGCACTTAATAAGTTTAATAATTTTTTAAATCATGTTTTTTAACTATAAATAATTCTTATTTACATTATTCATGATGTTAGCCAGAGGGGAACTGGCCCCCACAGTGAGTCTGGTTTCTCCCAAGGTTATTTTTCTCCATTAACAATCATCTTTTGGAGTTTTGTGTTCCTTGCCACAGTCGCCTTCGGCTTGCTCACTGGGGTTATTAATACAATTATTATTTGATTATTTTTAAACACAATAAAGAATCATATCTTATCTAATTCCACAACAGGGCTCCAAACAAAAAAATCAATTAAGGAGCCAATGGCTCGTACAGGGGGAAAAACAGGCGCCAAATATTTTAAATTTTTTAACTCCTTCCATTCCTTTTCGTCCCGCAGCTCGCATGCAAGAAAAACTGCACGTGCTAACAGTGTAGTCTGTGGAGCATTCTTCGCAATTATGTGATCACGTGCATTTTTTATGCTTGTTACTGTCACCGTGTTTTCTAACAGTCTCTTTTTTTGAAATGGTTAGTTCCTGCAATGAACTCCGTTTTCCCCGCTATTTCTTTGATATAAACTTTTGTAATGTATCTCGGGAAATGTAATGCAAATTTTAAAATCAAAAGGGAGTAAACTTTTAATGTCGCCAATGGCGACCTTGACAGAAATTACACTCACAAATAAATTTATTTGGTCACAAATGCGACCATTTTTAGTGGCAGTTTGGAGCCCTGCACAAGGATGATGATTTATCGACTTTATAGACATTACATTTTTATCGTCTGTTAATGCTGAACTTCTGTAAAGCTGCTTTGAAACGATGTGTGTTGTGAAAGGCGCTATACAAATAAAATTGACTTGACTTGACTTTGGCATTTGAGTTTCGTACTATTACAGCTGGGCCTTTCAATTTGGTTGTTTTAAATGGTCACATAAGCTCTGTTCTTTTTCAATTTTCTTCTCATTAGTCAATTTTGACTTTTTGCCTTTGTTTTGATTCTTGTAACTGTTCTCTGTTGTTCAATTATTAATGTCGATATCGTTCATTTCTCTTAATGCCAGGGGATTAAGAAACAATGTGAAACGCAAAGCCCTTTTTTTGTTTGTTAAAAACCACGGATCAGATTTTAGTTTTTTTCAAGAAACCCATTCCACGCAGGATGATGCTACATTTTGGAGGTCCCAGTGGGGCAGTGATATATGGATGTCTCACGGTACAGAGCGATCAGCAGGGGTCGCTATTTTGAAAAATAAGTTCTCTGGTGAAATACTTCACCTCATCAGTGACCCAAAGGGTCATTTTCTTTTGTTAGTGATTTCACTTGGCCAGACCACCACAGTTCTTGTAAATATGTATGGATATAATTCTTCTAAGGAAAATACCACCTTAATGGATGTGATTAGTGATCATATACAGTACTGGATAAATAAATACCCAAATGCTGGTCTTATTTTGGGTGGGGATTTGAATATGGTATTAAATAGTGAATTGGATCGGTTTCCTTCAAGAGCGGCTTCTGTGTGTCCAATTATGAATACATTTATGATGCGATTTAGTGTTGTTGATATATGAAGAGCAACAAATCCACAACAGGGACTCTATACCTGGAGCAGCAAGGACCACTCTAAACAGTCTCGTATAGATTATTGGCTTATTTCCCAAAGTCTGGCAAGCAGTTGTAACTCAACTCAGGCCTCTTACAGACCACAGTGCTATCTCTCTTAAGGTTAGTCTTTCAGCATCCCGTGATTTCAGTGCAACTCCTTATTGGAAATTGAACAATTCTCTTCTCCAGTTTAAAGATGTTAAAAAAAATATTACATTATTGATTGAGCAGTATTGGAAGAGAGCTTTAGCGTTAGATTCATATTGTTGCCAGTGGGAGCTGTTGAAGTTTGAAATCGGTAAATATTTCAGAAAATTTGGAAGTAACTTAGCTAAATTTAAAAGAGCAGAAGAAAATAAGGTGGTGTCTAAAATTGCAATACTTTCTTCCAAACCCCAAGAACAGCTTTCTGAATCTGATAGGCTTGAGTATGCTGCAATGCAATGTACATTAGATGAGTTGTACACTTATAGAGCGCAGGGCGCTTATATAAGATCTAGACAAACATGGGTAGAGGAAGGAGAATGCAACACAGCATATTTTTTCAGATTAGAAAAGAGTCGTTTAAGAACCTCATTAATTGAAACTCTAAATATTGATGGAACAGTGACTAATAACCCTCAAGAAATTGCAAGCTACTGCGCTAATTTTTACAGTAATCTTTACAGTCGAAATTATTCTGAAGAGACAACCTGTACTTTTCTTGAGTCTGTTAAAAACTGCAAGATAATCTCAAGAAATGACAGAAACATCTGTGATAGTGAAATTACTTTATTAGAAGTGAATAACTCAATTATAGAACTTAAAAACAATAAATCACCCGGAACTGACGGGCTAAGCACAGAGTTCAAACAGTTTTCTGAAGAGTTATCCCCTTTTTTACTTAAGGTTTTTAAAGAAAGTATACAGAATGAGACTCTCCCCCCAACTCTCACTCAAGGATTAATTACTTTAATTGCAAAACCCAAGAAAGACTTACTTTTAATTGACAATTGGCGTCCTGTGTCTCTGCTCAACAATGATTATAAAATTTGAGCTCTTATATTTGCTAAAAGTTTAAAATCTGTATTGGATTCTGTAATAGATGAGACACAATGTGGTTTCATGAACAAAAGACATATAGTTAATAATATAAGATTGGTTCTTGATCTTTTAGATGATTCAGAATTGATACAGGAAGACAGCTTCATTCTTTTTTTAGATTTCTATAAGGCGTTTGATTCTTTAGAGCACCAATTGATGATTAAGTCATTACATAGATTTGGTTTTGGAGATATATTTTGCAAAGTAATTAAAACTCTTTACAATAATGGAAGCTGTTCGATTAAATTAAAGAATGGCACTTCCCCAAGGTTTAGTTGATCTAGAGGAGTCAGACAAGGGTGTCCCATTTCTCCCTATTTATTTTGACTTTGTGTGCAGCTACTCTCAACGTTTATCTGTGAAAGCAGTATTCAGGGTATCCGTATAGCAGATCGAGAAGTTATTATTAGCCAGTTAGCGGATGACACCACCTTATTTTTAAGAGATGCTTCCCAAATCCCAAAAGCAATTGATTGTATAAAACTGTTCTCTAAAGCTTCAGGACTTAATCTGAACTTAAGTAAATGTGAGTTAATGTCTATTAAAGATTGCACAGCACCCTCCTTTTATAATATTCCAGTTAAACCTGAAGTTACTTATATAGGCATCGTGATCACTAAAAATCAAGATAACAGAAGTACGTTGAACTTTGACCCTGCTATAGTAAAAGCCCATAGAAGATTTAATGCATGGTTGCAGAGAGACTTGACCTTGAGAGGCAGAATACTGCTTGCTAAGGCTGAGGGAATCTCCAGGGTGACGTATCCTGCACTCTCTCTGAATGTGGACAACAAAATGTGCAGTTCAGTCCATAAAATCCTCTTCAATTTTATTTGGAAGAACAAAATACATTATGTTAAGAAGTCGGTAATAATGAATACATATGAGAATGGTGGTTTAAATTTTCTGGATTTCTCATCTCTGAACAACACTTTCAAAATTAACTGGCTCAGACAGTTTTTATGTAATCCAAATTCAATTTGGAACTTTATCCCTAATCACTACTTTTCCAAATTAGGTGGTCTCCCTTTCCTATTGGTATGCAATTATAATATTGCTAGAGTTCCTTACAATCTATCGAAGTTCCATAAGCAAGCATTACTTGCATGGTCATTAATCTTTAAACACAATTTTTCCCCTCACCGATACTTCATTTGGAATAATCAAAATATTGTATATAAGAAGAAGTCTTTGTTTTTTAGTAATTGGTTTGAGAAAAATGTTTTGACTGTTTCCCAGTTACTGAATTCAGAAGGTTTTATTTTAAATTATGAAGAATCTTTATGTAAATTTAATTTCCCAGTAACTCCCAAGGAATTTTCCATTGTAATGGATGCCATTCCTAAAGGAGCTGTTATGCTTCTAAAGGACTCTGTTAGATCATCTAACACTTTTCCTACTACTTTAGACCCATTTGAACTCCCAATAGGAAAATTGTGCTTTTTGTCACATCCTTCATCACGCAATAATAGAATTAGATCTCTCTTTCAAAAGGAGCTTGTAACAATTCCATATGTGGCTTCAAATGGGAAGAATATGATTGACCATATAGACTGGAAAAAAGTATGGACATAATAACTAATAAGGTTAGAGAAATTTCATTTCAATTATTACACAAATTTGACCCTGCTAAATCTTTTTTGAAAAGGTTTAAATCAGATATAAACACAAGTTGTTCTTTTTGTGGTGCCCCTGATGAAACTGCGCTTCATATCTTCTGGGATTGTCCTCACACACAGTCATTTTGGGTCGAATTTTCTAACTTTATGAAACGCAACCTGCTTCCGGGTTTCTCTTTGCTTTTTAAGGATGTACTGCTTGGCTTCTTTAATATACAAAAAGCTACATTTAATGAGTATTTTATTATTAATCTATTATTGTTCCTTGCAAAATTTCACATTCACCGTAGTAAATTCACTCAGCAGAATCCCTTATTCATTGTTTTTAGAAGAGAGGTCCAACAATACAGCCAAAGCATTTCCTCATCTAAGAATCTTAAAGCTCTTAAGACAATAAACTTGTTTCAACTTTTTAATTTATTTCTTTAAAGCTTTCTATTCTGTTTATTTATTTTATTTTATTTATTTTTTTTCACCCATATGGAGTATACGTACAGGCTATATGTATACGTGCTGTTTTGCTTTATTTCGTTGTATAATTTGTACATCTTTGTAGGCTAGTTTGTGATACCTTGGCATTAATAAAAAAAATAAATAAAAAAATAACATGATTATTATAGCGCATGTTTCTTTAGTGGAATAACTGTGTGTGCACAATAAATAAATTTGTTTTATGTGTTTTTATTTATTTGTTTGTTTATTAACAACAAAAAAAGCATGTTACAATAATTAGAGTATACAAGAAAATACAGCATAAATGTAACAAATAGATGCAGACTTTTATTTCAATATAAAGTTCAATTTATTTCTTGAATGATGTAAAACAGGATTTTTATAGGAAAACTTACATTTGTGAACATTGAATTTTGCCATTAAAAGAATAAAATGTGTTATTTAAATCTGATTGTGCTTATCTCTACAATTCTCCAGAAAACCCAATAATAAATGTTTCCAAAACAGCACAAATTGGCCATCAATGACAAACATTTGGCCAAAACGGTCTTACAAATGTGCAGTGCCAGAATAAATGACCCACAGTTTCAGGGCAACTGTCACAGAAAGTGCAATTCTCGTAGACTTTTAATAAAATCCTTCATAAAAGAGTTGTGAGTCATGATCCAAACCAACCAGATCACAGGAGAATCACAACAATAAAACTCAATAAATCTTGAAAATTGGACATAATGACATACATTTATTTTTATTTAAAGTTTGTTTATTATAATTAAATTAAAGTACAGCAAAGAACAATAAAACAACTTAATATGACATTCATTAATTGTGTACAAAGGCTTTTCAAAATCCTGAACAATGAATCACTGCTGTTATTGCAACTGCTCATGATGCGGCCATTGATTACAGTGATTTGTAATTGATGTTTTTATTATTATTATTATTATTATTATTTATTACATTTTAACAAGAAATAAAACATAATGTACATACAAGAGTACATATAACCAGCCATGTAAGGAGTAAAACAATTAATTAATTAATAAAAAAACAAAAAATAAGAAAGAAAGGCATTTTACAGAAAAAATAGCTGTAAAGTTTTTACTTTTGGAAATTGTTTCTAAATATATTTTCACATCGATTTTAAATTGTTCAAAATTTGGCATTTTTCCATTTGACTTTATGAATATAATAACGGGCAATTATAATAATTAATTCAAATATAAACAGAATATTTTTATCACCATCAAATGAAAAACATTTTAGCATAACATCGACTTCTTCAAAGTTAACAAGAATCAAAGCTTTTCTTTGTAAGTAATTATTGAGTTCTTTCCAAAACACTCCCAAAATAAATGAAGAATAGTCTCAGGGGAAATATGACAAAAAACACTTTAAAATGTTGCACCTAAAGTGACTTAACTGGGGAAACTTGATGAAACATTTGATATGAATCTCTTTCAACTTTAATTGTGATGCAATATTTATGAGGCGTCATCCAAATATTTCTCCAATCAAGACGTTTTTTAGAGAATTTCAATGAGTAATAACAGCAAGTATATTTTTAGATTGAAGAAGTGAACGCATGAGGGGGGTTTATCTAACACTTGAGCTGTATAAACCAACCTAGATAAACCCTCATCTTTAACCAGTAACACACGACCTGTTAAACAGATTCATCAGCCAAGAACTTCTTTTCAAATGACTGAATGAAAGGAGTGAAGTTTAACTCACTTCTGACTTCCATATTTATAGCTATCTTGATCCCCAAATATCTGACAACTTCTTTCACAGGAATATTGAGATTTTGAATCTATGAGAGGTTCCATATGCCAATTTTACAGAGCTGTTAATCTTATTATATAGGGGTCTGATTACTTTTTGAAATTTGTCCCCAAAATCAAAATCTATCTATAAGAGTGAAGGGAGGCCGACTCGATTACGTCATACGCAGTGCGTCACGGTTCTCTGATTGGTGGATATTTCTCTGCTGTATTATGGGTAATGTAGTCGTTTACCATGAACAGGGTTTTTAAACAATGAAGTTGAGATAACGCAGACGGATGTCTTCATCAGAAGCAGATATCATCCATGAATAACCTCAGAGCTCATGGTGGATCTGTCTTTAAAGGTTTATAAGTTATATTTGAAAATCAATTCGTCTATGGGATAAATGAATGGGAGTTTTACTTCCGGAACCAGACTGTTGCGCTCTATTGCAGCAACTACGGTATTTTTTCAAACCGCACACTTCTGTACTAGTTTACGTAATTTTAAAGTGTAAATAGTGCGAGTAGTACAGGTCCTTCTCAAAAAATTAGCATATTGTGATAAAGTTCATTATTTTCCATAATGTAATGATAAAAATTAAACTTACATATATTTTAGATTCATTGCACACCAACTGAAATATTTCAGGTCTATTGTTTTAATACTGATGATTTTGGCATACAGCTCATGAAAACCCAAAATTCCTATCTCAAAAAATTAGCATATTTCATCCGACCAATAAAAGAAGTGTTTTTAATACAAAAAGTCAACCTTCAAATAATTATGTTCAGTTATGCACTCAATACTTGGTCGGGAATCCGTTTGCAGAAATGACTGCTTCAATGCGGCGTGGCATGGAGGCAATCAGCCTGTGGCACTGCTGAGGTGTTATGGAGGCCCAGGATGCTTCGATAGCGGCCTTAAGCTCATCCAGAGTGTTGGGTCTTGCGTCTCTCAACTTTCTCTTCACAATATCCCACAGATTCTCTATGGGGTTCAGGTCAGGAGAGTTGGCAGGCCAATTGAGCACAGTAATACCATGGTCAGTAAACCATTTACCAGTGGTTTTGGCACTGTGAGCAGGTGCCGGGTCGTGCTTCATCTCCATAAAGCTTTTCAGCAGATGGAAGCATGATGTGCTCCAAAATCTCCTGATAGCTAGCTGCATTGACCCTGCCCTTGATAAAACACAGTGGACCAACACCAGCAGCTGACATGGCACCCCAGACCATCACTGACTGTGGGTACTTGACACTGGACTTCAGGCATTTTGGCATTTCCTTCTCCCCAGTCTTCCTCCAGACTCTGGCACCTTGATTTCCGAATGACATGCAAAATTTGCTTTCATCCGAAAAAAGTACTTTGGACCACTGAGCAACAGTCCAGTGCTGCTTCTCTGTAGCCCAGGTCAGGCGCTTCTGCCGCTGTTTCTGGTTCAAAAGTGGCTTGACCTGGGGAATGCGGCACCTGTAGCCCATTTCCTGCACACGCCTGTGCACGGTGGCTCTGGATGTTTCTACTCCAGACTCAGTCCACTGCTTCCGCAGGTCATCCAAGTTCTGGAATCGGTCCTTCTCCACAATCTTCCTCAGGGTCCGGTCACCTCTTGTCGTTGTGCAGCGTTTTTTGCCACACTTTTTCCTTCCCACAGACTTCCCACTGAGGTGCCTTGATACAGCACTCTGGGAACAGCCTATTTGTTCAGAAATTTCTTTCTGTGTCTTACCCTCTTGCTTGAGGGTGTCAATGATGGCCTTCTGGACAGCAGTCAGGTTGGCAGTCTTACCCATGATTGCGGTTTTGAGTAATGAAACAGGCTGGGAGTTTTTAAAAGCCTCAGGAATCTTTTGCAGGTGTTTAGAGTTAATTAGTTGATTCAGATGATTAGGTTAATAGCTCGTTTAGAGACCCTTTTCATGATATGCTAATTTTTTGAGATAGGAATTTTGGGTTTTCATGAGCTGTATGCCAAAATCATCAGTATTAAAACAATAAAAGACCTGAAATATTTCAGTTGGTGTGCAATGAATCTAAAATATATGTAAGTTTAATTTTTATCATTACATTATGGAAAATAATGAACTTTATCACAATATGCTAATTTTTTGAGAAGGACCTGTATGTTTACATTGTTTCCGGGCAAGATGGCGGAGTGAGTGCACGTACGCGACGGAGCTGTTCACCTTTAGACATGTATAGTAGTGAATCATAGTTACTTTAAATATATTCTGGAGATACATTAATACTGAGTTGAGTGCACCGTGTCTATTTATTGTTAAGCTTGTATCGTGTTAAATTCTCGCCTCATAACGACACACGTGAGGAAAAACCTCGGCTAACAGCTTACCTAGCTAGCATACTACTACAGCAGCATGCAGGTACCGATGGACAATCCGCTTGTGAACAACCTACACGACTACTGCATGGCGGATGCTCCGGTGATCTCCCTCGGGGACCCAGATTTCCCCCCTCTCCCCATAACTCCTTCATCAACTCCCTCCAAACCTCCTGCACCAAAAAAAAATGAAGCCGCAGCGCTCCGTGGATCTAGACAGTGAAGATATTGTGCAGAGAATCTCAGTCATCTTCAACACGAGAATCGACTCTCTGGAAAAGAGTGTGGAGAGAATGATTTCTAACAATACTCTAAAGATTGAGGGGCTAAAGAAGACTGTTGATTTTGCCTGCGCTGAGATCCGTGAAGTGAAAGGTAAAGTGACACACATTGATGACCGAGTCAACGTGGCGGAGAAAAAGACGAACCTACTGGAACAACGAATCACTGAGCTGGAAAACTATTCGCGACGGTGGAACCTGCGTCTCTACGGTATGGATGAAAACGTAGATCAAAACGTCCGCCAAGAGGTTATACACATCTGTCAGTCTATCCTGCCGGAGCACAAGGCCAAACTTCCTGATGTTATTGACTCGTCTTGGTCAACTAAAGAAAGGTGCCACCAAGCCTCGAGGGATAATTCTACAGTTTAGTGCCCGTATCTACCGCGACGCTGTATGGAAGGCTGCAAAGAAGTCCACCTTCCTGCAAAACAACAAGCTACGTTTTGCCGAAGACCTGTCCCCAGCAGTCAGTTACCTGAAAGTGGTAAACGTCACACCTGTTAACATGTGCCTTAAGTCGAGTTAAGCCATAATATCCTAAATACTTGTCATTCACTGTATGTTTTTCTATCTGTTCTGAGAAACAATATATTTTTCAATTTATACGGAAAATTAAGCACTTTATAAGGATTATTGAGCACTTTAATGACACTCAACTTAATATACCTTCAAGACAACTTCTATTACTTCCTGTTCAATTATTTGCCATGTTCTGTAGGCTAGGATTTTATGTCTATTAATTGCTAATAACTATGTGTTAAGTTGTCGACTAAAAACCTAGGTATCTCCTTAGTTTTCACTGTATCACTAAGTTTCGCTATGTACCTTCTATTTAAGTTAATTGGTGCAGCTCCTTACAGTATGGTTAAAGTTTAATTTCATCCAAACTATACTTTTTGCATTGTTCTATCTGTTGTTGTTAATATGTCTTTATCTATCATTACTCTTAATGCCAGGGGGATAAGGAATATTGTTAAGCGCAAGGCGTTGTTTTTGTTTGTCAAGCAGCACAAATCTGATTTCTGTTTCATTCAAGAGTCACACTCAGTTCCGGAAGATGGTAGATTATGGAGATCCCAATGGGGGAATGATCTGTGGCAGGCTCACGGGTCTGAACATTCTGCTGGTGTTGCGACTCTAAAATATAATTTTCCAGGGACTATTCTTTTATCGGTCAGTGATACTTCAGGTCACTTTATTTCTCAAGTATTAACCATTGAAAACTTTACTTTGATAGTTATTAACATATATGGCTATAATTCTAACCATGAGAACGACATATTGCTTGACACTCTAGAGAAGCATATACAAAATACCCTTAATAACTTTCCAAATTCAGGTATAGTAATAGGGGGGGATTTTAACATGACTCTGGATCACAATATTGACTGTTGGCCTCCACGTGTTTCCACTGCAGTAAATGTTAATTTAACATTATTTATGCAAAAATTTAACTTGGTTGATGTATGGAGATTTAACAATCCTAACATAAATGCTTTTACTTGGAGTGATAGAAGTGCCACCAGACGTTCACGATTGGACTACTGGTTAGTTTCTGATCATTTGAATATTGATAAAATTTCAGTTAATATCATCACAACCCCATTAACGGATCATAATGCCGTCTCCATCTTTATCCCATCGCATTCTGCCCCTTCCACAAGATGTAGGAATGCTTACTGGAAATTAAACAGTTCGCTTCTACAACACGATGAGGTAAAATCAGATATAAAAAAATCTAATATTGAAATTCTGGAATAAAGCAAAGTCCGAGGGTGCTTTTGGTAGCAATTGGGAACTTCTGAAATTTAAAACTGGCCAATATTTGAGGAATTATGGTAGTATCTTATCCAAAAATCTTAAATTGGAGGAAGAAAGAGTGGTCTCTAATATAATTACCTTATACCAGAAGGACCCTGCAGATATATCAGAAGAGGAACGGCTAACTTTAAGTTCGGAACAACTTAAATTAAATGAAATTTACTCTAACAAAGCAAAAGGTGCCTTTATAAGGTCAAGAAAAAGGTGGATTGAAGAAGGGGAGCAGAACTCTGCCTATTTTTTCGGCTTAGAAAGATATCATGGGAAATCTAATTTAATCCAGCAATTTAATATTAACGATACTGTAACTGATAATCCGAAGACTATAGCTGTTTTCTGCGCGGACTTCTATAGAAATTTATACAAATCAAAATATTGCCATCAATCATCCACTACATTCTTGAACTCTCTGATCGTCACTCCAATCTCTCAAGATGATAGGAAACTCTGCGATGACCCTATAACCTTGCAGGAAATTACGTTTGCAATTGAACATTGTAAAACTAACAAATCTCCTGGAGTTGATGGCCTCTGCAGAATTTTATCAGGCTTTTACACAAGATTTAGCTCCATTTCTGCTTGAAGTAATATTAGAAAGTGTTGAAAAAGGCTCTCTACCCCCTTCGCTGACCCAAGGCTTAATTACACTAATCCCCAAACCTAAAAAGGATCCACTGTTTATAGATAATTGGCGACCTATTTCATTACTTAACACCGACTACAAAATTTTTGCCTCAATTATTGCAAAACGTTTAAAAAATGTTTTAGACCCTATTATTGATGAAGTCCAATCAGGTTTCATGAGAAATAGACACATCTCAAACAATATTCGGCTTGTCTTAGATATAATTGATTATTCATTTTTATGTCCTGATGATAGCTTTATCTTTTTCTTGGACTTCTATAAAGCCTTTGACACAGTAGAACATAATTTTATATTTAAAACTATTGAGAAATTTGGTTTTGGGGATTTTTTTTGTAATGCTGTTAGAACAATGTACTGCAAAGGCAATAGCTCTATAAAATTAAAAAGTGGGACATCGCCAAGATTTGAGCTGCAAAGAGGCATCCGACAGGGCTGCCCTGCCTCCCCTTACCTATTCATTTTGTGCACTCAACTTCTCTCCACCCATATTAAAAATAGTGCTTTAAAAGGAATTTCAATTGCAGAAAGAGAAGTGATCCTCACCCAACTAGCAGATGATACTACATTATTTTTAAAAAATGCCAGCCAAGTACCAATCACTATCAAAACAATTGAATTATTTTCTGCAGCTTCTGGACTCTGCTTAAATCTGAAGAAGTGTGAACTTTTTTCCCTTAAAGAAAGCGACACCTCCCAGATCTGTAGCATACCAATCAAAGATAAACTCACTTATCTAGGGATTACTATAATGAAAAATGAGGAGGAGAGGTGCTCTGTAAACTTTAATCTAATTTGTGATAAGACAAAGAAAAAGCTAAATCAGTGGCTGCAGAGGGATTTATCCTTGAGAGGGCGAGTTTTGTTGACAAAGGCAGAAGGTTTATCCCGTCTTACATATGCAGCTATCCACTTGTTTGTCAACAAAAAACTCTGTAATTCCATTGATAATTCTCTTTTCAATTTTATTTGGAAAAACAAGACGCATTATGTGAAAAAATCTGTTATTATGAACACGTTTGAACGTGGTGGTCTAAACTTTCTTGATTTTACAACCCTCAATAACACTTTCAAAATAAACTGGATAAAGCATTTTCTAAAAAATTCCACATCTACATGGAATTTTATACCTAACTTTATTTTTTCTAAGGTTGGTGGTCTTGAATTTTTACTTTTATGTGATTATAAAATAGAAAAAATTCCCTTAATTTTATCTAAATTCCATAAACAAATGCTATTAGCATGGTCATTAATCTACAAACATAATTTCTCCCCGCATAGGTGCTTCATCTGGAATAATCGGCTTATTAAATTCAAGAATAAATCCTTATTTTATCAAATTTGGTTCAATAATAACATAATTCTAGTATCCCAACTATTAAACGATAATGGATCATTGCTGAATTATTCTGAATTCCTTCGTGCTTTTGGCATTCCAATCACCCCAAGAGAGTTCGCAATTGTTATGGATGCCATCCCATCTGGTATTTTAACCCTCTTAAAAGGGACTGGAAAACCAGATTGTCTACCAGCTTTGGACCCTAAGTTGACCTCAGTTGGTAATACATGTTTTGCAGCCCCAACGAGGAATAATAATCGTAATATTCGCTCTTTATTCCAGAGAGATGTCACCAGCACCCCTAATGTTGTTCCCTACTGGTCTAACTTTTTTGACAACCTGAATTGGGGAAATATATGGAACCTTCCTTACAAATACCTCCTTACGAATAAAGTAAGAGAAGTCTCTTTCAAAATGTTACATAGGTATTACCCTGCTAAGCAATATCTCCTTAGATTTAAGCTTGACATATGTGTTAACTGTTCATTATGTGGTGTATATCCAAAAACAATGGTACACCTGTTCTGGCAATGTCCCTTCACCATCAGCTTCTGGAAAGATCTGTCCCGATACATTACTGTTAAACTTATTGATGATTTTTCTTTGTTGTGGAGGGATGTGCTGTTTGGTCTCCATGTTGACAAAAGTAAAAAACAGAAAGAAACATACCTAATTAATCTATTGATCATTTTAGGGAAATTTCATATTCACAAAGCCAAATTTAGTAATTCTAAACCTTGCTTTATTGCTTTTGGAAAGGAGGCGGAACAGTACATCAAATCCATCTATGACTCAAAAAATAAGAAGGCTGCTAAAACCAATAAGTTATGCTCTATCTTTAATGTATTTATTTGAAACTTCCCCTGGCTCTGGTCTTGTCTATTATTGTGTATTCTGTATTAATGACTCTATTTGTGTTTTTATTGTTTGTATTGTTAAGATTTAATAAAGATTTAAAAAAAAAAAAAAAAATAGTATGTTTACATTGAAAATACAACAAGCGGAAGTGCACTACGAGTACCCGGATGATGCACTTTTTCAACCGTCAAAATGGAGAACGGAATGTTGGACACTTTTTATTATTATGTTTTGAACAACAAAACACGACCACAATACAACATACATTATTTGTGCCAGGGGAGCAAGGAAACAATCATAAAGGTACATCCATTCACAAAGACACTTGATCTTTGATTTATGCAAGGATTTTGAAGACAGAGCACAGGTGAACAGTTTCTAAAGCTTTTCTATTAGTACTATTTTGAATAGCAGAAATATAATTTACAATTTCTTTAAAAAATACTGAAAAAAATATGGCTTTTTGTTAGAAAACTTACACTTTTGAATGTGAAATTGTATCTAATAAAATAAACAGATTACTTAAATAAGATTCACTATTAACACTGTTGGCATATTTTACATTTAAATCTAAATGAAAGAGTATCCTTTCATTAATAAATGTAGACGCATCTTTCCATAACTATTTCACATAGTTACAATGCCAGAAAATGTGGGGCACTGATTCCAAGTGCAAAGAGCAAAACCCCTTGCTTCATAGCTGTGAGCTCAGAACAATTTAGGCTCTCTGAATACACTTTTAAAAGGAAGGAGTTCAGAAAAAAGCGTATAAAATTCAGCCGTTGTCCCGTCATTACCAGGTGACTTACTTAAGAGAGAAATTGCTTCCTTAACTTCATCAACAGTAATAGGAGTTACTTTTCATCGTGATTAATATAATTAACAGTACCAAGGTGCTTAATGGAAGTATCCAAATCAGCTACATTAAAGATTTATGCAAATTCTAATAACAGTTATGACAGCACAGTTGGTGCGAGAGCTCAAACAAATACGTCTGATCAGGCAGCCATCTTGGCCTCCCCCCTCGGCTGCCTGGGCAGGCAGATGCAAGTATGACATATCTCTTCATTGATATGATCTTCACATGTGGAGGGATGTCCAGCCGAGGGAGCAGGTTGGAGATCAATCGTGCCTTTATGAATGATAATACATGTAGGGTTGCCAAGATTATCCGTGTTCAGCCGTTCAAGAGCACGTCCTGTATTTTCACAATGGTATGCCAGTACTCTCTGTCTGGGGAAGAGTTTCTTGGGAGTATGTTTTTCCTAATTGAGTCCATAAGTACTGGTGTACAATGTTGCCAAAGCATTGAGTAAGAAACACATTACAAACATAAAAAACATGTATATATAATAAATAAAATACAAAGTAAAATACAGAGAGCAGTGAGGAAGTGAGGAAAAGCGTAAAATAGCAGTTTGAATAGAGCTGTAATGTAGTGAGGGGTCAGTCTCTCTCCCTCATTGTCAGTGATTTGATCTGGTCAATTCTTGTTTTGATCACTAGATGTCCCCATTGTGTTTTCCCTGTGTTTCCCAGGCTCGTTTTTTGAGAATTAATTTCACCTGTGCCCCATATTCTGTGATCTATTTAAGTTGGTTGTTTCTGTTCCTTGATCAGTTTTGAGTTTTCCTGACCTGTTCTGTGTTGCTGCCGAGACTCGTGTATTACTGACTACTTTTGTTTGGATAAACATTTACTCTCTTTGATATGTTATGTGGCAACCCTGTGGATTTTTACTGCCATAAACTGGATTTACTTTTTGGCATTGATAATGAGTTCTCCTTTTGGTTTATTAAAGACTTGTTTTTGTTTTATCCCTGACTTCCTTGCATTCTGTTCAACTGGTTCGACATTCCCCATTTTTCTCAAACTCCGTTCCTTTGAGCTTGCATCTCCCCGGGTTTATGACACTCATATGATGACAGGAGGTCACCTACTGCACTGCCGGCTCAACACACTCTACTTTCTCTCCCATAAGGTACGAGAGTTTATCTAAATCATTTATGTCCTGGAATTCAGGTACTATATGAGCTATTTGTGTAAAGTGTGTGTTTCTAATGATCTCATATTTACTGCAGTGAGTGAGGAAGTGAAGTTCATCCTCCACAACTCCTTCAGTGCAGTGTGAACACAGTCTGTCCTCTCTGGGTCTCCGGTTCTGTCCATGTCGACCCGTCTCTACAGACTCCTTCAGTGCAGTGTGAACACGGTCTGTCCTCTCTGGGTCTCCGGTTCTGTGTGTGTCGACCCGTCTCTACAGACTCCTTCAGTGCAGTGTGAACACAGTCTGTCCTCTCTGGGTCTCCGGTTCTGTGTGTGTCGACCCGTCTCTACAGACTCCTTCAGTGCAGTGTGAACACAGTCTGTCCTCTCTGGGTCTCCGGTTCTGTGTGTGTCGACCCGTCTCTACAGACTCCTTCAGTGCAGTGTGAACACAGCCTGTCCTCTCTGGGTCTCCGGTTCTGTCCGTGTCGACCCGTCTCTACAGACTCCTTCAGTGCAGTGTGAACACAGTCTGTCCTCTCTGGGTCTCCAGTTCTGTCCGTGTCGACCCGTCTCTACAGACTCCTTCAGTGCAGTGTGAACACAGTCTGTCCTCTCTGGGTCTCCGGTTCTGTCCGTGTCGACCCGTCTCTACAGACTCCTTCAGTGCAGTGTGAACACAGCCTGTCCTCTCTGGGTCTCCGGTTCTGTCTGTGTAAGATGTATCAATGTAAGCAAATATCATTTGGGAATTACCTGTCTTTCGAATATCTGGGTATTGTGTTAAAAGGTGCTCCACGCATTTTACTTATCATTATTTACAGGCCTCCAAAATACTCTCCAGCCTTTGCTGAGAACTTTACAGAACTGTTATCAACAATTACCTCAGAGTTTGACTGTTTTGCCATTGCTGGAGATTTTAACATTCACATAGATAATGCAGAAACCAATATGACAAAACAAATCAAAACTGTTTTAAAAACGTTTGATCTGACTCAGCATGTACATGGACCCACACACAATCATGGACACACTCTAGATTTACTTATCAGTAAGGGTCTAAACATTTCATCGATTGTTATTAAGGATGTAGCACTGTCTGGTCATTTCTGTATTTTCTTTGATATATTGATCTCTCCTGCCATTGAAGCTAGATCTGTGTCTGTCAAGAAGAGATGCTTAAATGAGAACACTAGTGTACTATTTATGAAGGCTATATCTTTAACACCAAGAATATCTGCTGACACTGTTGATTTTCTCCTTGATTCTTTTAACTCAAAAGTTAAGTGTAATTGATGAAATTGCTCCTGTGAAAGTGAGGAAGAAGAGTGGCAGTCAAAAAGCACCTTGGAGAAACTCAACAGCAGTGCAAAATATGAAAAGACAATGCAGAAAAGCAGAGCGCATTTGGCGGAAGACAAAACTTGTAGTCCATTATAATATCTACAAAGACAGCATCCATGCTTTTAATATGGAACTAGGCAAAGCTAGACAGTCTTTCTTCTCGAATATTATAAACAGCAACTTAAACACACGCACTCTATTTGCGACTGTAGAGAGACTGACAAACCCCCCAAGCCAGATTCCCTGTGAACTGCTCTCAGACAGCAAGTGCAGTGAGTTTGCTTCTTTCTTCTCTGAGAAAATAAATAATATCAGAAAGGTGATCAGCACATCCTTGAGTTGTGCTGGGGTCAGACAAATCAAACCACAACCTGAGAAAGTGGTTACTTTGTCTGACTTCAAAGAAATTGATGGCAAAATTTTGGAAGAAACCGTACGGCACCTTAAAACATCAACCTGCGCCCTTGATGCACTTCCAACATCTTTTTTCAAAAGTGTGTTCAACTGTTTAGAAGCAGATCTCCTAGAAATGATAAACTCCTCACTTCTCTCTGGGAGTTTTCCAAACTCCCTGAAAACTGCAGTTGTCAAGCCCCTCTTGAAAAAGAGCAATCTGGATAAGACCATATTAAGCAACTATAGACCGATCTCAAATCTTCCTTTCATAGGCAAGATCATTGAAAAAGTTGTCTTCAATCAACTGAACAAATTCTTGAACTCGAATGGATACTTTGACAATTTTCAATCTGGTTTCCGTTCACATCACAGCACAGAGACAGCGCTCATAAAGATAATAAACGATATTCGCTTAAATACTGATACAGGCAAATTATCAGTACTGGTACTACTCGACCTCAGTGCTGCATTTGACACTGTCGATCACACCATACTTCTGGAAAGGCTGGAAAACTGGGTGGGGCTTTCTGGGATGGTCCTAAAATGGTTCAGGTCATACTTAGAAGGGAGAGGTTATTATGTGAGTATAGGAGACCATAAGTCTGAGTGGACGCCCATGACATGCGGAGTCCCTCAAGGTTCAATTCTTGCTCCACTCCTGTTCAACCTGTATATGCTCCCAATTAGCCAAATAATGAGAAAGAACCAAATGGCTTACCACAGCTATGCAGATGACACACAGATCTACTTAGGCCTATCACCTAACGATTACAGCCCCATTGACTCCCTGTGCCAATGTATTGATGAAGTAAACAGTTGGATGTGCCAAAACTTTCTTCAGTTAAACAAAGACAAAACTGAAGTCATTGCGTTTGGAAACAAAGATGAAGTTCTCAAGGTGAATGCATACCTTGACGCTAGGGGTCAAACAACTAAAAATCAAGTCAGGAATCTTGGTGTGTCTCTAGAGTCAGACCTTAGTTTCAGTAGTCAAGTCAAAGCAATAACTAAATCAGCATACTATCATCTGAAAAATATTGCAAGAATTAGATGCTTTGTTTCCAGTCAAGACCTAGAGAAACTTGTGCATGCTTTCATCACCAGCAGGGTGGATTATTGTAATGGACTCCTCACGGGCCTTCCCAAGAAGACCATAAGACAGTTGCAGCTCATACAGAACGCTGCTGCCAGAATTCTGAGCAAAACCAGAAAATTTGAACATATCACACCAGTCCTCAGGTCTTTACACTGGCTCCCAGTTACATTTAGGATTGATTTTAAAGTATTATTACTGGTATATAAATCACTCAATGGGCTAGGACCTCAATATATTGCAGATATGCTCACTGAATATAAACCCAACAGATCACTCAGATCATTAGAATCACATCAGCTAGAAATACCAAGGGTTCACTCTAAGCAAGGAGAGTCTGCTTTTAGCTATTATGCCAGCCGCAGCTGGAACCAGGTTCCAGAAGAGATCAGATGTGCTCCTACAGTAGTCACATTCAAATCCAGACTCAAAACACATCTGTTTAGCTGTGCATTTACTGAATGAGCACTGTGCCACTGTGCGTCCGACTGTATATACTGTGTTTTATTAGATTTTTTATTTTTATTTTTATTTTATTTTTTTATTATAAACTGTTTTAATTATTCTTATTTTATTATTCTTGTTTTTTTTTTCTTTTTAATTTCTACTATGTAAAGCACTTTGAATTACCATTGTGTATGAAATGTGCTATATAAATAAACTTGCCTTGCCTTGCCTTGTGTCGACCCGTCTCTACAAACTCCTTCAGTGCAGTGTGAACACAGTCTGTCCTCTCTGGGTCTCCGGTTCTGTCTGTGTCGACCCGTCTCTACAGACTCCTTCAGTGCAGTGTGAACACAGTCTGTCCTCTCTGGGTCTCCGGTTCTGTCCGTGTCGACCCGTCTCTACAGACTCCTTCAGTGCAGTGTGAACACAGTCTGTCCTCTCTGGGTCTCCGGTTCTGTCCGTGTCCACCCGTCTCTACAGACTCCTTCAGTGCAGTGTGAACACAGTCTGTCCTCTCTGGGTCTCCGGTTCTGTCCGTGTCCACCCGTCTCTACAGACTCCTTCAGTGCAGTGTGAACACAGTCTGTCCTCTCTGGGTCTCCGGTTCTGTCCGTGTCCACCCGTCTCTACAGACTCCTTCAGTGCAGTGTGAACACAGTCTGTCCTCTCTGGACCTCTGGTTCTGTCCGTGTCGACCCGTCTCTACAGACTCCAAACAAAACAAAACTAGAAACAAAGACGTAATGAACTCTCTCTCTCTCTCTCACACTCTCTCACACTCTCTCACACTCTCTCTCTCTCTCTGTTTCTCTCTCTCTCTCTCTCTCTCTCTCTCTCTCAGGCAGAACTTTATAAACTCTCCCCTCCTCCAGTTGTCGTCACTCAAGATAGTTTCGTTGAAATATCTGGTGATTTCAGACTTGTGGAGAGTTATTTAAATGAATAATGTTTCACACATCGCTTTTATTCTGTTTGTTCTTGTGGCATGTGGTCGGTAAGTCAACTTTCTTTCTTATTTATTGACAGTTTATTGTAAACGACTATCAACATCATAGTTTGCTGTTTTTATGAGAAATATTCAGTTGATCTGTGTAAATAACACTTTATATCATCAATAAATGATTTATTAAATGTCACGTTTTGAAGACATCATATCATCAGACTCATTTTAGTTTCAGTCAGTATCATTACACAAATATTTCTGTTTGTATTTGCTGTTATTTCAGTGGAGAACTATTGAACATCTTCATTTATCAGTTTTACAAGAACAGTTTTCATGAATCTGTTTCAACACTTCATTGACTACAAGTTATTCCTCATTTAAATGTGTGCAAAAAGTGTTTCAAAGTTACAAATAAAAGTTCAAGTTCACATTGTTTGTTGTGCAGGTGTGTTTGGTGTTGAGATGTCAGTGACGGAGGGAGATTCTGTCACTTTACACACTGATCTTACTCAAATACAAGATTATGAAGATTATGAAATACTGACAGATGATAAAGTGAAGTCAGTGTCAGTGATGGAGGGAGATTCTGTCACTTTACACACTGATCTTACTCAAATACATGATGATGATGAGATCAACTGGTTGTTTGGAACTGAACTCATTCGCATCGCAAGAATCAAGAGAAAGATCTTCAATACATCTGTTGATGCTCTTAATGGGAGATTCAGAGGTCGACTGCGTCTGAACCATCAGACTGGAGATCTCACCATCACAAACATCACAACTGAACACACTGGACTTTATCAACTAAACATCACTACAGGAAGTAAAGATACAAGAAATACATTCAGTGTCACAGTTTCTGGTGAGTATCACAGTGTCGTCTGTCTTCATCATTATATTAATAATCATTTTCACAATCTATAAAGATATTTCAGACTGATTCATATATTTGAAATGATATTAATAGATTCAGTCAGATGTAGTTGATTATTTTCTTTCTAATGATCGTGTATTATGTCATTTGTCTGACAGTATAATAACTATAAAACAACGTTTCTTTCCTCTATATTTACTTTTCTACATTTGATGTCTGTAATTTCTTCTTGATTAAATCTATTCTCAGATCGTATCGGTGTAAAACTGCAGATGTTGTTGCTCTTGTTTGATAAATGACTTGTTATGTTCATCATTTCTATGTCACAAAAGCATCTGCTACATCATCACATGTTCTATAACATGATATACTGGAGTAATAGATGTCAATCATTTCACTGTTCAGCATCTATAGCTGACTCACTGAACACTCTATAAACACAGTCAACACTCAGTCAGTCAACACTCAGTCAGTCAACACTCAGTCAGTCAACACTCAAAGACTCAATAAACACACAATAAACACTCATGATTCACACAACACTGACAAGTAACAGCATTTATGTATTTACTCTTCATTGTGTTTATTCTCTTTTATGAACATTCTCTGTTTTCCAGCTCGTCTGCCCGTTCCTGTCATCACTTTGGACTCTTCACTGACTTCATCATCTGAAAGTTCATCTAAATGTGTGTTGGTGTGTTCAGTGGTGAATGTGACACAGGTGACTCTCTCCTGGTACAAAGGAAACAGTTTATTGTCCTCCATCAGTGTGTCTGATCTCAGCAGAAGTCTCTCTCTACATCTGGAGTGTGTCGATGATTCTTACAGCTGTGTGGTGAACAACCCCATCAGAAACCAGACTCAACATCTCAACATTACTGAAGTCTGTCAGCCGTGTTCAGGTGCAGTATTGGTGTTTATTTACTGAGTTTTGTAAGATGTTCATACATGACTGTTTTTCTCACTGCGTGTGCTGTTTATAGTTTTTCAACAAACACATGTAAGTCATAATAAACATGCTAAAACAGCTCGTTCTCATGCTCGTCAAACTAATCCAGCACATTCTGACTTCTAATGCTGTGTGATGTCTTTGTGAGAATTGTTTATTTCCTTCATCTGCTGTAACAGATCCCGTCCCATACTCATTAAACATTCACTAACTGCCTCAACAATCATGTGACGTCACTCATATCAATGCCATTGGCCAATGCCATCGTCTGAATGTTTTTAAGCATTGCAGGAGTGTTGCAGAAGTGTTGCAGGAATGTTGCAGGAGCGTTGCTCGCTTCCAGTATAATACTGACCTGCAATCTGCATCAGATGATCAGTGAATGTATTGTGTGCTGTCGGTCAGACTGGACATGCATTTACATTAATGATTGTGTCTCTTTATTGTTCCAGGACCAAACCAAGAAAGTCCTTCACAACCCCAAAACTCGTCTCTTATGATGCTGATATTTACTGCTGCTGCTGCTGCTGCTGGAACTCTCTTCATCGCTGCCGTTTTGGTGATCTGCATCTGCAGAAAACACAGAAAAACTGATCAAGAGGGCAAGTTTATACCTCTGCTAATACATCTGGTAAAATAATATGCCAACAGACAGAAATGATGATCTAGTGAAGATGGAGAGCAACTTTGTTGTTATTTTAACATGTCATTATTTTCAAACCAGATCAAACTCGTGCAGATCCAAAATTATGCAAAAGAACACAGAAACCGGTAAGATCATTTATGCTTTTTGTCTCTCTGTATCATTTACATTAACAGCGAGTCAGTTCCCCTTCAGTCACTCGTTGTGTCGATGTAGTGACACTAGGTGTCGCACTTGGGAGCCCCAAAACACCTCAGATCTTTGAAAAAAGGCCAATGAGAATTGGCAAGTGGAATTTGCATGCCACACCCCCGATCATATGGGTATAAAAGGAGCCGGTATGCAATACGCTCATTCAGATTTTTTTCTTCGAAGCCGAGCGGTTGTGTGTCAGTGAGCTGAATTCCACTGCCGGTCCATTCATCTTGAAGCATATGCTGTTGGATATACGGTGCATTCCAGCTGCTTTCTCTCCTTCTACACGATTAATGCAGCCCGGGCAATTCGACAGTGCTAAAAGTGTGTATATTTCTGCAAAGAGTATATTTCCCCTATTAGAGCAAAAAATTGAACAAACTGGTTGCTGCATTTGTAGAGCTCCTCCCCTATGAAGGGAAGGACCTACCGCTGCGCCTCTTCCATGTGCAGCCTCGGGCCCATATGACGTATTCGCAGTGGCTGGCGCAGCCTGCTCCCATACTAGATATGTCGTTGTGTCCCTCTTGCCACAGGCTGAACTACACCGCTGTAATGGCCGGGACCTTGTCTCGGCTCCTCGGTGCAAAAGCCTGAATGAATCCACATTCCAGCCTCCCTTTTATACCCGTATGTTGAGGGGAGTGGCTTGCAAATTCTACTCACCAATTCTCATCTCAATGATCGGAAGGTGTCACTACATCAACACAACGTCTCGTTCCCTCCATCATAGAACAGAGGTCACGACAGTAACTGAGACATATTATATAGTACAAAAAAATTGTTTTACCTCCTGAGGTTGAAGAGTTAGTTGGAGTTTTTTACCCTATTTTTTTGTAGCCTATTTTTGGAAAGTGTCATTAAATTAAAACATCTACATTAGGCTTATGAGTGCGCTTTGATCTATAAAAGCAAAAGGAAACACTTTACAATAAAGTGCCGTTAGTTAACATGAACTAACAATGAACACTTTTCCAACATTTATTCATGTTTTTTAATGTTAACTTCGACTTTAACTAAAACAATTTTAAAATCTAAAGTTCACAGGAAGCTCAAACTTCAGGAGCAAAAGTTGGCTGAGCTGAAAACTGTTCGGTTGATTTGACATTTGAATGTGTGAAAAAGACGGACAGACGGACACATATAAAGTTGAAGTCAGACGTTTACATACATTTAGGTTGATGTCAATTAAACTCATTTTTTAACAACTCCACAGATTTCCCATTAGCAAACTATAGTTTTGGCGAGTGGTTTAGGACATCAACTTTGTGCATGACAGAAGTAATTTTTCCAACAATTGTTTACAGACCGATTGTTTCACTTTTAATTGACTATCACAATTCCTGTGGGTCAAGAGTTTACATTACGTGAACTGTGCCTTTTAAGCAGCTTGGACAATTCCAGAAAATTATTTTAAGCCTTTAGACAATTAGCTTCTGATAGGAGGAGTACTGAATTCGAGGTGTATCTGTGGATGTATTTTTAAGGTCTACCTTCAAACTCCAGTGTCTCTTTACTTGACATCATGGGAAAATCAAAAGAATTCAGCCAAGATCTCAGAAATTATTCTAGGACCTCCAAGTCTGTTTCATCCTTGGAGCAAATGACAAATGCCTGAAGGTACCATGTTCATCTGTACAAACAATAGTACACAAGTATAAACACCATGTGACCACACAGTCATCATACCGTTCAGGAAGGAGATGCCATCATGTGACCACACATTCATCATACCGCTCAGGAAGGAGACGCCATCATGTGACCACACAGACATCATACCGCTCAGGAAGGAGACGCCATCATGTGACCACACAGCCATCACACCGCTCAGGAAGGAGACGCCATCATGTGACCACACAGACATCATACCGCTCAGGAAGGAGACGCCATCATGTGACCACACAGTCATCATACCGCTCAGGAAGGAGACGCCATCACGTGACCACACAGTCATCATACCGCTCAGGAAGGAGACGCCATCATGTGACCACACAGCCATCATACCGCTCAGGAAGGAGACGCCATCATGTGACCACACAGACATCATACCGCTCAGGAAGGAGATGGCATCATGTGACCACAGTCATCATACCACTCAGGAAGGAGACGCCATCATGTGACCACACAGTCATCATACCGCTCAGGAAGGAGACGCCATCATGTGACCACACAGTCATCATACCGCTCAGGAAGGAGACGCCATCATGTGACCACACAGTCATCATACCGCTCAGGAAGGAGACGCCATCATGTGACCACACAGTCATCATACCGCTCAGGAAGGAGACGCCATCATGTGACCACACAGCCATCACACCGCTCAGGAAGGAGACACATTCTGGCTCCTAGAGATGAATGTAGTTTGTGTGAAAAGTGCAAATCAATCCCAGAACAACAGCAAAGGACCTTGTGAAGATGCTGGAGGAAACGGGTAGACGAGTATCTAGATCCACAGCAAAACGAGTCCTATATGGACATAACCTGAAAGGCTGCTCAGCAAGGAAGAAGCCGCTGCTCCAAAACCACCATAAAAACATCAGACTACAGTTTGCAAGTGCACATGGTGACAAAGATCTTACTTTTGGGGAAATGTTCTCTTATTTGATTTGATGATGGAAGCATCATGTTGTGGGGGTGCTTTGCTGCCGGAGAGACTGGTGCACGAAATGTCCTCTGGTCTGATGAAACAAATATTGAACTGTTTGGCCATAATGACCATCGTTATGTTTGGAGGGAAAAGGGTGAGGCTTGCAAGCCGAAGAACACCATCCCAACCGTGAAGCATGGGGGTGCAGCATCATGTTGTGGGGGTGCAGCATCATGTTGTGGGGGTGTTTGCTGCAGGAGGGACTGGTGCACTTATATTTTGTAAATAGATGACATCATGAGGAAGGAACATTATGTGGATATATTGAATCAACATCTCAAGACATCAGCCATGAAGTTAATGCTCGGTCTCAAATGGGTCTTCCAAATGGACAATGACCCTAATCATACCTCCAAAGTTGTGGCAAAATGGTTTAAGGACAACAAAGTCAAGGTTTTGGAGTGGCATCACAAAGTCCTGACCTCAATCTGATAGAACATTTGCAAGGAGGCTGACAAACCTGACTCCATTACACCAGTTCTGTCTGGAGGAATGAGACAAAATTCCAGCATCTTATTGTGAGAAGCTTGTGGAAGGATACCCAAAATATTTGACCCTAGTTAAACAATTTATGCTTCCAAATACTAACAAAGTGTATGTAAACTTCTGACGCACAGGGAATGTGATGAAAGAAATAAAAGCTGAATTAAATAATTCTCTTTACTATTATTCTAACATTTCACATTCTTAAAATAAAGTCGTGATCCGAACTGACCTGAGACAGGGAATGTTTTCTACCATTAAATGTCAGGAGTGGCAGTGTGAACATTAAACAACTGTATGGACAGTGTACAGTGATGAACTATATACTAACAATACACATTATTGATGTCTGATAATGTCAGATAGAGACCGGTTTGACCAACTAAAGCAAAACAATCACAAACAGAGTATGGTATGGCTGAAGTACAGAATAACGGTCAAAACTCTTCACGGGTAAAAGCGTTACAGCTCTGGGTGCATCTGCATGCTGAAATAGACCGTTAAACAGTTCCACAGGAAACTGGACTTCCGCAAATAAACTGACAAAAAAAAGGTGTGAAGAGATTTCTGCTGTAGTGAATATATGTGTCTGTGAGAGGAAATAAATGCACCAGTCTAACTTAGAAAATGTATGTCATAGGTCACAGCTTTATTAGGAATTTAGCTTCTTAAATTGTGTTTTGAGGGTCAAATATTGTTAAACCACAACTAAAACCATGAGAAATAGTGTAGAATAGATCTAGAACATGTCTCAGTAAACGTAACCATTTGTTTTTTTCAATAAATCATAAATAAAAAAAATCTGAAGGAAAATTTCACCCAAAAAAGAGCTTGATCCACATGAAATTTCCATTCGACTGAAGGGGTGGTATAGATCTAAAATAATACTTTAATAGAAGAATTTTAACCATGCAAATGTTTGAATCCAACTACAATCACAATCTGATTCTTAAATGCCTTGTGCTCATTTGCAGTGTAGTGGTGCGTATGTTGCCCCCATTGACTTCCATTGTAGGAAATGCTGTCGATTGAGCTCAACTTGACTTGAACCCAGGATATTCATTTAAGGGAATGGGAACACTGAATATTCTGGAGGGCACATGTTCATTCATGACATCACATGAAGCAAAAAAGATGATTGTGTCATTTTTAATAAGGATTTTAAGCAGTAGGTGCGGTTACGACGTTCTGTGTTCCATTGCGTGTACGTGACATCACTTCCTGATATCGAAACCATAATTTCTAAAGCTTTTCTACTTTGCTGTAGTGATAGTCAATTCTACAACAGATTAAGTAAACTTATTGTTTTACAAAAAACTCATATGGTAAATGTATTACCCATGGTCAGTTACAAATTACTATATATACATCAATAGCCTATTAATAATAATATCTAGATTTTTAGATGTAATGATATCGTACAACAGTAAACGCTCTTCTTCTGACAGTTATTAATACAAGCACCCCTTTTAAATCATTTATTTTCCTTAAATTATAAAATACTGTCATTATTGCTTAGTGATTTTTCCATGGCGTCCCGTCCGCTGCTGCTTAAAGTTCATATTATTTAGTTTCCATTTCACATCTGTAAACTCTTAAGGACAACTCTCACCCAACTGTCTTTACATCATACTCGTATCTAGTGCCGACATTATCTTTTCACATATATATCGATATCGGCGTATATGTGCTGATATGTAAACTTTAAGAGCATATAATGCAGAAAACAATGCTTTAGAATTGGTGTCATTACATAGTTTGTCCAGCAGAGCGCGCTCCGACTTGTTTACAGAGCTGAACTGATGGTGGCGCTGCAGAGCGCGCTCCGACTTGTTTACAGAGCTGAACTGATGGTGGCTTTGCAGACAGGGCGGAGTTGAGTGGCGGGGAATTGAGCGGAAAGGAGTTGAGCGGTGTCTTCTCGATAAGTTGATAACTAGTTTCTGAAATGCATACTGGAAAGTTAATAAACAATGACACCATCATTTTCCCTTTTCAATATAACTAATATAATGTTAACCCTGTCCCTGACAACCATGTCACTCATGTTTGCTTGAACAGAATTAATCTTCAATTTAAGTGTACAGAGCATCCGGAAAGTATTCACAGCGCTTCACTTTTTCCACATTTTGTTGTGTTACAGCCTTTTTCCAAAATCGATTAAATTCATTATTTTCCTCAAAATTCTACAAACAAAAAAAATCACATGTACATAAGTATTCACAGCCTTTACCATGACACTCAAAATTGAGCTCAGGTGCATCCTGTTTCCACTGATCATCCTTGAGATGTTTCTACAACTTGATTGGAGTCCACCTGTGGTCAATTCAGTTGATTGGACATGATTTGGAAAGGCACACACCTGTCTATATAAGGTCCCACAGTTAACAGTGCATGTCAGAGCACAAACCAACCCATGAAGCCCAAGGAATTGTCTGGAGTTTGCCAAAAGGCACCTGAAGGACACTCAGACCATGAGAAACAAAATTCTCTGGTCTAATGAAACAAAGATTGAACTATTTGGCCTGAATGGCAAGTGTCATGTCTGGAGGAAACCAGGCACCGCTCATCACCTGGCCAATACCATCCCTACAGTGAAGCATGGTGGTGGCAGCATCATGCTGTGGGGATGTTTTTCAGCGGCAGGAACTGGGAGACTAGTCAGGATCGAGGGAAAGATGAATGCAGCAATGTACAGAGACATCCTTGATGAAAACCTGCTCCAGAGCGCTCTGGACCTCAGACTGGGGTGAAGGTTCATCTTCCAACAGGACAATGACCCTAAACACACAGTCAAGATAACAAAGGAGTGGCTACAGGACAACTCTGTGAATGTCCTTGAGTGGCCCAGCCAGAGCCCAGACTTGAACCCGATTGAACATCTCTGGAGAGATCTGAAAATGGCTGTGCACTGACACTCATCCAACCTGATGGAGCTTGAGAGGTCCTGCAAAGAAGAATGGGAGAAACTGCCCAAAAATAGGTGTGCCAAGCTTGTAGCATCATACTCAAAAAGACATGAGGATGTAATTGGTGCCAAAGGTGCTTCAACAAAGTATTGAGCAAAGGCTGTGAATACTTGTGATTTTATTATTTTTTTTTTTTTTAATACATTTGCAAAGATTTCAAACAAACTTCTTTCACGTTGTCATTATGGGGTATTGTTTGTAGAATTTTGAGGAAAATAATGAATTTAATCAATTTTGGAATAAGGCTGTAACACAACAAAATGTGGAAAAAGTGAAGCGCTGTGAATACTTTCCGGATGCACTGTAATGTTAACCCTGTCCCTGACAACCATGTCACTCATGTTTATCACACCTGTTTGCTGTTAGCAGTTATAGTTTGTCAGTGCAGTCAGTAATGTAGCAGATTGAAAGGTAAACATCAGAACATCTTTTTCAGCTCAGCAGACAACGGTGCGGTGGTGGATTGTGTCCGTTGAGTGTTGATTTCACGATACATTGTCACTTAGTTGGTGAGACGCAACGCTGGTCCATCTTTTACTCTCTGTGACAACGAGCTTATAGCTAACTAGCTAATCGCGTAGCTACTTACATTGCCTGTCAGCTGAGTGCAGCGGGGAGTTGAGCGGTGCAGAGTTGAGCGGTGCAGAGTTTAGCGGGGAATTGAGCGGTGTGTAGTTAAGCGGTGTCTTCTCGGTAAGTTGCTGAACTAGTTTCTGAAATACATACTGGAAAGTTCATAAACAATAACCCCATCATTTTCCCTTTTCAGTATAACTAATATAATGTTAACCCTGTCCCTGACAACCATATCACTCATGTTTATCACATCTGTTTGCTGTTAGCAGTTATAGTTTGTCAGTGCAGTCAGTAATGTAGCAGATTGAAAGGTAAACATCAGAACATCTTTTTCAGCTCAGCAGACAACGGTGCGGTGGTGGATTGTGTCTGTTGAGTGCTGATTTCACGATACATTGTCACTTAGTTGGTGACACAACGCTGGTCCATCTTTTACTCTCCGTGATAATGAGCTTATAGCTAACTAGCTAATCGCGTAGCTACTTTCATTGCCTGTCAGCTGAGTGGAAGCTAATGTGTAAACATGTATTCAACAAACTGTTTTATTCAGGAATCACAGTTTGTTACCCCCTTCAACTGAACAATTCCAGTCAATGCGTTTACAAAATATAATATTTATAAGTCTGGTTTTCCACTGTTGAAGTTTCCCCTGAACTTGTAGAATACGGTGTGACACCTCTGCCGCTGTTTATCTCTTGACTTGACAGGTGTAAATGCTCGTGTTACAACCTGCCAATAATTGACTGTCAGTATTAATAGAGTCAGCATTTGACTGATACTAAACAGTACTGATGTTTTTATAGCCATTTATTTTTTGTATTTATTCTTTATTTTCTCAGTGTTCATTTCTTGAATTTGTTGACAATATATAATAATTATAATGTCAAATATTCTTTGATAAAAATATTTGTTTAAGAAAGCAGCCTTCTGAGTACCTTTGCGTAGTCATAACATTGGTGAACAATCTACATAGAAAATGTCTGTTTTCTTTTCAGCTAATAATTAAATCTAATAATTAAAATGATTAGATCTATTGTATTTTAATATTAGAGCAGTCTTTGATGACCTTTGATCAAGTTCCCCGTCTGGCTTTCATTATCTGCCAAACTAGTGGAGATCTTGATGAGAAATAAAGGACATTAAATTTGATGACAGTTGTTAAATGTCTTAAAGGGTTACTTCAGGATTTAGCATTAAGCTTTGTATCAGTAGAAAACCAGTAGTATTTTCTAATTACCGAGCTCCCCCCCCCTCATATCCCCCTGAGACGAGAGATTTATTTATTTTTAGTCTGGAAAAAATCCTCCGATGACGCAAAAATCGTCATTTTGCGTCATCGGAGGATTTTTGGTCCAGAGGCTTAAAACTACAGCCAGTATTCCGCATGTTTTCACCACGCCCATATGGGGCGGGATCTCACGCACAGAATGTGAAGACAGTGTCAGTCATCTTTCTGTAGAAGCTAAGAAAACAGGCTCTTGCTCTGTGTAGAAAGTTTGTATACAAGTAGGTTAATCACGATGGCTGAAGGTAGTTTTGAAGTTGAAATGGCAGAAGGGGATTACGAAGATCTGTTGCGAGAATCTGATGCTCGCGCTACCCGTACGTGCCGCAATACAGCGATGAACAGAGGCTGGAGCAGCTGATGTAGCAGGGGAGCAAAACTTGCTTGGCATTCAGGAGGAAGAGAGTGTTAAATTATATTCAGACTCGAGTTGGGGCGGACTGGAGGTGACAGTGCTCTGGCTGTGCGCCTATGGAAACAGATAGAGAGTCCTATTGCTGTCGCGAATTTCAGCAATACTGGACGAGATCGCTGAATCCGCTGATGAAACTGCACCGATAACATGAGCATGTATAACTGAGCACCCAAGTTTTGTATTTGGAAACACCAGCCAAAGCAGGGACAAACGGACGGCTTAGTGTAAAGTGAGTATTTTGTTTGTTTTTCTTTTTGTTACTAAGACGTCATGTACAGAGTTTGGACACCCGGAATTATCATAATGTTCTTCCAGTCAGTCAATTTATCAACTAACTCAAGATTTATAGAGTCACGATGTAGCATAGTTGTATCATATGCATTGCGTTCATATTCTGGGCTCATCTTATTTTTTTATACATATATGGTTTATTAAGGGGCGTGTTCACAAAAGGGCGTTGAAGAGGAAAAGTTTTTTTTTTTTACTCCACAGCGTTTTCTTATAACGATTTTCTTGGGAAGGGAAAGCTTAACGTGTAATTAAACGCGCTGCGTTCATATTCTGGGCTCATCTTATTTTTTATACATAGTATGTTTTATTAATATGATGTGTACTGAGTTTGGTCTTTTAATATCACTGTCTTAGTACAGTAAGCCACGTTAAGCGTTTTTCACGTTAAGCGTTTTTCACGTTAAGCGTTTTTCACGTTAAGCGTTTTAGAATGTCCTTATCATATTTTCAGAGACTGCCGCCTGTAACCGGTAGGCGTGGTTTGGGAGTGGCCTCGTAAGGGCAGCAAAGCAAGTGCATTCTGGGAGTTGTTGTCTTTCAGCCACATGTGTAAAAAATACATTTTCTGCCTTTTCTCTGTCTAGAATGCTTCAAATTCAAAAATAATTTCACATTTATACTATATAAATGACCAATTTTAAATACACATTCATCTTCCCAGAGGTGAAGTATCCCTTTAAGAGAACTGAAACTGACATGTTCAATGTGTTTCTACTCAAATAAACACTGTCAAGTCCAGGGACGTGCACAGACATTTTGAGGGGCTCAAGTGGGAAAAAAGGGCATTTCTCTGACTTCCTTTCCAATTAATTTGAATTCCCTCACACTCACACAATTGTTTCATACAGATTTCTACAGAATAATCAGTTCACACAGAGATCGTGGTCGTCTTTAGTGTTCAATAGTTTATCGCAACAGCAGCAAAGGAAACCACAACCTGCATGTTTTCTATGATACTAGTTTCAAGTGTATATTTGGAATAAATGACTTCACCAAGGAGAGGGACATAGTTTAATTAATAATTTGTTTATTTTAGGCAATAAATCATTTTAATTCTTTTGGTGTTATTGAAATACATAACAAATAAAAAATCTTCATTAAGTACTGTACATTAGCCTGTATGACCATGATATATCGCCTTCGCTAAACTTTAGCTAACTCAGTACATTAGCTAGTATGTAGTAGCATTAGTAGCATGTTAGCAAGACACAAGTGAACTATATTTGTCTTTTGGCTAATTAGCTGTAAATTCGAGGCACTGGTAGCTTAGTGTTTTGTTCATCACCACACACCTCCACACAAGCCTAGAAAAACACAACTGGGAGCTGGGAGGGGCTGCTGCCTGTCTGTCTGTCTGTGTGTCTGCCTGTCTGTCTGTCTGCCTGTCTGTCTGTCTGTCTGCCTGCCTGACTGCCTGTCTGTCTGCCTGTATGTGTGTCTGATGTGCTGCACTGCCTGCACGGAGGGAGGGAGGGCATTGGACAAAGTCTCGTCTCCCGACCTGATATTTTGATTTTTTTATTCAATAAATATATTTGTTTGACAGGGAAACAAAAACAAAAGCAGAATCGGGGAGCTGTCACAGACATCTGTGCTGTAGAAAACACTGTTTTACACTTCATTTGAGCAATGGATCTGCTCCATGTGCGTTTAGACCGTTTGATTTTTAACCGCAAAAGAAATCAGCAGAAACGAGAAATCAACGCGATTATTCCATATTTTTCTTTTTAAATTCGGGGCTCCGATAAACTTAAACCCCAGTAAGCCCGTGCATTAATATGATCCTGCATGTGGCACAAACTGTACCAGTCAGGGCAGAGTATAGGGGTCTGTGCCAGGGTGCCAGCTTTCTTCTGTGTGGGGATGGGTGCGGCATTCTACACGTGGCACAGAATAAATTGGCAGAGAACAATTAAATTGTTAAAAGATCAACACAACTGGTGAAAAAACTTTTAGTCAGGAAATTATAGAAATTTTCTTTAATCAAGGATTTCAAAGATTATGAAAATAAGTTTTATAGTAGGTCTGGTAACAATAATAAAGCGCAACAGGCTCCGCCCACTTTTTCAGCCGTCTGTGATCCGGAAGTGTTTCCCCCGATCATTTCCTCGTAGACTTTTAATAAAATCCTTCATATAAGAGTTGTGAGTCATGAACCAAACCAACCAGCTCCCAGAAGAATCACAACAACACAAACTTTGTCTTGAGGCAAAAAAGTATTTGAAAATCGGAGATAAAGACATCGAGATACAAGAACTTATCGCGCTTCAAGAGGGCACAAACTACAATCCCATGATGCATTGCGAATGATGTCGTTTGAATAAAAAAAACAATGGAAATATATATAAAACTATTGATTTTAGGTTGTTGATTATAAGTATAGAAACAATATATTTTAATTTTATTGTCAAATTTCCCAATATGTACAAATATACAAGTAGTTTAAGGGTGAAGGGAGACAGACTCGATTACATCATTCTGTCACATATGTAAAGACGATATAATGGACCCAAGTGCAGATTTATTAACAAAACGATGAGACAATGGCAAGAGACAATGGAAAACATGAGGGCTAAATACATGGACATGAGGAAACATAAGCCAATGGACAAACAGAACTCTAAACAAGATAACAAGACAATAAACTAAAACCAATGACAAACTAGAACTGATAAAGTAATCAAACAATGAACCAATGAAAAGACAAGACTGTTGATCAGTTAACAAGACAATAAACCAATGAGAAAAAGACAGGGACATGGAGGGAAAACAGGACATCACATGACTGGGAAACAGGAACTTAACAAGAATTTCAACATAAAAGTACACAAACAAAAGAAAACAGGGAATCAATAGCATAAACATGGCATATCCTCCCTCTAAGGGGCGGCTCCCGATGCCCCAACACATGAACAAAAACACATAAAACATGACATAAGTCCTGAGTTCTGTAGGGAGCTGGGGGAAGGGGATCTTGAGGCATGACAGGGCGTGGAGCATTGGATCAAGGTGGAGTAGGGGCGGGCCTGGACCGTGGAGCAGAGGTGGGCCTAAGACATGGCATGGAGCAGACTGTGGTTTGACTCTGGCGTGGCCGTGACGTGGCCTGTTGCGCTCTATTGCAGTAACTGGTATTTTTGGCAGAAAACATTGGTTGCCATGGTAAATGGTTCGTACAGTACAGGGCTGCTGTTTTACTGTTGTTTTGCTGATTGCTCTGAATAACTCTCTGCTGCACGGTTGTGCGTGCTCTGTCTTGTCTGTCTGCATGAGAAAAGGGACGTGTGGTTTGAGAGTGTGACAACAGTGTCAGTTGAGTCATTCTCACACTCAATGCCCTCATACATGAATAACAGTTTCAACAGAACAGATCAATAAAGTAAATGATCTAAACATCGAACCCCTCTCACATAAATGATCAAACAAGCATTCAGTGGACATTAACTCTCTGATATTTGTTTTGTGTTAAAACTTTTCATTGTTTGCGTAATGAGAGATCGCATATGTGCAATAAATATGGATAAGTACATCGCTGAAGGGGCGGAGTTACCAAGACTCAAAAATACAGAAGTGTCAGGAACTGAACGTCTTTCACAGACGCTTTGAAATGTGAACTTTGCATCTACATAAAGACACATGTTAGACCAACAATATTCCCTCAAATGTCCTAACAGAGTTGTTTCAACAAACAGTTTCATATTGAACAATATTGCTGATATGAGAGTTCCCAGTATGCACTGCAACATGAATATTTTAGGCATATTTATTTATTTTTGATGACTTTATGCTGTTTTTTGTTACTCACTGTTAGTTAATAGATGTGTGATGATGTTAAGAGCTCACTTTTAACTTAAAGGGGTCATGACATTCTCTTAATTCATTTTCCCTGAGGTCTACTTATAATGTCAGTAAAGTTTTAAATTTATTATTTTAAGAACTAAAACAGTCACAATTTAGTAACGTTTAATAATTTTCCACCCTATTTCTGGGCCTGAAAATGCTCAATTTGAATCTCTCTAGCCCTTTAAGACTTCAATGTAAACACCCACTGTTCTGATTGGCTAACATCATGCAGCCCTTCCAATAGAGCCAAACTCAGTCCAAAGAAAATAAACTCCACAAGACCACAACATTTATAAAACTACATTTCAGGATTAACATATAACGCACATCTAACACATTTCATACAAACATATAAAACTGTTCATGCAGCATTATGAACGATCAAACAATCATGACATATGAAATATTAATGAATTAAATTGTTTACTTGTGTTTTTGCAGTCCAATTGGGTTTTAACTCCCCCATCTTTCATCTTTGCAACATTTTGTGTCGATTTTGTGACTGGTCCACAAGCAATCCACGCTGATATGTTCTGAAAACACAAACATAATACAATCCATGGTGATGTTCATGTGTGCTTTAACCAGCTTCAACATCAACATTTTACATGATTGTTCACACACAGAACGGCACGTGTTTCCCCCAGTCAGTGGCAGCAGCAACATGTGATGCATTTTTAGAAGTACCGCTCTTAAAACACGACACACATCAACTGAACGCATCAATACGTTCAAAGACATCCATCTAGTGCATGTCCATCTAGTGCGTGTTTACAAAAGACTAGCAATTAAAAATAGCACAGATGGGTGCATAAATGGTCCAGGACACCTTCAAAACAACATGAAACAGCGCAACTGAATGAAACACAATGGAGGTCTCTTTTTTAGAGTTATAACTTGACATTGCATCTTTTAAAAGCGGCACGAGATGTATGATAATGATCAAAGCTGTTCATCTAGTGCATGTTTATTTAGAAAAACATTTAAATCCAGATATATGCAATAGGCATATGCAAGGACAGATTAAGAACTGACAGGCCCATGGGGCGGTACACCATGGAGGCCCCCATCAGGTGTCATGTGACTATGTTCACTTTTGGTTGGATTTTTAAAAGTTGACGGAAGAAACGCTTGGAGCAGTGTCTTAAACGGCCAGATATATGTACTTTTTAATTATGAACTGATCCAAAATAATTTGTTAATGGGGATGTGCATATTATTCAAATACCAAAAGCACTATTCGGTTATTCTGCACATGTTTAGAGGTCTTCAACCTGATATGAGTCCGACAGTACCCGACAAACCTACAGGTTTTGGGCCAGGTTCAGGATAAAAACAAGTACACACAGAACCTCAAAGTGAGACAGAATATAAAACAAGGTAAGAGTATAAATACATACAAATAATAGGACATATAACATAGAATGGCATATGTACATGTGCAAGTGGTAATCTATGTGCAAGGCAGGGGTACGTACAGTTATTGAATTAAATCTGAGTGGATTTACATACTGTATGTACATGAGATATTTATTTACATTATTGAACTATGGGAGAGTCCTGAGGCAGTTTAATTGTTCATAGAAAATGGCCTGAGGCTAGAAACTGTTCTTGTGTCTGGATGTCCTGGTGCTCAGTGCTCTGTAGCGCCCTCCAGAGGGCAACAGTGTAAAGAGGGAGTGGGCAGGGTGTGTGGGGGTCCAGACTGATTCTACCTGCATGTTTCCTCACTCTGGAGATGTACAGGTCTTGTATGGTGGACAGGGGGGCACCAATAATCCTCTCAGCAGTCCTGACTGTCCATTGTAGTTTCCTTCTGTCTGATTTGGAGGCTGAAAGGGTACGGAGAGCTGGGTCAGTTTGGTTGTGAGAGGATTAGGCATGATGTTATTGAATAGGATCCTTGCAGTCCCAGGTCTGTCAAGGTGTTGCAGGAGATAAAGCAGTCCTATGTTGACCCAGCACACATCCTTCTCACAGATCATGAGTGCAGATTGAGTAGCAGGAGGGGGGAGGAGGGGGTTCCAGGAGGTGTTGGTGTGTGTATGTGAAATGAAGATAAGAGCAGGGGAGGGGTGTGAGAATGGTCTTTTTAAAGCTGGGATGGCATCAGGGTAAGTGAATAATTAGAGAATTTTCATTTTTGGGTGAACAATTCCTTTAAATCCATTTGTATGAATTGCCTAAATCAGATTGAAAATACATGTAGGTCGTATAATTCGTACGAGTTGTAGATGTGCAAAGCCCTGTATATGTAATGTGGAAGTAAGTAAAACTGCAGGGTTTGGGATGTTATTGACATGCTTATTAATTTTAATCCGCTCACCCAAACGCCTTATCTGAATCTTACCATAAAGTACACACCTTTACCATGATTTGAAGCATAAAGAGTATTTAAGTATAAAATGAAAGAGGATTTGAATGCGTTTTAGAAGAACACGAGGGAGAGTAACGTGATTGGCTTGTGTTAAAGTTGAATGAATTTGTACGAACCAACTCCATGTAACTGTTTTGGCGCTTCAATGTACATTTTTTTCAATGTTGAACGTCATATCACCAGTTTCATGGCAGTAGGAGGATGATTCATTTTTTTATTCCTAAAGGGTCAACAACAATAATAACAGCACATGTGATGTGAATATCTGTGTTTGTGTTTTCTTACAGAGAGTTCATGTGGAGGATGATGTGGTGACGCAGGTGTCCTATGAGAGTCATTGATCAAACTCTGAGATTCAATTTCCACATTTATAATGTTCTGATCACTGAAACAATGACTCTGTTCAGCAGTATTACTGTATTAAATATGCTTTTATTTGTATTGTGTCATTTAAAGTGGTCAATCAAGTTGTAGAAACATCTCAAGGATGATCAGTGGAAACAGGATGCACCTGAGCTCAATTTTGAGTGTCATGGCAAAGGCTGTGAATACGTATGTACATGTGATTTTTTTTTTTTTTTATTTTTCTTTTTTTTTCCGTTTTTTATTTTTAATAAATTTGCAAAGATTTAAAAAAAAAAAAACATTTTACGTTGTCAATATTGTGTATTGTTTGTAGAAATTTGAGGAAAATAATTAATTTAATTCATTTTGGAATACGGCTGTAACATAACAAAATGTGGAAAAAGTGAAGCGCTGTGAATACTTTCCGGATGCACTGTACACTTAAATTGAAGATTAATTCTGTTCAGGCAAGTCTAAATAACTTACATTTACTTGAGAAGCAACATATATCTTGTTTTAAGGGTTTTTAGACAATTTTAAATTGAAAACAAGACAAAAACTCTTGATAACAATAGAATATTTTGCAGTTATTTTTTGAAATGAAGAAAAAGCTTTAGTTTTTGATTTGTACTTGTGGGTGGGCCTACAATAACCCTTTCCTCTGATTGGCAACCCACACCGCCGTCTCTTCCTCAAATGCCAAATAACAGTCCGCCGCTGTCATAATTTGTCTGGTTTTAGATTAATTTATCATTCTTAATATTATTTTTCAGAACATGTTACTGATACATATTTATTGAAACTATGCCATCTCTCATTATGCAAACAATGAAAAGCTTTGACACAAAACAAATATCAGAGAATTAATGTCCATTGAATGCTTGAAACAAACACTAATATTCAATAAAAACACAGAGAAATGAAGATCAGAAAATATCCATTGTTAATTAAATGTTGAATATTTTAATCAAGTCAAATGTGGTCCAGAAGAATCACTCACTCCACAGTGTAAGCTGGATCATTTATGTGAGAGGGGTGCGATGTCTAGATCATTTACTTTATTGATCTTATCTGTTCTGTTGAAACTGAATAAGGAATTCAGAGTGGCTAAAAGAAGATACTCAGAGAAGCTGAAAAACATGTTTTCAGCTAATGACCCTGCATCAGTGTCGAGAGGCCTGAAAGACATTACTAACTTCAAGAGATCTTCCTCCAACACTGTAGTGGACCAACAACTGGCTAATGACTTGAATGTGTTCTACAGTAGATTTGAAAGGCTCAATCTCACACCTCACACCAGCTCTGACCTTCAGTTCACACAAACACCAACACTTCCTGCAACCCCCCCCCCCCCCCCCCACCCCCCTCCTGCTACTCAACTTAAGATCTCTGAAGAAGAGGTGTGCCTTGTTTTCCAAAAACAAAAGACAATGAAAGCACAGGGCACAAATGGTGTTTCACCTGCTTGTCACAAATCCTGTGCTAACCAACTGGCCCCATCTTCACACTGATCTACAATAGATCACTGGAGCAGTGTGAAGTCCCATGCTGATTCAAATGCCCAATCATCATTCCTGTACCAAAGAAACCAAAAATCACAGGACTTAATGACTACAGAACTATCACCTTGATGTTTGTGGTCATGAAATCATTTGAGAGACTGGTGTTGGCCCACCTGAAAAGCCATCACTGGACCCTTTCTAGATACCCTTTAGTTTTCTTATAGAGCAAACAGGTAATTGGAGGATGCAGTCAACATGGGATTGCATCATATCCTGCAACATCTGGACAGACCAGGGGCATATGCAAGGATCCTTTTTGTGGAATTTCAACACCATCATCCCAGCTATTCTCCAAACTAAATTACACCAACTCTCTGTGTTCCAACTCTATCTGTCAGTGGATTACCAGCTTTCTGATGGACAGGCAGCAGCTTGTGAGACAGGGGAAATTCACTTCCAGCACCTGTACAATCAGCACTGGTGCCTCCCAGGGATGTATGCTCTCCCCACTACTCTTCTCACTCTACACAAATGACTGCAACACCAAGGATCCCTCTGTCAAGCTCCTAAAATTTGCAGACAACACTACTGTCATCGGCCTCATCCAAGATGACAATGAGTCTGCATACAGAAGTGAGGATAAACAGCTGGGTGTCTGATGCAGTCAAAACAACCTGGAGCTGAACACGCTCAAAACGGCGGAGATTCTAAACAGCACTGTGGCATCAGTGGAGTCATTCAGGTTCCTGGACACTACCATCTCACAGGACCTGAAGTGGGAGACCCACATTGATTCCATTGTGAAAAAGGCCCAGCAGAGGTTGTACTTCCTTCACCAGTTGAGGAAGTTCAATCTGACACAGGCGCTGCTGATTCAGTTCTACTCAGCAGTCATTGAGTCTGTCTTCTGCATTTCAATAACTGTCTGGTTGGGTGCAGCTATGAAATCGGATATTAGAAGACTACAGAGGACAGTTCAGACTGCTGAGAGGATTATTGGTTGACGCCTGCCCTCCCTTCAAGAATGGTACACTTCCAGAGTGAGAAAAAGGCTGGTAAAATCTGGACCCCACGCAACCTCTCCTTTACATTTTTGAACTGTTGCCTTCTGGCCGACGCTTCAGAGCACTGAGCACCAGAACCATCAGGCACAAGAACAGTTTTTTCCCCCCTCAGGCGATCCATCTCATGAATGGTTAAAACTGCCTCATTGAACAATAATTATTTGCAATTCACAGTTTATTCTTTTTAAGTTTATTTAAAAAAAACTACCTCTTCTGCCTTTACATTCCCTTGCACTATATACACTCACCTAAAGGATTATTAGGAACACCATACTAATACTGTGTTTGACCCCCTTTCGCCTTCAGAACTGCCTTAATTCTACGTGGCATTGATTCAACAAGGTGCTGAAAGCATTCTTTAGAAATGTTGGCCCATATTGATAGGATAGCATCTTGCAGTTGATGGAGATTTGTGGGATGCACATCCAGGGCACGAAGCTCCCGTTCCACCACATCCCAAAGATGCTCTATTGGGTTGAGATCTGGTGACTGTGGGGGCCATTTTAGTACAGTGAACTCATTGTCATGTTCAAGAAACCAATTTGAAATGATTCAAGCTTTGTGACATGGTGCATTATCCTGCTGGAAGTAGCCATCAGAGGATGGGTACATGGTGGCCATAAAGGGATGGACATGGTCAGAAACAATGCTCAGGTAGGCCGTGGCATTTAAACGATGCCCAATTGGCACTAAGGGGCCTAAAGTGTGCCAAGAATACATCCCCCACACCATTACACCACCACCACCAGCCTGCACAGTGGTAACAAGGCATGATGGATCCATGTTCTCATTCTGTTTACGCCAAATTCTGACACTACCATCTGAATGTCTCAACAGAAATCGAGACTCATCAGACCAGACAACATTTTTCCAGTCTTCAACTGTCCAATTTTGCAAATTGTAGCCTCTTTTTCCTATTTGTAGTGGAGATGAGTGGTGCCCGGTGGGGTCTTCTGCTGTTGTAGCCCATCCGCCTCAAGGTTGTGCGTGTTGTGGCTTCACAAATGCTTTGCTGCATACCTCGGTTGTAACGAGTGGTTATTTCAGTCAAAGTTGCTCTTCTATCAGCTTGAATCAGTCGGTCCATTCTCCTCTGACCTCTAGCATCAACAAGGCATTTTCGCCCACAGGACTGCTGCATACTGGATGTTTTTCCCTTTTCACACCATTCTTTATAAACCCTAGAAATGGTTGTGCGTGAAAATCCCAGTAACTGAGCAGATTGTGAAATACTCAGACCGGCCCGTCTGGCACCAACAACCATGCCACGCTCAAAATTGCTTAAATCACCTTTCTTTCCCATTCTGACATTCAGTTTGGAGTTCAGGAGATTGTCTTGACCAGGACCACACCCCTAAATGTATTGAAGCAACTGCCATGTGATTGGTTGATTAGATAATTGCATTAATGAGAAATTGAACAGGTGTTCCTAATAATCCTTTAGGTGAGTGTATATATATATATACAGATTTGTATTTGCACTACTTATGTGTATGTGTGTATGCAATGGTGTAATGCAACGAAGTTATAATACTTTGTTACAGTACTTAAGTATTTTTTGGGAGAATCTGTACTTTACTTGTGTTCTTATATTTTTGTAAACTTTTACTTTCACTCAACTACATTTCCTAAATAGAATGTATACTTTTACTCCGATGCATTTCTCCTAAGCATCTTCATTACTACAAAATAAAATTGGAAGAACACAAGCAAGCAGGTTTGATGAATCACTGGTTGGGTCCTAGCTTGCAAGTTAGATCATTGGTTAATTACGTTAATGCATAAGTGTAAACAAGTGCTCTCAAACAAAGCCACAGTTAAGTTTGCACTCAAGCCCAGGCATGACAAATGCTATCGACTACATGAGAAGAGTTCTACTCTACAATGAGACCAATTTCATGATGGAAGCAGAAATAGCGTTGGCACCTGCTACTCCGGTGACAAATGGTGGTTGTGACGAAGATGAACACCCACACTCGTGGCCATATTTGCGAGAAATTTTTTCTCATGTTAGAATGAAAGATTTTTCATACCGGATGAAGTGCCTCTTATGCACGTGATCGACCACTCTCTGATGCAGTGATTGACCTCTCGGAAGAAGTGAAGCCTCAACCGCAACATTGCCATGGTCATGTTCAAGCAATGAGAACATGAACCATCCACAAATGCTTCCTCAATGTGCTTATGGCCCAGGCACGTGAGGCAGTGATCGTGACTGTCAGAGGCGGAGAGGTAACGACCGCATCCAGGAACGGCACAGAGACCGAAATGCATCTTTAAAAAGATGTTCAACGTCACTGTGCCTGCTTTTATAGAGGAAACACACTCTTTTAGAGGAAAAGATCTTTAAAGTGCTGTCAAAGCACCCAGGGATGTAGTCTGCAGCAGAGTGGAGAGAGAACCGCTGGAATGCGCCATATATCCAACAGCAATGCTTGTAGAGTTTGGTGAATGGAACGGCAGTGGTATTCAGCTTGCTGTCAATACAACCGCTCGGCTCCGAAGAAAAATTCTAATTAAAATTCTAAAAATCTCCCTTTTATACCCATATGTCGGGGGGAGTGGCATGCAAATTCAACTCGCCAATTTCTCATTGACCTTTTCTCAAAGATCTGAAGGTGAATCATGAAGGTGACAATGTTGCGTGAGTGACAGAAAGGGAACAACAACGCATTCGAAAGTAATAGTAAATCATCTCAACCAGGAGAGGAAGAAGAAGATGAAGAGGGGGGTGAAGAAGTGGAGTTTGTTGATGTGTCAGCACTTCTGGATGAAGATGATGCTTCTGAGTTCCAGCTCCCAAAGCACCAGCACTGTGCTTGTCACCTACTCAATCTAATAGCTACGGTTGATGGCATGAAAGCAACATCCAATGAGGCATACAAAATAGAGTACTGTTCAACATTTGGCAAGTGTTGAATATCCTTGCTCCCTCCAGCTGCTGCGCACAAATGCTACCAGGTGGAACTTGTTCCTGGTAGTCGAAAGACTGCTGAGGATAATCAAAGACAAGAGTGAGAGGGCCATCAGAGTCATCTGCACAGATTTAAAGGTTCCAATGTAAGTAAGAATTATGTATGTTTTATTATGTCATCATAATTAAACATAATGTCTTGAATGTCTTGAATGTCTTTAGAACTGTCAATGTGTTTCCCCACGCTTTCTGGGGCACTAACTGTTTCACAGTGTAACCCAACTTCCACTTATCGTTGGTCCATTTGAGTTAATTACTCGTCCAGCAATTTTTTTGTTGAATCTGATGAAATGGTTATATAGTGTTATAAAACAGTGTTGCTGTTTTTTTTCATCACAGGTTTAATCCATCTAAACTCGCATGAGTTGCCCAGGCAGCCAACATCTTGCAAGCAGAAGCAAATGTCCAGATGGGGTGGCTACTTCCAACAATCAACCTGCTGACCATCAAATTTGACCAAGTCAAGTTGCCATTGAAGTACTGCAAGCCTCTGGTAGATGCTCTACAGGTGGGAATAAAGAATTGTTTTGGCCACATGTTAGGAGACCTTGAGTTGAATTGCAGCCATGATTCTTCTTCCAAAATTCTTGGACAAAGGATGATATCACAATCAGAATGGGTAAGACCCCATGGGAATAGTGAAAAATAAGTGTATGGGTGTACATTTTAAGACTTTGCAATTTAATGTTGGCAAATTCACAAATTAATTATAAATGCATGGATAATGCATGCAACTAATATTTTTAAACCTCAAATTAAAGCAAACTAGTACAAAACCTTGAAATGGTTGAGGTCATGACATGTTAGAAAGATTTATTAATCCTATCATTTATATTTTCATCCTCTCTATATTTCAGGAACAGACTACATCAAGCAGCACATGGAAGAACCCTCCCTACAGCGAGGTGATGCCACTAGGTCCAGTTCATCTGCCCTGCAGTCGTCACAAGTACAAGACAGCTCCAAATAACTAGATGGATACTTGGCCTGTACATCAGATATCATGCACTTGATGAAATCCTTCCCAGCTGTGTGTAAGCTGTCTGTGAAGCTGAACACGCCTCTACCTGCCTCAGCGGCCTGTGAAAGGCTATTTAGCATTACAGGACCCAAGAAGAGTGAGACTGAATTCTTGCAATTTTGAAAACCAACTTCTTTTGAAGATAAACAGCAAATTTTTCAGTTTCAAGTAATGATTGGGTTGTTACGGTAGGGAAGGATGTGAGGAGGAGGGTGGGAGAGATGTACAGATGAATGAAGGAATGGGAAGAAAGGAAAAACTGGATATTGTTCTTTAAATTCTTGAAGTTGTGAAGACGTTGGCTGAAATACCATTTGATATTTTTGTTTGATTCCTGTTGCAACTTTCAGCCATAGTATTGACATGTTAGAGCAAACAATCAGTCTTGTAGTTATGCAAGCACACACACATGGTGCAAAAGCAGCCAAAGATGCTTCTCATCAGTGTTTCCTCTCCATTATGCAAAGATGCAAGCTTTTTGGAAGACAAATAACTGTTTGCACATCATTTGTGGGCTTTTTTGTTTTTTTCACACAATGCACTCAATGGACTGTAGTTTAGATTCTTTAAAGTCTGTTTTAGCAGCATTGTGTGACAAAATCTTTAGATTAACAATTTTGCCTGGTGTCTTCCAAAAATAAAAATTAAAAATTTGAAACTGAATTGTTTTTTTGTTTTTTTACACTTTACTACAGAAAGCTTAGTCAAGTCAAGTCATTTTTATTTCACACCGTGCTGCCCAGTGCAAGTCATTGTTTTTCATAAATTATTAAACTAAGTAAGTGTTAAGGCCCAGTGTTGAAAACATCCTGGTTACTTCTGTAACCTCCATTCCCTGATGGAGGGAAGTAAAACTCCTATTAATTTATCCCATTGACAAATTTATTTTCAAATATAACTTATAAACCTTTAAAGACAGATCCACCATGAGCTCTGAGGTTATTCATGGATGATATCTGCTTCTGATGAAGACATCCGTCTGCGTTATCTCAACTTAATTGTTTAAAAAAAAAACCTGTTCATGGTAAACAACTACATTACCCATGATACAGCAGAGAAATATCCACCAATCAGAGAACCGTGACGCACTGCGTATGACGTAATCGAGTTGGTCTCCCTTCACCCTTAAACTACTTATATATTTGTACGTATTGGGATATTTTGTAATAAAAGTAAATATATTGTTTCTATACTTATAATCAACAACCTAAAATCAATAGTTTCATATATATTTCCATTGTTTTTATTATTCAACGACATCATTCGCAATGCATCATGTTATTGTAGTTCATGCCCTCTTGAAGCACGATAAGTTCTTGTATCTCGATGTCTTTATCTCCTCCTTTATATCTTTTTTGCCTCAAAGACAAAGTTTGTATTGTTGTGATTCTTCTGGGAGCTGGTTGGTTTGGTTCATGACTCACAACTCTTTTATGAAGGACTTTATTAAAAGTCTACGAGGAAATGAACGGGGGAAACACAGACGGCTGAAAAAGTGGGCGGAGACTGTTGCGCTTTATTATTGTTACCAGACCTACTATAAAACTTATTTTCATAATCTTTGAAATCCTTCATTAAAGAATCTTTCTATAATTTCCTGACTAAACGTTCTCACCAGTTGTTTGCATCTTTTATTAATATTATTATTAAGAATACCTGGGTAAATTAATTAAAACAAAATTAAAAAACATTATGCTATTAATTAACCTTTAAATAAAATAATCATGACCGAAAGAACTAGGTCGCGAGTAGCCTACAAGCGGCCGAAATGGGTTTCCTCAGAAGGGTGGCGGGCTTCTCCCTTAGAGATAGGGTGAGGAGCTCAGTCATCCGTGAGGAGCTCGGAGTAGAGCCACTGCTCCTTTGCGTCGAAATGAGCCAGTTGAGGTGGTTTGGGCATCTGGTAAGGATGCCCCCTGGGCGCCTCCCTAGGGAGGTGTTTTAGGCACGTCCAGTTGGGAGGAGGCCTCGGGGAAGACTCAGGACTAGGTGGAGAGATTACATCTCCACACTGGCCTGGGAACGCCTCGGGGTCCCCCAGTCAGAGCTGGTTAATGTGGCTCGGGATAGGGAAGTTTGGGGCCCCCTGCTGGAGCTGCTGCCCCCGCGACCCGACTTCGGATAAGCGGTTGAAGATGGATGGATGGATAAAATAAACAGAAAGGGTTTGACAAATGTATTTATTCTGTGCCACGAATAAATTGCCGTATCCATGCCCACACAGGAGAAAGCTGGCAGCCTGGCACAGAATGCCACATGCAGGACCATATTAACGCACGGGCTTACCGGATTTTAACCTCCTTATCCTTATCCGGGGTTTAAGCATATCGGAACCCCGAACTTTTTATTTGTATGTTTTTATTTATTTATTTCTCGGAAAATGGAATAATCGCGTCGATTTCTCGTTTCTGTTGATTTCCGGTTAAAAATCAAACGGTCTAAACGCACACGGACCAGATCCATTGCTCAAATGAAGTGTAAAACAGTGTTTTCTACAGCACAGATGTCTGTGACAGCTCCCCGATTCTGCTTTACATTCAGTCCGAATCACTGGACAAAGAAAAGTGTTGATTTCTCTGATTTATTGTGCACACACTAAAGAAACATGCGCTATAATAATCATGTTATATATGAGGAAATGACAGTGGAAATGACGATGTCCTCTTCCTCCATGTTTATAGACGCACTATATTGACTCGCAGATTAAAGGTTTGATTTCAGAGCATTTGGTCTGTTTTGTGAAGCTTAGATTGAAGAAAATGACTGGCATGTTCGTTTTATCCTGTTTGTGCTTATGGCACATGTTTGGTAAGTTTCATATTATAATTAGTGCAATGAACTAACTTCATCTACAACTTTAACTATGAACTATTATTCCCAGAAAAAGTGATGCTCACACAAATCAAATCTCTGGGAAATATGATCTGGATTGTGGTGTTTGGTCTCCGCTGGTTTAAAGATATTTCAAACCATTAGCCATGGATTGGTTCACTGCAAATCATTCAAAACCATGTTAACCAAAAGTGTCTTTTGAATGATTCAGTTGTTTTAGAGCAAACCAACAATCTGACTGAATTACTGTTTCTGTTTGTTCTCCAGGTGTGTTTGGTGTTGATCCAGATGGAGTGAAGACAGTGTCAGGGACTGAGGGAGATTCTGTCACTCTACACACTGATCTTCCTGAAGTAGTGGGACGTGATGTGATACTGTGGACAACCCTTGGATTAAACATTGCGAGATTCAATAGAGCAGCCGAAAGCATTTCTACATTAGATGGACCTGATGGGATATTCAAAAACAGACTGCGTGTGACATTTCGCACCGGAGATCTCACCATCAGTGACCTCACAACTGAACACGCTGGACTTTATGAAGTTAAGATCATGCAGGGAAGTAAGGTCTCATACAAGAGATATAAAGTTGAAGTCCACGGTAAGCAGAAAAAAACAACTGTGTAATTTGCTCGTGTTTTCTGTTTGAATATTCTGTCAATAATGACAAATAAATCAGCTCTCTTGTTAACATTTTATTTTATTATATTTCTGTCTGTGTCTTCGGCGAGTGTTTTTCATTTTGCCTCTCATCCAGATGACTTCATCAGTTTATCAGTGAGCGGATCCCTTTGCATTTTCACACATTTGATCACATTATGGCATCACAAGAGTGATTTAATGCTGTGGGAGTTCAGTTATTGTCCAGATCAATAGTACTGAATCCCAGTCACAGCTGTAAATTAATGGGTTAAAAATAAAATGACATCATTGTTGGTATATAATAGGGTCTAGAGGTGACCGATAGTGGATTTAACCGTTACCGATAACTAAGGTTTTGGAAAAGGCTGATAAGTGATTAATCGGCCGATAGTTTTTAAAATGGATTTATATGATGTTAAAGGGTCATGAAACCCCTCGGTTTCTTCACAGTTTAGTTCACACCATTATTAGAAAATGTCTGGGAGGTGTGGGCGTGGTTAGAGCGGAGTGATGTGCAGAAGGGGGAGGGAACACAACAACTGTCCTATCTGGTCCAGTCAACTTTATTTCACTGATGCACTGAACACATTTTAATAATTGTTTGTGGCAAAACGCACATATCATTTTATTTTCTTACAGTAAGTTTTGCAAGCTCACGATACATCACAATACATGGATGGTGTTTGAGACGGTCAGTTCAAACCGCACCTCAAACAAGCCCAGTCCACCTCACGGCATATCTCAAAACTCTAATGTTAATAAATGCATGCTGCATGAACATTTTGAAAGTTTTGCCGTTGATGAGAAGCCTGTCCCCCGTCAGCATCGCGGACTACAATCTTGAACATCAATCGCAGTTTGGTTTCACCTCACACTGAAGCCCTGCTTGCTTGAGAGATTGAAGCACTCGTCATTTGAGAATCGAGGTTTTATTGATTATCATGTGATAGTGCCTTCTCATTGGATAAGGCCACGCAGCCTCATGAATAATGACACTGATGACATGTTGACATATCCTGTGACATTATCTCAATGTTGATTTTAAACCCACAAGATGAAAATAGTGCAAATCCCTAAATTAATCACTTTCCTCCTCAAATTTAAATTAATGGTTGCTGGTTGCTCTGGGTATCTCAGCAAGTAAAGCCGCTGACTATCACACCTGGAGTCGCAAGTTTGAATCAGAGTCATGTTGAGTGACTCCAGTCAGGTCTCCTTAGCAACCAATTGTCCCGGTTGCTTGGGAGGGTAGAGTCACATGGGGTAACCTCCTCGTGGTCACTATAATGTGGTTCTCGCTCTCGGTGGGGTGTGTGGTGAGTTGTGTGTGGATGCCGTGGAGAATAGTGTGAAGCCTCCACACGCACTACGTCTCCATGGTAACACGCTCAACAAGTCACGTGATAAGATGAGCGGATTGACGGTCTCAGACGTGGAGGCAACTGAGATTCGTCTTGTGCCACCCAGATTGACGTGAGTCATTATGCCACCACGAGGACTTAGAGCGTATTGGGAACTGGGCATTCCAAATTGGGGGGGGGAAAATAAATAAAGAATAAATAATGGTTGCTAACGTTATGTTCTTTCATGCGCAGCACATGCGTATATGGTAACATCTCAGAAATTGCGGTTATTGTTTTCGTGACCCTTTTAAAAAATGTCATAGTCTTTCCTTACTAAACATGTCCTCCGCCTTGCTTCACTGCCCACTTCTGTTCCAGTTGGATCACACAAATGTATATGCAACCATGGCTACAAGTGGGAAGAAATCCATGCTGGTACTCCCCCTAGCTGTCCGACCATCCCTCTGAGCACTTCACTGTGGTGTGGTGGTGTTAGGGTTCCTACACCTCCAAAATAACAACTTAACCCCTGGTTATGTGTAACACAAGTCATGGATTAATTGAGTAAACTGAGTAGGGTTTTTAGTGGGCAGTGTTTAAAACAAAAGGATATTGATTGAGCTGTAAGATTAATGATTAAGTGTCCATCCTGAACTGACTGCAGGGGTGCTGGAATATATAGCACCCTTTAATGTTTGGCCTAACTATTCTTCTTTATATTTCTTCTGAATATTTTCCAGCTCGCCTGCCCGTTCCTGTCATTAGTGGAAACTCTTCATGTGTGTTCCTGTGTTCAGTGGTGAATGTGACACAGGTGACTCTCTCCTGGTACAAAGGACACAGTTTAGTGAACAACATCAGTGTGTCTGATCGCAACAGAAGTCTCCCTCTACATCTGGAGCATGACGATGATTCTTACAGCTGTGTGGTGAACAATTCAATCAGCAAACAGACTCAACATCTTAACATTACTGAAGTCTATCAGACGTGTCCAGGTATGTCATTTCAGTTAATAAAGTGCATGTAGCAATATATTTTGGGAAATATTTTTTAAAAGTGCATAAACTCAATATTATTGTCACAAAACATTATTGTCTTGTTTTTGGGCAGTATTTAAAACTAAAGGATATTGATTGAACTGTAAGATTAATGATTAAGTGTCCTTCCTGAATTGACTGCGGGGGTGCTGGTAGATATAGCATCCTTTACTGTTTGGCCTAACTATTCTTCTTTATATTTCTTCTGAATATTTTCCAGCTCTCCTGCCTATTCCAGACATCATCGGAGACCCTACACATAAATCTAAATGTGTGTTGGTGTGTTCAGAGTTTAGTTTCACTGAAGCTGTGATCCGATTGGTCATTGCTGGTCTGGTGGTCGTGGCTACTGTTGTTGTACTGGTTTATGACATCATATCCAGAAGAACTGAACAGAAGAGATACATCACACACAACATCAGACTAGCAAACGATTAGACATCAATAAGTCTCACAAACAGTTTTCATGTTCAGTTTAGTACCATTTAAAGCGGTGTACCATTTTGTACCATTTCTTCTCAAGAGCAAGTCTCACAATTTGAGCAAAAATGAATGTGAAAAAATGATTTTTAAAATATGGTTGGTGAAAGTGGAACACACTTCGGTGTGGGGCTCGCCAAAGCTGAGACTTTATTAATTCCAAAAGAGATTAAAATATTTTTACTTTTTGACAGGAGTGGCAAAAAGATGGCAAGAGTCCGGTAAGGGATGGCATCCAGTAATTTCGTCTAACAGAGTGAAAGGGTGCGGGAGAGTGCGGAACATTGAAATAGACCACGCGTGACATGGACGTGTTAAGCCATTGCACACCATCCCCAGGATGCTAGTGGGGTCTGGGATGTGATGCCAAGTCTCATTCTCACATCTGTGCCACCCTTGTGGCCCGCCCCTGCCATGTAATATACAGGATAATGCCCTTCGCTTCATGTTGGGGTCCTGATCACCCTGTCTGGGTTTATTGTGCAATGAAAAATGGCTCATTGCGAGAACATGACCATGCTAATGTTGTGGCCGTGGCTTTTCTTCTTCTGCGGGAAGGTTTGTTCCTGGGTTCGGGGCACCACTGAAGGCTGTCCCTTACTTCCCGGAAGTGCACAACGAACTAACAAGGTCGTGGAGGGCACCTTTTGCTGCCCAAAACTGACTTTCCAGTTCGTATACTTTCACTACACTTGATGGCTGCCTCCGCTCTGCATCACATGGCCCTCCTGCAAGTACACCAGGCCAGGGCACTGAAAGAGCCGCACGTTGTTAGTCCTGATCCCGATGTGATGCAGGAGCTACGCTCAGTGACCAACTTTGCCCTCCGGGCCATGAAGGTCACAGTGTGAGCACTCGGACAAGCGATGTCCACCTTGGTGGTCCAGGAGATAGCTGAAACTGGTCGAGATGAGGGACGCTGACAAGGTTTGCTTTCTCAAAAAAATCCAGACAAAGGCTCCTTAGCGCCCCCTGAGATGGACAACCCATGGAGCTTTCACTTCTGCAGCCTCAATGCCACAGCGGATGCTCTGTCGCGGCAGGCAATGCTCAGTGACGAGTGGAGACTCCACCCCTGTGTGGTCCAGCTGATCTGGAGTCGATTCGGCAAAGCACAGGTGGACCTGTTTGCTTCCCGGAATCCTCGCACTGCCCGCTCTGGTATCCCCTGACGGGAGCCCCCCACGGGACAGATGCACTGGCACAGCTGGCCCCAGGGGCTGCGCAGTGGTAGACAAGGTCACTCAGGCCAAGACTCCCTCTACGAAGCAGCTATTTGCCTAGAAGTGGCGTTTGTTCGCAAATTGGTGTTCTTCCCGAGGCGAAGGCCCCCAGAGATGTGCAGTTGGTTAGTGCTTTCTCTCCTGTCCCCCTCCACCTTGTGGCTGCTATAGTGGTGCACCAGGACGCGGTGGACAGTAAGTCCTCGAGGAAGCAGGACCTGATCATCAGGTTTCTCAGATTGCGCTCACCTCCATCAAGAAGGTTGGGGACCTGCAGGCATTCTCTGTTAGCGATACATGAGGTGGTGAGCCTGCAAGCGAAGCTGCCCCAAAAAGAAGCAGACCCAGCCTTATTGTTGCTGTGACCAGTGCGTGCTTTGCACATCTATTTGGATCGCATGCTGAGATCTAGATGCTCCGAGCAGCTCTTTGTCTCCTTTACCCGGCGCATATAATAGCCTTAGATGTCCCCAGCCGAATCTAATACTCTGTGGAGAGAAAACATGGAGAGAAAAGGCAGCAGCTGGCGCAGCCTGCTCCCATGCTAGTTATGTCACTTCCCCCCCTCAGGGGTGTGGGGAACAATTTTGGGGCATTGGGGGAGGCTACATGCAGACTGATGCACCTGCTATTGTGCATGCAGCAGTTTTCTTGCACCTGCATCGGCAGTTCACGTAACACAGTTCAGCTGTTGTTGCGTTTTTGTAAAAGACCCCCCTAGTGTCACTACATCGACACAACGTCGAGAGAGTGACAGAAGGGGAATGTCTCGGTTACTGTCGTAACCTCCATTCCCTGATGGAGGGAACGAGACGTCGTGTCCCTCTTGCCACAACGCTGTACTACCCGCTGAAATGGCCAGGACATTGTCTCAGCTCCTCGGCACAAAACCTGAATGAGCGGATGCATTCCAGCTCCTTTTATACCCTTATGTCTGGAGGAGTGGCATCCAAATTCCACTCGCCAATTCTCATTGGCCTTTTCTCAAAGATTTGAGGTGTTTGGGGCTCCAAAAGAGCAAACCCTTGTGTCACTACATCGACACAACATCTCCTTCCCTCCATCAGGTAATGGAGGTTACGACAGTAAACAAGAAGTTTTCTATAGAGTGGGAAAATCTCTTTATCCATGAACCAACTGCACACATGCAATAATAAACACAATTTCAGGAGCAAGACTTTTGTCCACTTAACAGAACAAACAACATTAATTTGGGTCACGCACTGACTGAATTAAACTCAAAACCACAACAGGTTTCACTTTGACTCAAAACTGAGCTGATAAAATGTTACACCGCATTCAGTGGAAGCACAATTCATACTTTCTTGAGAAAAATGCCCTGATGTTTTCTGTAATACAATGCATTAAAATGAGACTTCAGTTCAGAGCTAAAATCAAATTCCAGCATATGTCCATTTGTTTCTTCACTGGTGGAAGGGTTTTGACAGTAGGTTTATTGTGATTAAGTATAATTCAGAAGCTGTCTTGTGTAGATGGAAAGACAAACCTCAAGATTCATGTTAGCAGGAACAGAAACCCTTAGACCCATATAGTACATGCTCACACATTTATGCAGAACTCAGCTCACATTCACACATTTATATTATTTTCATGTCTATATTCAGGTCAGTATTTCATTGGTTCTTTTTGCAACTCATATCACACTGAATAAACATTTATCACTTTGAGTGGCGAATACTTCCTGCAGTTTTGTGTCTTTTTCAACACTAATTAAACAGACCCATTATAGGCTAACTTTAAAAATCATTGTAAGGTTTAGATTGTGCATTCATTAAATGCAAACTCACCTTTAAGGATCTCTGAATGACCATTAGTGGTGTCGGCTAGGCAAGCATCCCTTACTCATACTAGGGATTATGGATTTAAACAAACCCTTAACTGTAATTACTTCAGTGTGTAAGTCGTCCATGATAGCTCAAATCACGTGTCTTGTTGAGATGTATGCCGTAACTTTACTAAGAGATCACACTTACCATTTTTACCTGGTGGATAACAGGGACGTCGTTAGGCCTATTTTAGGGGGGCTGAAGCGTCCCCAAAATGTTCCTAAGCCCCCCTAAATGATAATAAGAACAACAATAACAATTCGATTTATCAATAACCATATCCTCATTCATATTTAGAATTAGACGCAACAAATTATATATATTAATCCAGCTACAAAAAATAGCCGAAAAGTCAGAAGTTGGACAGAAGTACAAAGAGTCGTTGTGCTATCAAGATGATGCACCGCACCGTCTCGTTGCATTGGTGTGAACTGTTGCAGACCAGAGCGCTGCAAGTAACTGGAGGATTCATCTCGTCTCGTCGTTACTGGAGTTTGGTCTGAAGTTGATCTCGCTATGCACCCTCCCGCCCACACACACCGATACACACACTCCCCCCGCCCACACACACCGATACACACACTCCCCCCGCACACACACCGATACACACGCTAATGGTGAAAAGAAGATTTGTAAGTGTCGTGATAGAGTAAAATTGTAAGTTGTTTTTAATTACCTGCTTACCTTTAGCTACATTTCTTGAGGTAAAGGAAAGGGGATATTTTGGTTTGCTATGGAAAACTGTAGTCTAGCTAGAGTGAACAAGCAAAATACAACAAATGATTAACTTAGCAAGCTAATCACAACTCTTTATTCTTTGCCAATAATATAACCTATCTCTATAATAGGCATATAAAACAATATCAATCCCCATAGAATGCTATTACCGTTGTATCCTTCAATTCATTGAGCATTTTTTGATGCTTCCACCAATGAAGTAGACAATAAATAAAAAGTAACTGTTGACTGTGGTTTTGAAAATGATTTAATTAATTTTCCTTTATTTGAATACTGCCTTTTTGTTGTTGATTTATATCATACATTGTATACATCATTTGACAGAATAAATCATCTTTAATTGAGAAACGCTCAAACCTGTGTTGTCACATTTCACTATGACCTTAAAATTCTGGTACTTGGGTTAAACTGTATGCAAGCCAAACTACACAGTGAAATTACACTCTGATTGAACCAATCCACAGCACAGTTACAGTAATTAGAGTAATTAAATAGCATTCTGTGGACAACTTATCTTATATAGAGAGGAATTAGATATAGTATGCTATTACTTTATCATACATTTACATGAGCAGACAGATAGCATTTAAGTCATTGCTTATAGAATAACTCATCAGGAGCAAAGTCTGGCCTAAGTAAATGCCCCCATGCAGCTTTGATGTGTCTAAAAGCAACATTACAGTAACTTTTCTTTAACAGAGTAGAAATGGAAGAAGAGGATATGTCTGTCACGTTTTACTTGTTAACATCTTGGTTTATTGACTGGTTGTTGACATAATGGTAGCTCTAGATGTGAGTGCAAAGATTTAGCAAACGCAAGTTACAAATACCCTGGAGGCTAAGCCCCCCCTGTCTTCCAATCCTAGTGACGTCCCTGGTGGATAATAAAATGGGCAGAAGAATTCCCCTAGACCTACACTGAAGAAAGGATTTATGCCTTTAATAAATCTTATTAGATTTAGAATCTCTCACTCCATTAAAACCAATTAGATCAAAATACTTGATCAAAGGCATTAGATGAGATTATTTATAGGTCAATAAATGAGGAAACTGGAGGGGTTAATGATGGCACATTCTGGTCTTGGTAAGTGACAACCAAACATGGTGTTATTAAGTACTGAAGAAATAACTTGACTAAAGTTTACACATATATTAGTGCTTGTGTTATTGTTTCCTCACTTCACTGTTCACACTGACTGAACTTTTTGTGAATTTGTGTTCGAGTGGGCCACTTCCTGTACAGCTGCTTTACAGTGATGATTTCATCCAACTTCTGCATTGGCAGACACACTGTGGCAAAATCTTGTATACATAGCAGGGTTTCTGTTAGTCAGTAATTAGTACCGCTGCTCCCTTTACACATATTACACAGTCTGCGTAGAGAACCAACTCCCCAGGGGGTACCAGAAAATCTACTGGATGCTTTTACTGGCACGTTATATGTTATTCGAGACCCAATAGCAGTCACGGATCACAGACGATCTTAGCCAACGCATAGTCATGTTGTACATAAGAAAGTGCGCTCTTGCGTTGCTCTGGCAGTTACAAACCTCACACCACAAGGGGGCAATAGATTTTATTTTAGGCCTGAACACGAAACCGGTGCTGCATCCGAAACTAGGAAAATGCTGCCTTCTGATGCTGCATTCACAATGCCAGCGGCTTTATTGCTGCATGTCCCTAGTGGGTGGTGGTTAGGTCGCTAGTGGTGTGTATGGAGAGTCTAAACAGCACTGTTTCTTTACAATTAATGTCATTATTAAACTATTAGGATCACGTGAGCTTTACCATCTTCTCTCGTATTGGCTGGAAGTCGCTGGAAGTCGCTGTGCTCTCATCCAAAATGAATGGGATGGTGTCGCTGTCTCGCACGATGTCGCTGGCATTGTGAACGCAGCTTGAGGCTTTATATGGAGGCAGGATGACAATAAGGTGCTTTTCAAACTGTACAAATCCTTACAAATTCCTTTAATTCAAAACAGCTGTCAGTTAAACCAATAACTGATCAGGTCAGCTGCCTATGTTTTCGCCCAGATGTGGTAGAGGTGTCGATAGTTGTGGATTGGGGAGAGACACAGAGTAAAAACAAGTTTGTTTGAATGGACTGGGGACAAAAAGTTGTATATATTAAAAAATATATATATTAAACTCAAATTGCTGTCCGAGTCCACCATGGCAGTTGTTAAAAGAAGAAAATCTGCTCAAGCGCCCCTTGAGGCAATGCTGAGAATGCAGTGCATACTCGCGTTGGGTTATGAATTGAGCGCTGACACATTTCACAACGCAACGACATGTTAAATCGAGCTTGCGTAAGGTGCATTTGCATTCACATACATGTGTAGAGTATGTTTGGGCCTTTACACTTTATGCTCATACCGCGGCTCGCAGAGCAAGACAGGTGTTCAAATGTCAGCTGTCTTGCCGCTGTAATCATGTTACAAAGTTCTGTGCTCTATCTGTGCATTGCGGGCATGTTCTACTCCTGTGCTACATTAATCAAATGCTTGGCGCAGGTATCAGCATAATGTCTCCTGCCATCTATTTTCCTGACGGTCAGTAGGCCTATGTGACATTAGCGGCATTTGCGCATTTGCCAATTTCTTCTGTTCATGCTGGTGTTCTGGTTTTGCTGGAATATGTACTACATAAAACCCCTCAGAAACCATCAAAACAATCCAGGGCTACGTTTCAGACATGTCTGATACTGCATAGCCAGTTCAAATTCAAATAAAACTGACTTAAAAAGTGAGTTCTGTAACTTAAAGATAACTTTACTTTTGAGCTCAGCACCTTTCAGCCCTCGAAACTCTCAGAGTGGAGGCAGGGTAAAGTCTTCAAAGTAGTCGGGCATAAGAATGATCATTTATAAGTGGAACGCACCCTGAAAGTGGAGACCAGTTTGGTGGCCTATACTAAATCCAGCAAAGCACTTAACCCTCATGCACTGTTCGGTCATTTTTGACCAAAATCAATATTATTTCTTCAATTTAACTGGCTTATTTTATCTGGCGGGGATGAGACTTGGTGAGCTTTCGTTCATTTGATATCTGAAATAACACAAAGAAATTGGCGTTGATTTGATAAGTCTAAGAGGTAGAAAAAGTGGTTTGAAATGTGTAAAAAAAAATAATCAATAAATCAGCCACAATGCAGAACACACACACACACACACACACACACACACACACACACACACACACACACACACACACACACACACACACACACACACGCATACACACGTTCATCATGTTACATGAGGTTATTGCTTGTTTATTCAGGTATGCAAAAACGAACAAAAATTAACCTTAAATAAGTCAAACAAAATGCTAAACTTTGAGAAAAGTAGTCTTTTATCATGTTTAAATATATATCAAAATGCAGAACTTCTGACAAAATCTAGAAATCATCTTCTCTTCTATCAGGGATGAATAAGTAACTCTCTGCAGCCATCTAGTGTTAACTTGTAATTTCATCATTTATTTTTTTTTTTAATAGACAGCACAGTTTGATTCTTGAGACTAAACTTTCAAACGGTAGGCTATATAATGTATGAGGATTGGTTAGGATCTTATTTGAGAAAATATTAATTTAAAAATGCCAAATTTCAAGGTCGTGTAGGTAACAAAATAGCATATTAAAAATAATAATGATAAGACCTAAATACCCCAAAATCCACCCAAAATGTACAGCTTTTGTGCTTTTACAAGATTTAATTTATAGTTGTTACATTTCTTGTAGAACAATTTAAAAAAATGGCATATTTATTGTTTCCGGTCTTCTCCCATGCAATAGGTGGCGCTAATGCTTACATGGAGCGAGTGGCCATTAAACGCCAGAAGAAGAGTGACGTTTCAGTCTAACTGAAGTCTCGTTTAATATCGTTATTAGAAACTGGTTTGTTCGGAGCGCATATAGTTTGAACTTTAGACGGGACTATAAATGAGAGATAAAGACACTGACCGACCCTCTTCAAAATCCAGTAAGTGTCAGACAAAAATAAATGTTTCTCTCTTTATCTCCCCGCAGCATCTGCTGAATGTCTAATAGATGTATCGCAGATGAGAAAACAAAGTCAAATAGACGTCTGTGCGATCAGCGGAAAGAGGTTTTACAACATCAGTTCATTTGCAATTTGATTCTTTATTTGATTGTTTATATACAGGTCCATCACTTCTAACAGATATGATGAAATGTGTCTTCATGACAATAATTCGCTGTTTTCTCCTATTCATCATGTTAATATATTAATATTGTCTGTACATTGACACATAAAGCACATTATATTGGTGTGTCAGACTTATGCAAACTGTAACTTTTGACATCTGTTAGAAATCTTACAGCAAATGTATTTCATTAATCGATGATTAGTGATGACAAACACTCAAATGATAAATTAGAAGTTAAAACTGAAATTGTGCAAATTTCTTTCATTAATTGAGTTTCTTCTCATCTTAATCCATACGATTATGAGGGGCAGCTGAATATAAAATATCATAAATAGATATATAGGCTATGTGAAAAGGGCCAGTTAGGCTTTTCAGGATAACTACATTTGGTGGATGATATATTGTCCCAGAAATAATTGCAATAAACTATTTTGTCATTTTTAGATCATTTTATGCCACTAATGGTCTAAATGGTCAAATAAACTGATAGCATAATAATGCAAGTACACCCTTTCAAAGAGCAATGGACTTTAGGGCTGAAACAATTAGTCGATGTTATCGACAACGTCGAAAATAAAAAGTTGTCGAATAGTCGTTTGATGTCATTTAAGAGAACATGAGATCACATTAAACTCTAATGATGATGCACGATTGACGAATGACACAGATCACAGTCCAGATGAACTCTAAACTTCCCAAACAGCTTCAGATGATGTCAATCACACAGTACGAGGGAATATAATGCAAAAATACCAAATAAGTAAATACAGAATATCTCGTTGTGGAATAATTGGAGCCGGAGCTCTTAAAAGGAAACATCCCAGAATTACATCTTTAATGCAGTTATATTTAATGTGTTATAGCTTTATTAAAGTTCAAACAATATGGAAGCAGATCATGTAATTAACTACAAACTCTGAAGCGGTAATTTCTCTGTGTGGTCAGCACCTCTTCTATGTGTGAATGTCCCGATCTAAGTGGGGAGATTGACACTTCACCGGCTGATGCACACTCTGTCACGGGACGCTCATCACTCGAGCGCACACACTTAATGCAGCTAGACTATAACATGATGACTCATGACTTATTGAATCATAATATATGTGTCACTGTGCATTTTTATCATGAAGAAAATTGTCAATACACAGCTTTATTAATTAGAGAGTTTTTTTTTTGAGAGTTAATGATAGATTCAAGACAACAGAAAGGTGAGAGAGTCTTCGCACCATTATAAATAAGTTGATTTTGGCTTGTTGTCCAATAAAAATATCTAAATCTCATTTAAAACCATGTATATAACTATACTGCAGAAGAAAAAAATTGTTATCTGAGAAAATTGAATATAATATAAAAAGTGTGAAAAATACACTTATATTTAAGATACATTCTCTTAAAGCAAGTCTAAATATATTATATGTTGCTTCTCAAGTATCTTATTTTAAGGATTTTAGACTATTTTAAATGGAAAACAAGACAAAAACAAATTTTTTTTACAGTGAATTTCTTTACTGAATTGAACTTAATACAAATAAAATTTTCTCCATTAATTGAGTGAATGTCGTTTAGAGGTATTTTTGAATGATGATTTCGTCCTCTATTGTTAGGAAGCACATTTAATACAACATTTTAAGTCTGAGCACAAGCTGAATAATTGGCGAGGAGCTAAAAATTAATCATTGCAATTATCACTCTTATAATTGTTAGATTAATTCATTATCAAACTAATCATTAGTTGCAGCACTAATGGACTTTTAATTCTTAAGAATATTCAGACATTTGAATGTCAAAAAAAAATTCAAGTCAGGCTCGTATCCTTCTCCAACTGCGGTTCTTGTTCCCAGCTCGGAAAAGTGGATATGATGGTTATGTTTTACACTCACCTAAAGGATTATTAGGAACACCATACTAATACTGTGTTTGACCCCCTTTCGCCTTCAGAACTGCCTTAATTCTACGTGGCATTGATTCAACAAGGTGCTGAAAGCATTCTTTAGAAATGTTGGCCCATATTGATAGGATAGCATCTTGCAGTTGATGGAGATTTGTGGGATGCACATCCAGGGCACAAAGCTCCCGTTCCACCACATCCCAAAGATGCTCTATTGGGTTGAGATCTGGTGACTGTGGGGGCCATTTTAGTACAGTGAACTCACTGTCATGTTCAAGAAACCAATTTGAAATGATTCGAGCTTTGTGACATGGTGCATTATCCTGCTGGAAGTAGCCATCAGAGGATGGGTACATGGTGGCCATAAAGGGATGGACATGGTCAGAAACAATGCTCAGGTAGGCCGTGGCATTTAAACGATGCCCAATTGGCACTAAGGGGCCTAAAGTTTGCCAAGAAAACATCCCCCACACCATTACACCACCACCATCAGCCTGCACGGTGGTAACAAGGCATGGTGGATCCATGTTCTCATTCTGTTTACGCCAAATTCTGACTCTACCATCTGAATGTCTCAACAGAAATCGAGACTCATCAGACCAGGCAACATTTTTCCAGTCTTCAACTGTCCAATTTTGGTGAGCTCTTGCAAATTGTAGCCTCTTTTTCCTATTTGTAGTGGAGATGAGTGGTACCCGGTGGGGTCTTCTGCTGTTGTAGCCCATCTGCCTCAAGGTTGTGCGTGTTGTGGCTTCACAAATGCTTTGCTGCATACCTCGGTTGTAACGAGTGATTATTTCAGTCAAAGTTGCTCTTCTATCAGCTTGAATCAGTCGGCCCATTCTCCTCTGACCTCTAGCATCAACAAGGCATTTTCGTCCACAGGACTGCCGCATACTGGATGTTTTTCCCTTTTCACACCATTCTTTGTAAACCCTAGAAATGGTTGTGCGTGACAATCCCAGTAACTGAGCAGATTGTGAAATACTCAGACCGGCCTGTCTGGCACCAACAACCATGCCACGCTCAAAATTGCTTAAATCACCTTTCTTTCCCATTCTGACATTCAGTTTGGAGTTCAGGAGATTGTCTTGACCAGGACCACACCCCTAAATGCATTGAAGCAACTGCCATGTGATTGGTTGATTAGATAATTGCATTAATGAGAAATTGAACAGGTGTTCCTAATAATCCTTTAAGTGAGTGTATATGAGCTTTTATGTCATTTTATCCCCTCCCCTTTTCTCCCCAATTCCCAATGCACTCTTAAGTCCTCGTGGTGGCGTAGTGACTCGCCTCAATCTGGGTGGTGGAGGACGCATCTCAGTTGCCTCCGCGTTTGAGACCGTCAATCCGCATATTTTATCACGTGACTTGTTGAGCGTGTTACTGCGGAGACATGGCATGTCTGGAGGCCCACGCTATTCTCTGTGGCATCCACGCACCCCACCGAGAGCAAAACCACACATTAAAGGGACCACAAGGAGGTTACCCCATGTGACTCTACCCTCCCTAGCAACCAGGCCAATTAAGTTGCTTAGAAAACCAGGCTGGAGTCACTCAGCATGCCCTGGATTCTAACTCACAACTCCAGGTGTGATAGTCAGCATCAAGACTCGCTGAGCTATCCTGTTGCCACTGTTTTTAAACAAAGTCGACATACAGGCTCATTCACGTTAATGAGCTCTCCTCTCTCATTTGGCTTAAAGCCACAATGTTCCCACACTGGAGTTGTGGAATGCAGCTTTGAAACCAAGTCCATTTGGGTTTATTCTTACAAACTTTCTGGCTGGAATTATGCAGTAGTCAGGAAAAACACTTATTAAAACACCTATTAGCCTTGAGTACCACACAATCTTCACCTGTCGCTGTCTGCTCTGATTGTGTGGAGGAGCTGCCTGAGCCCCGCCTCCAACACAGAGAGTAGACGAGAGGACAGAATCAGTGCGACTGGCTTAAATGTTGGTGACATTCTTATGTAAACAATCATGCATGTAAACACAATGGGGACTATCGAGGTCAGCTAAAATGGTCATGTCCATATATCATACGATAAGTCGATGGCGTAATTATCGTGACAGGCCTACTGCCAGTAAATTTGAGCGTGTTGTTAGCGCAACCACATATCGTCGCTCCACTCCGCTTATTCCACTAGGTGGTGTGCCTGATTGGCGTTTGCAGAATGTGCAGTTTCACTTTGTCAGTGAAATCCAATGGGATTCATTGTTAATAGTTCTTTCTCTTCTCAAATCATGGGTGTTGTGCAAGTCAGAGACAAGCAATTAGTTTATACAGTAACACAATATTAATGTTTTAATTTAGGAAGAGTTCAGAAATCAATATTTGCTGGAATAATCCTGATTTTCAATTACAGCTTTCATGCATCTTGGAATGCTCTCTACCAGTCTTTCACATTGCTGTTGTGTGCCACTCCTGGAGCAAAAATACAAGCATCTCGGCTTTGTTTGATGGCTTGTGGCCATCCAGTTTCCTCTTGATCAAATTATAGAGGTTTTCATTGGGGTCCAGGTATAGAGATTGGGCTGGCAATGACAGGGTCTTTATCTGGTGGTCCTCCATCCACACCTTGATTTACCTGGCTGTGTGGCATTGAGCATTGTCCTGCTGGAAAACCAATCCTCAGAGTTGGGAAATATTGTCAGAGCAGAAGGAAGCAAGTTTTCTTCCAGGATAGCCTTGAACTTGGCTTGATTCATGCATCCATCACAAAGATATATCTGCCGATTCCAGCCTTGCTGAAGCACTCGCACATCATCACCCATCCTCCACCAAATTTCACAGTGGGTGTGAGACACTGTGGCTTGAAGGCATCTCCAGGTCTCCTCCTTACCATTCGACGACCAGGTGGAGGATCGGTCATGATATGGGGGGTACTTCAACAAGGCTGAAATCGGGCAGATTCTTCTTTGTGAAGGGCACATGAAACAAGCCAAGTACAAGTTTATCCTGGAAGAAAACTTCCTTCTGCTCTGACAATATTCCCAAAACTCTGAGGACTGTCTTTTCTAGCAGGGCCACACAGCCAGCTCAATCAAGGTGTGGATGGAAGAACACCGGATCAAGACCCTGTCATGGCCAGCCCAATCTCCAGACCTAAATCCCATTGAAAACCTCTGGAATGTGTTCAAGAGGAAGATGGATGGCCACAAACCATTGTATGACAGCCCTAGTTTATTTAAATGTTGAATATATTGTGTACAAATGTGTGTTCACTCAGAATAATAGAATGCATAGCTTTAATGGTTGTGCCAATAAAGGGTTAAAAGTCAAGAGTTAGTACCCCAACTGGCATTTTTCTAATGGGTTAGGCTGTTGGTAGTCAGCCATCTACAATTAGTCATTTAGCAGATGCATTTTTCAAAAGCGACTTACAAATGAGGTACATCAAAAGTCATTTGTCTTACAATAGACAACAAAATATGCAGTATTGCACTCCCAAGATCCAAAACTAACTCAAGTAGTACAGAATAATCATACCAGACCAAGTCACTTTTGTTTAATAAATGCAGTTAATTTGTTTTAATAAATGTAAGAATATAAAATCAAACATGAATTTAACATGAGCACTAAAACACATATCACAAAACATACATTCAGTAAGTTTTTGTGTAACATTTCAGCCAATCTCCTCCTCCCACACAGAGATCACAATTCACACCTTCTGTGAAGCTCCTCCCACAGTAATCCACCAATAAATGCTGTGAATATCTCCATCAGCCTACAAGAGAAGATCTGTATTCAATCAAACAAGAAGAATTGAAATCTGAAATGAAAGAGTTTGTGAAAGAGGAAGGTGAGAACATGAGTGATCCAGAAGCCTGGAGAATAAAACATGAAGATAATGAGGAAGAAAGAGGTTGGTGTCCATTCTTGATTCTAAACAAACAGGAACAATTGAAATCTGATATGAAAGAGATTGTGAAAGAGGAAGGTGAGAACACGAGTGATCCAGAATCCTGGAGAATAAAACATGAAGATACTAAGGAGCTAAAAGGTTGGTGTCCATTCTTGATTCTTCATTAATTAGTTTGCACAGTATGTAAAAATCTTTCGGATTTATGTTACCAGGACGGTGTGTTCATTAAAATACAAATTCAAATCCTTTGATCTCAATACAGAGGTGTCAATTCACATGCACCAGTGGTACTGTGATTGCTCGCACCATGCTCATGCGAAAACCAGGCTTCAGCCGCTTTCAGATCAGGTGTTGAGTTGATTAAATGGTATTCATCCTGCGTTCAGGGCTTTACAAGCACTAAAATTACTTTTCATCTGAAAGAAGAATTTGTGTGATTAAAGCCTGATTTTCATGTGAGCCCTCACAGAATCACTATGGAGCCACACCTTCCACCATCACCCCTGGAAAATCATCTTCCTTCCTTATCGCAGCTGCTAATGGTTCCAGGTGTGCCGGGTCCCCCTATCCAGAGTTAAATAATCTGAAATTAGTCCATTTGTTTGTACTGCCGCTACCGGGTGTCTATAAAGTAACTTAATAGATAATCCCATTCTACCATATCAAATGCCTTTTCAGCATCAAGTGAGATGGCAGCGACCGGAATCTGATAATTCACCACTAACCACATAATATTGATGAAATGCCTAGTGTAATCAGAAGAGCTATGGCCCCAAATCAACCCCACCTGATCTATATGTATAAGAGATGTCATAACTTAATCAGTTAACCAAAATTTTTGACAGTTTTTTTTACGTCTAGCTGGATCAAGGAAATTGGACAATAACTCTTACACTCACTTGGATCTTTGTCCTTTTTAAGAATCAGACTGATCCGGGCTTGTCATGGTTGGCGGAAGCTTTCCGTTCTTTAAAGATTCAGAATAAACTTCTATCAAAAGTGCAGCCAGTTCTGTAGCATAAGATCTAAAAAAAATTCAGCGGCAAAGCCATCTGGCCCAGGAGCCTTGCTTATAGGCAAGGCCTTAATTACCTCGTCAAGCTCCTACAAAGTTAGCTCAGAATCAAGAGAATGTTTTTGCTCAGTCGTCAGTTTAGAGAGTTCTAATGGTTTCACAATAGTCTAATATCTTCATCAGTAGACGAAGACGTGGAGCTGTAGAGATCAAGATAGAATTCTTTAAAAGCATTATTAATATCAATGTTTGAGGTAAGAATTTCACCACCAGCAAATTTCACTAAGGGAATAGTAGAAAAAAATGTGTCCCCCGACTCAAAGCATGACTATCTTGCCCTGAATAGCCAAAACTCAATCTTCTGTGACAAAATAGTGTATCTGTATTTCAATCGTGTCAATTCATTGTTGCCATCAGACAACATTCGGCGCTTGAGCTCTGTCTCAGCACTGTTTATATTCCCTAAGTTCCCATACTTTGGATTTTCGGTGATCCGACCTTAAGTTGGGAAGACTGTGGCTCATGTGGTAGAGCGGGTTGGTGGTTCGATTCCCGGCCCACATGACTCCACATGCTGAAGTTTCCTTGAGCAAGACACTGAACGCCAAGTTGCTGCCAATGGCAGACTAGCCTTGCATGGCAGCACTGCGTGTGACTGGGTGAACGAGTCACAGTGTAAACCACTTTGAATACCGCTAAGGTTAAAAAGGCGCTATATAAGTGCAGACCATTTACCATTTAAGTGCCTCCCAAGCCACGTCCACAGGGGATACTGAGTACCAGTTGGTCTCCATATTAACATTGATTTCAGCCTTTAACATTTGTTGAAATTCTGGATTTTGCAAAATGGATACATTAAAGCGCAAAATATATGATTTTTTTCTCTCCATATGAGGCAACACCTCAACACACTTTTGTTTCACTATGATCAAGGACTGAGTCCATCAAAAGATTAAAGTCTCCTCCCAATATTATATCATGAGGGGTGTCAGTGGCTTCAAGATCCATAAAAAAAAGAACTGATCATCAGCGTTAGGTGCATAAATATTAGCCAAAATCAACATTTGGCCCTTTGACAAACTATTATGACTCTTCCTTATTTATCTTTAATCTGTTTGAGACATTTGAATTGTAGATGCTTGTTTATCAACTGGGGAGAGAGGAAGTGGTACGGGCCATCATCTTGTGATTTGTTAATATTAAACACCTGTCTCGTTTCAGTGACGATGGAGACTGGCTTTAAAAGGCATTCGGTGCGACAGACAAGTAGAGAGAGACCAGAGACGCAATGAGGGTTTTGTACAATATTTGTTGTGATGCTGAAAAGTCAATACGTTGTTGTGAAGCTGAAAAACGATTACATTAAAAGTTGACTGACGTGAACTGTGAATCTGGCTCCTGTGTCCTTTCTACTCAAACCCCCTCTACACTGGTGCAGATACCCGGGATTAAGGAAGAAGTCGGGCCGCTATGGACACCTCAATGCTGGATGAAGTCATCCGTGCCCTGACCGGCATCCAAGAGTCTCACCAGAAAGCTCTCCTTGAGCAGGAACAACTCTTCCAGGTGCTCCTCTAAGCCCAGGCTGAGGATCGGCAAGCCTTACGGAGCTGGCTAGCTCCAGGTGGATCCTCCACCACGAATCCGGAAGCAGCAATGAAGCCGCACCTCCTGCTCACCAAGATGGGTCCTCAGGATGATCCGGAGGCGTTTGTGAGCCTTTTTGAGTCGTCGGCCATCACCTCCGGCTGGCCGCGAACCAAATGGGACCTCTACCTGCTGCCGCTGCTTTTCGGGTAGGCCCAGCTTGCGGCGCAGCAACTACCACCTGAGGACCACCTGGACTACGTCAAGCTGAAGATCACTGTCCTGCAAGGGGTTGTCCGTATCCCTGAAAAACACAGTCAGCAATTCTGCTCCCTCACCTTGAGTGATGCCAGCCGCCCATTCGCATTTGCCTAGCAGCTCCATGATGCCAGCTGAAGATGGGTGCTGGCCGAGGAAAGGCACAGCATGGAGGATGTATCGACCTGATAGTGCTGGAGCAGCTAACCGTTCAACTGCCCTGAGAAACCGTGGAATGTGTCCAGTGCTATGGCCCCACGTCAGTGGATGACGCTGTCCAGCTGGCCGAAGCCCACATGGTGGCCTACTCGGAAGCTGGCGAGCAGCAGTCCAGATCTCTCTCACTCCTTCTCTCTCCCTCTTGCTTCTCCTACTCCTCTTGTCCCTCCCTCTCCTCCCTCTAGCCCTAAACCGGCTCTCCAGAAATGAGTGGTTCCACCCTAACTGGTGCCCCACCTTCATGGGCTGCAATATGTGCCAGCCCCCTCCCCTACCCCCTCCATCGTCCTTCCCAGGTTGATGTCTCCACCACCAGCGGTGCAGCTGGGAAGACTGGGCCAGTCTGAATGGGGGGGGGGGGGGGGAGACACGTCCAAGTCCGGCGTCCAGGCAATGGAATTGGAGATGTGGATTTGGGTCCCTGACATGCCACGGAATGCCCTTGATCGAACAGGGGTATACAGGAAACTGGTAAAAAAAAAAGAATGCCTGTACATACCAAGCCCTGGTGGATTCTGGTTGCAGTCAAACCTCGATTCACCATGGTTTGGTTCATGATGGGGCTTTGGGTACAGACTACAAGGCGATGGTGAGGTGTGTGCATGAGGATATTCACAAATATCCGGTAGTGACTACCATCATTCAATTTCTGGGGGTAAAACATAGAGTGGAGGCCACGGTTAATTCCCACATCACCCATCCTGCAAACCAAAATCTTGGTGTGTGATGTGTGACGTGATGGCTGGGGAGGCAGAGCCGGGGTCGTTCATATCTGCTCAGCATCAGAGTGATGCAGGGGTGATTCCTCCAGCATTCCCACCCTTAGGGAGTTCCCAGAGGGGGATTTCCCTCTAGAGCATATGCGTGACAAAACACTTAGGCACACCTTTGACCAAATGAGAGTAATCGATGGCCTGCAGCTCCAGCCTGATATCACCCTCACATATCCATATTTTTCAATTATTAGGGACCGGTTGTTCCAAGTGACGCAGGACACTCAGACCCACGAAAATACAACCAAGTTATTAGTCCTGAGGAGCCGTCGGGAAACACTTTTCCAGGCGGCTCACCATAATCCTATGGTGGGTCACTTTGGACAAGAGAACACAACACTAGCAAATGGCCTGCTCAATATGTCCTTGATCTTAGAGCAATGCTACACACTCTGGGTCAGTTGTCACTACAAAATTTGCTCCAAGCTCAAGAGACTCAAAGCCAGCTCTATAACAGAGGTGCCCAGCTTCAGGAATTTGCACCGGGAGACAAAGTACTTGTATTGCTCCCCACATCAAGCTCAGAATAACTCTGCAAGTGGCAAGGACCCTTTGAGGTTACACGGCGAGTCTGGGATCTTGATTGAGGTTAAACGAATGGATGGAGGTGGAGCACGTCAATTTACCACCTCAACCTCCTTAAATTATGGAGAGAGGTGGTCCCCGTGTCTATGTCGATGGTAGTTCTGGAGAGAGCAGAGCTTGGGCCAGAGGTGAAGTTCAAAGTTGATCCATTCACCCCGGTCCCTTGTGGAGACCACCTCTCACTGTCTCACCTCACAGAGGTGGCCAAGTTACAAAAAGAATCTGTGTACATGTAATCTCCTCTTCCGGAACATACTAACCTCATACAACACCATATCGAGACCCCACCGGTTGTGCGTAGTCGGCCATACCGCATACCCGAACATAAGAAGAATGTGATTTGGGAAGAATTGGAGGCAATGCTTGAGATGGGGTAATAGAAGAATCACACAGTGAAGCCAGCCTTGTACCTAACAGTGATCGGTTAGTCTGGTTCTGTGTAGATTACCGTAAATCAACGCGGTATCCAATGCACTGAATTGACGAACTGCTCAATCAGTTGAGTGCGGCTCAGTTTTACTTGACACTGGATTTAACAAAGGGATATTGGCAGATCTCCTTAACTCCATTATTCCGAGAGAAAACGGCCTTTTCCACACCGTTTGAATTGCACCAATTCTTCACTCTTCCATTCGGTTTGTTCAGGGATTCTGTCACATTCCAGCACCTAATGGATAAGATCCTCCAGCCACAAGCTGCATATGCCACTGCCTACTTAGACGATATTATTATTTGCAGTGTAAGTGCTGTAAGTTGTGTTACTCTTATATTAAGAGTTGGTGGTAGGCTTAACAGAGCAGCCATGCCAGAAGAATCAAAACATCCTGCAATTCTCTCAAAATGCTCTTGAATTTCAACTCCCATTCTAAATAATCCACATCAAAGATGTGGACACTGTGGTCCAAACTACATGCTATCTACTCTGACAAAATTTCTGGATTCCCCCAAGCCATCTAAGCCATTTGAAAATATATACATAAGTGCTCAATTTTTATCAGACTCCATGGAAGAGTGGGAGTACAAAAAATGGCAAGCTTGCCAGAAGAACGCTTGCAACCTGATAAGCCCCCTTTCACAAAAAGCGTGTCGATTACTTTGGACCCTTCAACATTAAACGGGGCTGGAGTACTGTAAAAAGGTATGGAGTATTGTTCAATTGCCTAACATTCAAAGCTGTACACATTAAGAAAACTGACAGTTTGAATACCGATTCATGTATAAACACTTTGAGGCATTTCATAAGTAGAAGAGGACAGGTGTCAGTCATGCGCTCAGTCAATGGCACAAATTTGGTCGGCTCAGAAAAAGAATTGCGAGAATCAAAATTGAAAACGCCATGCTACAGAAAGGGATTATATGGATCTTCAACAGTCCACCTGCTTCTCTTCAAGGTGGAATTTGGGAGTGTCAAATCCATACAGTAAAAAAGATACTCGGCGATCTCTTAAAGGAACAGTCTATCAATAATGGTCTTCATACCATCACGTGCAAGGTGGAAAGCATCGTCAACAATAGACCAATAACTAGTTCATCAGAAGACCCAAATGACCTTGAATGTCTGATGCCTTACCATTTACTGTTGTTTAAAACTCAACCCAGCTTACCACCAGGTGTCTTTAACAAAGAGGACCAATATGGGAGAAAACATTGGAAACAAGTGCAATATCTTGCTGATTGGTTCTGGAGTAGATGGACTCATGAGTACCTGCCCAATCTTCAGGAGCGCAGTAAATGGTCAAGACAAAAGGAACTTTGAGCCTGATGATGTGGTTTTAGTTGTGGACAGTTCTTCCCCTCCACAATTCATGGATAATAGGAAGAGTAATTAAAACTTTGCCAGACTCCAGTGGAAATGTACGTCGTATAAAGTATACTGGAGAGCAAAAACAAAATGTGTTTTATTCAAGAAGCAATTTAAGCTTGCAGACTAACAAAAAATCTTTAAGAACAAAGGAAAATGTGAAGGAACTAAGCAGCTATTTCTTATTCATAAATGTTCAAGTTTAATTGCTCTTAGTATTTGTATATGAAAATGATAATTGTTTTGTCTCCTGCCCAACCAATTAGGGGCCAGATGTGTAAGAGCCATAAGTTATGGGTTTCTTTATATAGATGTGGAATAAATAAGTGTGTGCATTAAGCAATTGTTAAATAATTATGAGTAAATAATGTAAGATGTGTAATAAAATATTTCTTAGTGACAATGACAATTTATTTATTTTTTTGTCCATGTAACATTTTTCCAATTCATTTTATTAAACTTTACATAAAATAATTTTCTGGACTATCGAATGTTATTAGAGTTCAAATCACGCTCACACAGAAAGCAGCAGCAACAAGTAGAGAATTTAGACGTATTGCTATCACATACAGAAGTGGCTGGCAGAGGCATATGCATCATCTAAGAGCCATTCTGAGGTCGCTGAGGTGGGTGGGGCTCACAGCAAACCTTGGTGGAAGTATGGTATCTGGGCTTCCACTTCGGTTATGGGCAGGTACGACCAGTCCTGCCCGCATCCCAAGAACAAAAAGGAGGTGAGACAGTTTATGGGGCTGTTTCATTCAAAAGGTCCAGATGCTTAGACAATATAAAAATACCATAATATTACAATCCCTTTACCATTGTAATGCCACAGCTGCATGGCTGCTATTTTTGAAGGTCATTGTGAGAAACTTCAACTTTGAGAATTTTTTAAAGTCTTAATGCTTTCAAAATGTAAAAATAATGCAGTAATATTTCCAAAGAAATGATAGAAATATAAACAAATTACATTCAAAATCAAACTACTTGTAAAGTCCAATGAAGCTACAATCCTAATAAGGAAAATTCCATTGTATGGAAATACAAATACTAACGGCACATAATGCACATGCACATAGCACCTTGGGATACCATTTGAACAGATTAGTCTTATAAAAAACAGTAGCTATAATAAACAGAATGAACAAACATAAACTTAAATAACAGAAGAACTAAAAAGGAATAAACTTTCAATGTCAAGAAGAGGAGAGTAGCCATCAGCAAGCCGCAGCAAACATACAATAAGCTGCAACATGGAGGTTAAATTACTAATTGGTTACAGGTGGCGAACAAGGGGAGGGCATAACACATTACACCATCAACCACCCCCAAATGTGTTAACATGTTTCCACTTGAGAATTCTACATATTATGTTCCTCTGAAAAGGCAGGCAGAACCACAAGATCACTGACTGGGTGAATGAAAAGTTTCCCCATCAATAAGAATCTCAGCAACTCTAATCCTACCATCAGAACTAGGCAAGATCTTAGTAAAAGTCCCCATATGTCAAAACCCACGAGAGAATTGGGTGTCAACTACCTTAACAATGGCAGTGGGTGAAACTGGCTTCCCATCCTGTCTCCACTTCTGATGGCTTTGAAGACTAGGAAGATATTCCTTGATAAAGCTCGACAAGAACCAATCTGCAATAACATCGCTATGCCTCCACTTCCTGCGTGCAAGATGTTCTGAGTCGGAATACGTTGCCTGAGGAAGAGAGGCATCTCGTCGCCCCATCAAAAAGATTTTTGGAGTGATCGGATCAGTGTCGGAAATATCTGATGATGCATAGCCAAGAGGTTTAGAGTTCAGCATCTCCACTTCAACAAGCACAGCATGTAGGACCTCCTCCATAACTACTTGTGTACCCAATGTTATGCATAAAGTAGTTTTAACGGATCTCTCTCCCAGGTACCTCCGAAATAAGGCAAGTATAGTGGATTAAATGTGTATCTAATCTGCTGTTGCACAAGCATCTTTTGATGGGTAGGACATAGTTGATTGAAGACTTCTCTAAGCTCTCTTTCTCCTCCAAGAAAGTTAGTCCCCTGTCAGATATGAGCTCATTAGGAAGACCTCTGTGAGCTACAGATCATCAGAGGTCCAGAAGGAAACTATCAGTATTCAGACCACAAAGGAGCTCCAAATGGATGCACCGTGTTGTCTGCCATTTAAAGAGTAGGACTCTTCTCCTGCCTGTGGCTACACGGATACTGAAAGGGCCAAAGTAATCCATTCCTGTTGCCCAGAAGGGAGGTTTATAAAGGTGGAGTTTTGAGATGGGAAGATCAACCATGAGGGAGCACCTTTCACTTATGACATTCAAGACATGATCGCTGGACACTCTTCACTGCCTAATGTCCACATCAAACCCAGAAACTCCACCAGAGCTTAGTTAACACTCTTTGTGGTCCTGGGTGGCACAAAGATGAATCTATGTCAATAATTAAAAGCTTGGCAATTGGGTCTTTAAAGTCCAAAACAGTTGGGTGCATAGCATCTGGCACCAGATCCTTACTACGATGGAGACAACCACCCACTCGAATAATATTTGTAACAGGGTCATATACAGGGACTAATTCAGCTAAATGACTCTCATCCTGACCACTTCTGAGGTGTTTGTAATCTTCAGGAAAGTCTTCCTCTTGTGCCTGATGAAGAAGTTGTAGCTCTGCTTGAGTTCTGCTGTATGCATGCATGAATGTTGAATCAGAGGAAAGTTAATCAGCAGTTATTTCAACTAGTTCTGACCACGTGCTGAATTCAGGGTGATCATCCTTTGGAGGGCTCCCGTTGACATGGGCATGTCCACAGAACAAATATTTTCTTGTTTCTACTGCCACCTCATCAGAAAATGAACCTGGAAACTTTAGCTATTGTTGAGTAGATGAGTATAGGAAAAGGGGCCAAACTCAAACACGAGAGAAGCTCTACTAATTCCATCATCCTATTGAATATTTTGTTTAGGAACAGGGGATGCCTCATTGGAACTTGTTTCAGAGCTGATAGAAAAAGGAACTTCTCATCTGCATGTTTTTCATCATTTGGCCCAAGTCTGACAATATTCCCTTTATTTTTTTATATCATCAGCAAGAACCTTCACCTCCACATGAGGCTTAGATTGGGAGGCTCCCTGTGATGTCTAGCTGTGATTCTCTACTCCAGCGGGCAATTGGCCTTGGTTATGAATAGAGGAGGTATTTGACGGAGTCATAAAATAATCCTGGTGCCACCTAGGGGGCTTTGAGTTCCTTGATGTCTGTTTAGATTTCCCACAGTCATCCTCTTTATCCATCCTAGTAGCCTTTCCGGCTCGAAGGACCAGTGTAAAATCTTGATAATTTGGAGTTGGTTTTGGATTGATGTTACCAAGATGGTGTGTCTGTTAATACACAATAAATCCTAATCCTTTGATTTAAATGTACATTTATTGACCCAATCAGCAGCATCACAATAAATCCATGTATTTGTAGGTATCTACTACAGTCAAATGAAAATAGAAAACACAAATTCAAACAGCAAAATACATAAAAAACACAATGAACTAATGCATTAAATGTCAAATTCAAACTACTTATGAAGTCCAATGAAGCTACAACACTGATAAGAAAAATTACATCATATGTAAATACAAATACTAGCACGAGGATAAACAATGAGCATAAAACATGCACATTGTGCCTCGAGATACCATCTGAACAGATTAGTTTTAGAAAAAAAACAATAGCTATAATAATCTGCATGAACAAACAATTAAACTCAAATAACAAAAGAACTAAAAAGGCTGCAGGTTGCTGAACAAGGGGACGGCATAACGTGTTACCTCATCACCGGAAGGTGGGGAATTTTCAATACTGTAGACATGTAGTTCAATCAACGAGTTTATCACAAACTGGAGCGTTTAGATGGGACTATAATGAGAGATAAGGACACTGAACACTGTCTTTTTTAAAATATTTTTTTATATCTAATTTTCTCCCCAAATTGGCATGCCCAATTCCCACTGCTCACTAGGTCCTCATGGTGTTACAGTTACTCACCTCAATCTGGGTGGTGGAGGACAAGTCTCAGCTGCATCCACTTCTGAGATTGTCAATCCGTGCATCTCATCACGTGGCTCATTGTGCATGACACCGCAGAGACTCACAGCATGTGGAGGCTCATGCTATTCCCCGAGAACCACACACAAATTACCACACACCCCATTGAGAGCGAGAACCACTAATGGAGACCATGAAGAGGTTACCCCATGTGACTCAACTGGGCCAATTTGGTTGCTTAGGAGACCTGGCTTGAGTCACTCAGCACACCCTGGATTCAAACTCACGAATCAGTGGTACTCATTTACTAGTTACTCAGACCCCCCCACTGAACACTGTTTTTAAAAGCCCTTAAGTGTAAGACAACAAGAGAAAGAGAGCAGCACGGATAATTGGATTTGCAAACAATTGTTCTTTTGGACGTCTCCCAAAAAATTGCCCTAGGTGTGGATGTGAGTGTGAGTGGTTGTCTGTATATGTGCGGCCCTGCGATGGACTGGCGACCTGTCCAGGGTGTACCCCGCCTTTCGCCCAATGTTAGCTGGGATAGGCTCCAGCCCCCCCGCGACCCTGTACAGGATAAGTGGTTGACGATGGATGGATGGATGGATGTTCTTTTGGACCGATTCTTTTTAGTGACTTGTTCAAACCAGTTCACAAAGCGTTTGTAAATCACTCTGTATATTGTTTTCCAATCCACCAAGGAAAGGGACAATTATTCTTTAAAGATTCAAACTAATTGGCTCATGAAGCATTTAATCCTCGTTTTGAAGGATGAATTAATGATGCTGAAAAACATGATAGTCACAAGGCTTCAAGTAGTTCAACTGATTTGTTGGGTAGTTAGAAATCATAGAAGCTAAGATTTATCAAAACATTTATCGACTTTGTACAGCATTTGTCAGTGAGATGTCATTGTTTCACATAAATCCCATAAATAGATACTTGAGTCTGTTGCTTTTTGCTATTCACTTTTGTTTATTTTTAATTTCCAATTTTTATCCATTAATTTTTGTTGATTTTATATGTTTATTTCAGACCTGATGGACATTAAGGAGGAAAGTGAATTGGAGGAGAAACATCATGATTTCATCACTGGAGAAACATCTTTGAGTAGCTCACAGACTGAAAATGTCTTACAAAACAGAACTCAACAAACAAAAGCCATAAATGCTTTCACCTGCCCTCACTGTGGAAAGACTTTCAGACAAAAAACAAACCTTAAGAGGCACATAAGGATTCATACCGAAGAGAATCCTTTTACATGCCAACAGTGTGGAAAGAGTTTCAGACAAAAAGCAAACCTTAAGAGGCACATAAGGATTCATACCGAAGAGAATCCTTTTACATGCCAACAGTGTGGAAAGAGTTTCAGACAAAAAGAAACTCTTAAGAGCCACGTGCGAGTTCACACTGGAGAGAAACCACATGCATGTGATCAGTGTGGAAAGACTTTCAGACAAAAAACAAACCTTAAGAGGCACATAAGAATTCATTCTGAAGAAAATCCATTTACATGCCAACAGTGTGGAAAGAGTTTCAGACAAAAAGAAAACCTTAAGATCCATATGAGAGTTCACACTGGAGAGAAACCTTTCACATGTGTTCAGTGTGGAAATAGTTTCACACAAAAAGAAACCCTTCAGAGCCACATGAGAGTTCACACTGGAGAGAAACCGCATGCATGTGATCAGTGTGGAAAGACTTTCAGACAAAAAACAAATCTTAAGAGGCACAAAAGAATTCATTCTGAAGAAAATCCTTTCACATGCCAACAGTGTGGAAAGGGTTTTAGACATAAAGATAACTTAAATAGGCACATGACAACACACAGTAGGGAGAAGCCGCATGCATGCCAACATTGTGGAAAGAGTTTCAGACAAAAAGAAAACCTTAAGAGCCACATGAAAGTTCATACTGGAGAGAAACCACATGCTTGTGATCAGTGTGGAACGAGTTTCGCGTGTAAAAGGAACCTTAAGAATCACATGAGAATCCACACTGGAGAGAAGCCATACACATGTGATCAGTGTGGAAAGAGTTTCAAAAGGTCACAAAGTCTCCACGATCATGTGCTCTCTCACACTGGAGAAAGATCATTTAACTGTGATCAGTGCTGTAAAAATTTTGCTGTGAAATCAGCCCTGAAGCAACACCTGAGAGTTCATGCAAAGGAGAAGCATGATTGTTCTTTGTGTGAAAAGAGTTTTTCACATTTGGTGAACCTGAAAAGGCATGAGAAAATACACAGCGGTGTGAAGGATTATATGTTCTGTGAGTGTGGAAAGACTTTTACTGCTTCCAAAGATTTGAAACGACACCAGAGAATTCACACTGGAGAAAAACCTCACGTGTTCACGCTGTGACAACCAGAGGTGGGCCTACGGGACAGGCAAGGCAGGCAATTGCCTGGGGCCCCAAACTGTTAAAGGGCATCCCGTGGGCAGCAATTACAGTAGTTCACGTCAACAGTGGACTGGCCATTGGGAGAACTGGGACTAAGCTGAAATGAGACACCACGCTATGCAGAACGGGCCACCAATTGGCGCCGCGATATGCCAAAGGGGGCAGCGATATTCAGAAAAGGACCGACACAAACCCCCCAACAACTTTTGGCCCAGTTTCTATGTAAATCTCGGGCCGATTTCTCTTCCCAGTCCCCCCTGAATTAAAGAAAGAGCTGGATGCAGGCAACATGAAGAGGACACCCAATGTACTAATCTGGGAGTCAGAAGAGGAGAAAAGCAGCATGACAGTGCTGACGGGTACAGAATCTGTAATTTTTACTGAATTATTCTTTGCCACGAAAAGATTGCCAATGGTCGCGTGAGTCGTAATGAGTATTGTTTACATTCACTGCATGTTATTCTCCATACAATTCTTATTTAATTATGACAAAATATAGCTAGATCATTAGAAAGACATAATCTCCAGCTTTGATATTTCACCACTGTTTTATGATAGAAATGTTACAGTGAGAGTATCTCCTTAATTTACATCAGGAGTATTTACATCTGACATGCAAACTCAAAATGAGAGTTATGGACATAAACATGTAATAAAGACACACATGCCCATTAAAGCAAGCTCTTGTCTTTTTGTCATTGGCTTTAACAAACAAAGTCCATTAGAATTTGTATTCCAAATATGTGCGCATTTAGAGGCAATTTTATGGATTATCATGTTTAGCCTACTTCAGATTTCTTGAGAAAGATTGGATTGTCATTCACGGGCAGATTCACTAAGAATGAACTGTGCCCGGTAAAAGCGCCATTTTTTGCATACAATCTCTGTGCTTGTTTAGCACCATATCGCTGCTAAACACCATTTGCATGCACAATTCTGGTCTTGCGGGCTGATTCAGAGCACTGTACAGCAGAAGATGACAAGAGATTCACTTGTTCTTAAAATACATATGAGAGTCCACACTGGAGAGAAGCTGTACCACTGCTGTCCATGTGGGAAGAGTTTCACACAATCATGTCATCTACTGAGTAATATGAAAACACAAAGTCAGTGTCCACACATACATGCACTTAAAAAAACGGTTTATTCCAGTGCTTTTGCAGAAAGCGGTGTTCTGAAAGTCATGTAAACTAGAACACATTTCTTTACACCATTTAAGGGTTCAAGAGAAAGCAGTTTAACACACCTAGGTTTCTTGCCATGACAGCTGATCACCTTATGAACGTCTGTCAAACAAACATTTATTGATATCGCTTTATAACCATTTTGATTAGTTATTAGTGTAACTTTAACCAGCTGGTACATGATATGGTTATCGTGTGATATGGTTTATATGTAAACCTCACTCCCCTGGCCTCAAGAGGCGTACTAGCGACTGGTGCTAGAGGCTGTAGCATTTAGCCTCCTAGCGTGCCCGCTTCCCATGTCGGCAATGCCAGTTCGAATACCGCTCGGAGCAGGTCAAGCAGGACCAGTTACATTATCAAACATATACTGTATGTGGCATAACAGACCAGTTCATGAACATTGACATACTAAGAACATACAGTTGAAGTCATAAGTTTACATGCACTTAGGTTGAATTCATTAAAACTATTTTTTTTAACCACTCCACAGATTTAATATTAGCAAACTATAGTTTTGGCAAGTTGTTTAGGACATCTACTTTGTGCATGACATGAGTAATTATTCCAACAGTTGTTTACAGACCGATTGTGTCACTTTTAATTGACTATATCACAATTCCAGTGGGTCAGAAGTTTACATACACTAAGTTAACTGTGCCTTTAAGCAGCTTGGAAAATTCCAGAAAATGATGTCAAGCCTTTAGCCAATTAGCTTCTTATAGGAGGTGTATCTGTGGATGTGTTTCAAGGCCTACCTTCAAACTAAGGCCAAGCCATCATACCGCTCAATAAGAAGACACATTCTGTCTCCTAGAGATGAACGTAGTTTGATGCAAAAAGAGCAAATCAATCCCAGAACAACAGCAAAGGACCTTGTGAAGATGCTGGAGGAAACAGGTAGACAAGTATCTATATCCACAGTAAAATGAGTCCTATATGGACATAACCTGAAAAGCTGCTCAGCAAGGAAGAAGCCACTGCTCCGAAACCACCATAAAAAAAGCAAGACTGCAGTTTTCAAGTGCACATGGGGACAAAGATCTTACTTTCTGGAGAAATTTCTAATGAATCAAAAATGTTACTGTTTGGCGATAATGACCATCGATATGTTTGGAGGAAAAAGGGTGATGCTTGCAAGCCAAAGAGCACCATCCCAACCATGAAGCATGGGGGTGCAGCATCATGTTGTGGGGGTGCTTTGCTGCAGGAGGGACTGGTGCACTTCACAAAATAGATGGCATCACGAGGAAGGAAAAGTATGTAGAAATATTGAGGCAACATCTCAAGACATCAGCCAGAAATTTACAAATTGGAAACAAATGGGTCTTCCAAATGGACAATGACCCCAAGCATACCTCCAAAGTTGTGGCAGAATGGCTTAAGGGCAACAAAGTCAAGATATTGGGGTGGGCATTACAAAAGTACTGAACTCAATCTGAAAAGGTGTGTGCAAGTAAGGAGGCTACAAATCTGACTCAGTTACACCAGTTCTGTCTCGAGGAATGGGACAAAATTCCAGCAACTTATTGTGAGAAGCTTGTGGAAGAAAACCCAAAACATTTGACCAAAGTTAAACTATTTACTATCTACCAAACTGTATGTAAACTTCTGACTCACTGAGAATGTGATTAAATAAATAAAAGCTGAAATAAATAATTCTCTATACTATTATTCTGACATTTAACATTCTTAAAATAAAGTATTGATCCGAACTGACCCAAGACAGGGAATGTTTTCTACCATTAAATTAAATGTATTTGGCTAAGGTGTATGTAAAATTCTGACTTCAACTGTACAGGTAAATATCAAACAAAGTGTAATTTAGGTTTTTTTTTATGATGAGTGTGTAGATTTTTTTCTTCGCCCGTCGATGAAATGCCCTGACCAAAAAAATATAAGCTTAACTTGTCAGAAGCTGCTGCAGTTTGTGAAAGTGTCTTGAATATTTTCTTTCTTGTTAAGCAAATCAACAACAAAACATCACAGCTACAGCTGGTAGAGAAATACATATTCTCACTAGAGAACTCGCTTGCTTGTTTTGGTTGTTTGTCAAGTAGTTCTCATCAGTAATAGGTGGAAGGTGGACCAGCTGATAGGTGCTTTGTGCCACCTGCCTTATGGGGGTAAAATTGCTCGTAGATTAGCGGCACCTATTGGCTAGTTTCTTAAGACGCCATGTTTGATTTATTTTAGTATTTATTCATTCTTTTATTATTATATTTCCACTACAGCATTCCCCAACAAAACCCTACATATAATTCAATGTGTGTTCTTAAGATAATAAATCCTAAAATTTGAATCATTTATATTTGTTGGAAAGTGAATTCATATTTGGTTTATTGTTTTGGGCTTTGTGGGGAAGTTGTCAAGACAGTAAATATTTGAGTCATTTGAATATTTGAATATTTTTATATATTTTATATAAAAGTATAAAAATGTGTTTTATCTAGAAGTGGTTTTGAATGTTGGTTTCAAACACCTAATTAAAAATCCTCTTAAATTTTAATATTTTTATCATTCTGTTCTCCAAACTGAATATTTTGGGGTATACAAGTGAATAAAATTAAAACAACAATGGCAGACTAACAGGCAAGGAACAACTATATAATCAAGATTTTTATAATTAAATAATTATAAGTAAAAGATTTGAACTCTAAGTTAAGGGTATTTTTGATACATGTGAAGTTGGAGCAGGTCGTCACATGTTTTTTTAAATAAATAAATATTAATATAGTTTATTAATTTATTTAAAGTCGTTACTCTTTACAGTTTAGCTGTTTCATGAATTATTCTGTTATTGAAATGGATTACTTTTTACATTTTGCTGAAATTATTGGCTGTTTAAGGATGAACATGTGTTAATTGGATCTTTTTCCTGGGCAATAACATCGGAAATATTTGAAGAAAAGATTTTAATGTATGTACCGGAAGTTGACTTTCAAAAATAAAGTTACCGGATATTTCACGGAAGTAAATGTGACTCGCCCCGCTGTCCGCTTACACTAGATGGCGGTAATGCTCACGAGGAGAGAGTGTTCATTCAAACCAGAAGAAGAAAAGTGACGTTGCAAGCTGGTAATATATATTTATATTTTGAATCATATTATTATCGTTATCGTGGACACGCATTTAAATTGTACTTTGCGACCGCGTGAATTGAAACTCTATTTCAGTTCTGTTTCTCCATTTCATGGTGTACACAGACTTTACAGCATTATTAGAAAATAAAAGCTGCTACATTCAGACTATGACAGTTTTGCACAAATAGAATCTGAACTGTCATAAAAACTTTTCACACACCAAATCAGTTCAATAAAAATGAATAAATTAATGTGTTGTTCAAACTGTGACACGGTGGATTAATGGCGGGAAACATTTCTCCGTGTTCAAAAAAGCAACTTAACTGAAGGGGAAAATGCTACGAGCATCATTTCCAGTTATGCTCATAAAGCTTTCCATGTGAATTTATGAACGATAATTACTAGATCTACATGTGGTGTATAAACGTGCAGATCATATTAAGTGCTGTTTCGTATGCAAAATTAGCAATGTGCATCTGACACATTGAATGAGGTGTGAAATTAAATGTGATGTGCTAAACAGTTGTTGAATAGTGACATGAAAAATATTATGGTGTTTTTTTGTAGTTGTTGTAAAAGATTACTTTGAAAGACTGCACATTTGTATGCACAGAGATAATGTTTTAAAACCACAACCAAACCACTAAATCTAGTAAACCAACGGAAAGAAATTTGAGCTAAAATATCCAGCTAAAGATGTTCAAAAATCCAACCTCATCTCACAGTAAAATCGGAAAGAGTAGGTTGACTTTTCTTTAGCAAAAATCGGTATATGGTTACCAAAATTGAAAACACTGCCCCCAAAGCAGTAAGTGTTGTAGGGTCGTATAGGTACATGCAAGCTCCATTTATGTCCAGGAGAGGTCACCAAAAGTGAGTCGTGAAGCAAGTTCTTTTCAGCTGTACAGGATGTAATAGATTGAAGAGGAATGCATATTTTATGGACTATGGCCATAAATAATGTGGATAATTTACAAGTAATAACATTGAGTTTACATTCATTTGTATAACAAGCACTATAATGGTACTGTCACTTTAAGAGTTTAATGCACATCACACAGACTCATACAGGTGTTTCTGTTAATTTATTAAAGAGAGAGAAGTCTGGTGTTTTAGTGCATCCATGCTATTTGTGATTAAAACTGATATATAGTTTGTATTTTTATCTGACTGTAAAGAACAGACAGACACATTATTCAATAAAAGTGGAGTGCGGGATCTCATCTTTGATGGATACACATTACACAGAAGAAATTATCCGTTTTAATCTCAAGCACTTTTCTACAAAACAAGCCATTTTTCCAGTTAATCCAGTACTTAAATCTCTAAAAGCTAAATTCAGGCACTTTTAAGGACCTTGTGTGAACTCTGTAAATACTGTAGAATAAAAGAGAGATTATGATGTTTGACGGGTCATTTAATTTATGATCACATAAACTAAAAAAAATGTTGCAAATTTCGAAATATTGAGTTTGCGATCAAAATTAAATTTCTTACAGATATTCATGTTACATCAGGTGCTATAAGTGCAAGATTTTAAATAAATATATATTTTTAATTATTTCATTTGGGTAGATTTAGATTTTTTTATTTTCATGCACAATCTGTCTCTTCTTTTTATGTTGAGTTTAAATGTATCTAATTTCCTTTATGTATGGATTGTTTTATGTGCTTCAAGTCCTTTTTTCCCACTTTTTATTTAATGTTATGGATAGTTTGATTTAAATGGTGTACTGCCACTTTAAGAGGCGCACTCACTCCTCTTGCCATTTTTCTGGAAGCAAAACTGAAAAGAAAGAAAAAGGAGAGGTTGGTTCATGGCCAACAGTAATATTGCTGAATTGTGCCAACAATTGCAGTTTTAAGTTTTATTTAATTTAATTTGCGTCACCCAAACTGTGCGCAGAACGATCAGTAATGCGGAGAACTGAAGTATACTTTGCCCTTTGCAACAAATCAGAAATGTAACTTAAGTAAATGTCATGTATTATGGCCAGCTGGGATGATTTTATTATTTTTTGTGTGATTATTATTTCCCTGTGACCTCATCATTTGCAAAGAGTATATTATATTATCTTGTTTTATTATAATTATTAACGATAGGAAAAATTAGCCTTATCTTTTTTTGTGCAGGCCTTGGTCATGCAGATCACCTGATGAAGAGGACGTGAATGAACATTCCACTAGCACTTACTGAATGGACACATTTTATTTAATCATTTTCTAGAGATATCGATTAGCATTTGTATCTAAGGTAACAATCTTTGCAAAGATTGCCAGCGCACAGTCCTGCCTATAGTCCCTTCCTTGCCCTCTAGTGTTAGTCAGCTGCCAATCTCTTCCTTGCCCTCTGGTGGTCGGTAATCGCTTTTGCAGTTTTTGTGTATAGACATCCAGGGTAAGACAGAAAAGGCCAACATTTGGATGCAGCTTCAATAAAGTGTCAAACACCCCCAGTAGGGATGGGAACAGAGAATGTAGTTTTCATGACTTTCCGTTCTGTTAACGGTTCTTAAACTTTCAAATCTACAGCACGAAAAACACATATTGGGACCAGTGTCATCCGATTCCTGAACGAATAACTAATAAATGATTTTTAGTGAATCCGATTAAAACATTGTAACCTAAAAAATGGTTAAATTTTTGAAATTATGTCAAGTTTTGAAAAAGTCTGTGTAAAGAATCTAAAATGATCTCATAATTTGGCAGCAGAATGCTGTATGCAGTGAATGCAATTAAAAAAATAAACTATAGATAGATAATATAAAACAGAAATGCTTACAATATGTGATCTAATATGAAACATCCAGTCATTTTTATTTTTATTTTGTCAGCACACAACGATCACATTTCACAGTTTCAGTGAAGCTCAAGAGAAGGTCTCCAAACAAATAGAATCAACTGAAGTCTGCAATGATGGAGTTTGTGAAAGAGGAGAGTGAGAACATGAGTGATCCAGAAGCCTTCAGAATAAAACATGAAGATACTGAGGAACAAAGAGGTTGGTGTCCATTTTTTATGCTGAGGAACTTTAAGGTCTCAAAGCTTCAGGATGTTCAACAGATTTGGTGGATGTTTCCAGAGCTGTGAAACAATAGTTAAACTAACAAATTGTGTATTTTTATTTATTTTTTTTAAATCTGAAAAACTTAAAATCTCCTTGTAAAAAGTATTTGTCTCCTAGAGAGGCAACACATGAGAACAAATTCCCTTGCTATTTCCATGTGGTACCAACTTCGGCCACTAGGTGCCACTGTCAGTAATTATGAAATCTTGTGTTTCAAAGGTGACCGAATGTGTTACATTATCTGTTGATTTATAGCTGAATAATACAAGAACAAGAAGGTTGTTTGATGTCCATCACTGGGAAATCAGGTTTTTCCATTATCATGTGAACTGTATTCATATAATGAAGCATGTAGTCATTTGATTACATCAGTTAATGTTTTACCTTACATTTATATTACCTTATATTGTCCTTATATTTAAATGCTACCATAATATCCACTGCTGAGCGGCCGGTGTCTGAATGTTCACAAACAGTATACGATTAATCAGCTGTTTCTAACTTCTTTCTACCCCAGAGCGAAGAACGAAGAAAAACTATGTTTTGAATATTCTGGAACCTTACCATGACAATGTCACATTGTAAGCATAAAGCCTCGTTAACACATGCAGCAACTTTACCACCTGATGTTGCTTGTCTCTACTCTCTGAAGTCGCTAGTAGGCATTCCTACTGCTGTCAATGTAATGTTATTGGTGGACTGCACATCTGGCCATATCTTTTGAAATTCTGATCACAGATGAGATATATTGTCAATAAATCTAAGATATCATTCTAACTTGACATAGAATTAGTTTTCTTATTGCTAAAATGAACATTCTGCCATGGAGTGAACTTTAATATGAACTGCAGCAGTGCTTATTGCATCATATTAATAAGACAAACAGTCTATCTGTAGAAAATCCTAACAAGACTGACCTAATTGAAGCCCAACCCATAACCATGTAAACAGAAGCTTCGTATTTCCATTAATGAGTAGCACTTTACAAGTGAAGCCCAAAGTATACTTCAATTTTGACGTGAACGCTCAGTGTATGCGTTCAGTATCTTTCAAAGCATACTCCATCTGACTGTGCACGCATACACAGGCCATTGGTGCATGCGTACTATGACTGCTATAAAACACCAGTCTATTTCTCTTGAGTAGTTTAGACCCATAAAGAAGTCTTTATATTTCTTCAGACTCTAGTTATACAAATACAGGCATCTCCTGACCTCCTCACACACGTATTCTTGGTGTGCACATCTACTGTTTTTGTTTTTAACTTAGTCTCCTTTTATTTACCAGCAATTTAATCTTCCTTTTAGCACTTCTTCGTGACAGCAATGGCTCAAATGTGAGTGTTACCATCTTGCGGGCCAACTAATTTGTGCAGATAATTGCAATTGTGTGTGCATTCTCCGTGTTCAATGATGTTTTGTTAAAAAAAAACGGGCTGCGCTTGATCAGTGCTCACATACTCTGGGGATGGTGAAATTTGCATCACACATCCTCTATGTGGATGCTCAGCATAGTAAATATTGTGCTTTAGTGTTTGCCTAAGCATGATAGCAGCTCCTCCTCTTCCTCTCTTAGTCTGCTGCTTGGGACTTTGATTGTGTGAATAATGCACTCAGTCATTGTTACCATTTAGAGCCATCTCTATTTACTGGCATTGGTCATAAAATAAACATTGCAAATGGATGCATGTTGTATGATGTTTTAATTGACACCCTGTTGTGACAGCTATTCCCTGTTCCTGTCTGGGCTAGTCCAGAGACCCCTCCTATGCTTGTCCTGGTTAATCTGCCTCAACCTTCTTTCTGACCCGGACCTGGCCACTTATAGAGATTCCAGAGTCGTGTCTTGGTTGATCTGCCTCATCCTCGTCCCAGCCCTGATTTGGCTGACCTAGAGATTTCCCCTAGTCCTGTCCTGGCTGGTCCTCAGCCTCCAGCCTTGCCCTTTGCTGGTGGTCAGGTACCACTGCACTCTTAATTCTTGCCTCAGCCTGTGCATCTAGTGAACTGATGTCTGTTTCAACCCTTCAGCTTAAGTTAGCAGCAGATACGGAGGGTAATGTCCCTACCTTGCTCTCTAGTGGTAGCCAATCACTAGTCCAGCCTTCAGTCCCCTTGCCCTGTGGTGGTAACAGACTGCTGGTGTAGTCTTTGGTCTTGGACCTTGCTTTAGACCCTGCTGGCAAACAGAAGCCAGTTCAGGCCTTGGATCTTGCCTTGGCACCTCTTGGCACAGAGAATCCAGCCCAGTCCTTGGAGCTTGCATTAGTCCCAGCCACTCACCTGTGGTTCCACCAGATCTTTGTCCTCCTCCTTGTCTCTCTCCTGTCGTTCCACCAGTGGTTCGGCCTTTGTCCTCATCTGTGGTCCTGCCTTGGCCTTCACCCTTGCCTGTGGTCCTTCCAGAGCCATGGCCTCTGCCTTGTCCCTTACCTACAGTCCCACCTCTGCCTTCACCCTCGCCTGAGGTCTTTCCAGAGCTGTGGCCTCTGCCACATCCTTTGCTTGTGGTCCCTTTGGAGCCTTGGCTTCTGCCTCGCCCTTCACTTCCTCGCCTTGGTACCGCCTCTGCCTTCGACCTCATTTGTGGTCCTTCCAGAGGGTTGGCCTCTGCCTCATCCCTCACCTGTTGTACTGCCTCAGCCTTCACCCTCCCCTGTAGTCTTTTCAGAGCAATGGCCTCTGCCTTCGCATCTCTCAACCTTAAGACCTATATTCAGATTCTTACACCACCCAGAGGAAATGGCAAAATGTTCAGGTCCTTGAGGACCACTTTTGAAGCAGTTTTATTTTTCAATACTGCAAGTCCAGCCTCTCAATGCATTCTAAGTTTCCAAGTAAGGATGGTCACATCTGTACTGCCTAATAGTTACCATTGCTTACCCTTAACCAATTAGAGTCCATGCCGATAGTACCTAGTCATTACATTTTCATATAATTACAAATATGTAGTCATATTTAGGGTTGACTATTTAGAAAACCTAATGAGACTGACCTAATTCAAGCCCCGCCCATATACAACAGCTGCTAAAGTGAGTGTTTGCATAAGAAAGGGAGCAGTTCATTTTGTTCCTCTCTTAGTCTGCTGCTTGGGACTTTCTCTTGGTGCTATGATTGTGTGAATAATACACTCATTTAGAGTCATCTCTATGTACTGGCATTGGTCATAAAATTAACAGTGCAAATTAATGCATGTTGTATGGTGTTTTAATTGACACACCATTGCGATACTCCTACGTACAGTATTTGTACACCCTCAAATATTTTACAATATCAATGTATGAATCAAACTCAATCATTTCCCCGTCTTGTCTGCCCTCGAAGCCATTATCTCACTGGAGATGGTTGACGTGAGCATCTTTACTGCTATTGGTTGTAGATCCACATTTGCATAAACATTAACTTTTCTCAACTTTGTAAACTCGCTGGACATGCCCACATCTAGTCGCAAGAGGTCGCTGATGCTCATGTTGCTGAAAGTCGCAAGTTATTTTTGAATATTAAAATCAGGTCACTTTGTCACTGCCAAGTTTATAGAGAGTTTAAGATTTCATGATTTCTGATAGTGGCACCTGGTGGCAGAGGTGTGTATGGCAAACTAATTGTTAGCTAGCAAGCAGATTTTTCCTCATGTGTTGCCTCTTGAGGAAGAAATGTGGGGGGAAAATAATCATTTTTTTTTTATTTCTATATAAATTAGAATTTAATGATTTCATACATTCATTATAGACCTGATGGAAGTGAAGGAGGAAAGTCAAGAGCTGAAAATACTTTCCCAGACTGAAAACAATTTCACACAGAAAAAGCATTTTCCCTGCACTCAGTGTGGAAAGAGTTTCACTTGTAAAACAAGTCTTCTGATTCACATGAGAGTTCACACTGGAGAGAAACCTTTCATGTGTGACCAGTGTGGAAAGAGTTTCACACAAAAAGGAGCACTTGCTGGGCACAAGAGTGTTCACACTGGAGAGAAATTTTTCACATGTGATCAGTGTGGAAAGAGTTTCATACGTAAAGGAGGCCTTAAGCTTCACATGAGAGTTCACACTGGAGAGAAGCCGTACACATGCCATCAGTGTGGAAAGAGTTTCACACAAAAAGGTGTACTCGATGGGCACGTGAGAGTTCACACTGGAGAGAAACCACACACCTGTGATCAGTGTGGAAAGAGTTTTGCACGAAAAGAATACCTTACAAACCACATGAGAATCCACACTGGAGAGAAACCACACACATGCCATCTGTGTGGAAGGAGTTTCGCATTCAAAAAAAGCCTTACGCGCCATGTGAGAATTCACACTGGAGAAAAGCCGTACACTTGCCATAAGTGTGCAAAGAGCTTCACATGGTCAACATGTCTCCGCGATCATCTGCTGTCTCATGCTGGAGAAAGGCTATGTAACAGTGATCAGTGCGGTAAAGGTTTTAAAGTGGAGACAGCCCTGAATACCCACCTGAATGTTCGTGCAGAGGAAAAGCATCACGTATGTTCTATATGTGGAAAGGGTTTTTCATTGCTGAACAGTTTGAAGAAGCACCAGAAGATACATACCGGTGTGAGGGATCATGTGTGTTTTCAGTGTGGTAAGGCTTTTATTCGAGTCAGCCGATTGAAAGAGCATCAGAGAATTCACACAGGAGAAAAACCCTACAAGTGTTCACATTGTGACAAGAGATTCACTTGCTCATCAAACCTGAAAACTCACGAGAGAATCCACACAGGAGAGAAGCCGTTCCACTGCCCTTCGTGCAGGAAGAATTTCACCTCATCAAGTCAGCTACGGAGTCACATGAAAAAGCATCATCCAGAGTTGACAAAGTAAGATAAGATCTTCTTCAGGTCAAGTTGAAGTACACTATAATATTGTTAATTTGTTTAAATTAGCTGTAGTAAAGTTCATTAAAGGAAATATAGCAGTCACAATATTAGTAGTGTCCGCAAAAGGTCTGTGTACATAAAAATGCATAGAATTTTGCTTGTATATCCTATAAAATAAAATGTAATATAATATAATGTAAAATAAAAAATAAGGATTAGTGCCAGGACGTCTGGTCATCCTTGTCAGTGCACAATAATCAAAGAACTTCCAAACGCAGCTGGTACATCATCTTGCGGCCATGATGTTTCTGCTGCTTGGGAATTATGACCAGTAGATGGCATAGTTGTGATGCAATACATGCAAAAGTATTTACTTTCACTATCCTCAGTTTTATTTAATCCTTCCATGTTCATATTTCTCAAAATATTAATGTAACCAAGGGAACTTAAATTAAAAGTTGATTCAACAAAACAAAGTGACTTTTCAGCATTTGCGTTGGGATAACATGTTTAATTGTTTGGTTAAATCATGGTGAAGAGTGGATTTGAGGACCAATATATTTGAAGTATGCTGTATGTTGCTTCATCCATTTAGCAATTGCTGTGCTAGCATAGTTAGCATAGCTAGCATAGCTAAGCTGCACTCAGTAGTGCTTCCCACGAGCATGTGTTTAATACGCAGTAATTTCCTGTCACTAGCAAACATATCATGAAAACTGTTTAATTTGTGTTATTTGACATGATACATTTTGTTGGGTTTACTTGATTCACTTAGGTTTCTTGAAGTATTTAAGTTGAAATGTGGAACCACTGTCCAAAGAGTTATTTTTGAGTGTGGGCGGAGACGTTAAAAGAAACAAAAAAGATTTTGTAACATGCAAAAGTCAAGATATTAAAAACTAAAACTGAAAATGTCATTTTTTTATTTTCATTTTATTTAATGTGCGATAAGTGTATAAAGGGCATGTGCTATGAGCCTTTGCTATTTATAAATATTGAGCCCTTGAACTATAGCAGTTTGCCATGGATGTGTTGTCAGGGTCGTGGCAAATATTCAGCATTCGGGAGCATGCATGCCAGCTGATTTGCCAAAAAAGAGAGTGCCAGAAACTGATGCAATCAATAAAAAATGCATGTGTTAAAGGCTGTTGTAACGCAGTTCAAGGGAAAGGAGGAGGCGAGAACCAGCTTGACAATATAAATATATTAATTGTGAACTGTGAACAAAAGACACAAACACACACACGACGGACATGTCCATAAATTATCTCTCTCTCCTGCACCATCCTATGCAGTCAGCCTTTATCCCTCTCGGAGGCTTGATTAGCCTAATACGGGACCGGGTTTGTAGGATCACGACCCGGGCCCGCCCTCCGCCCTGCCACAGCTGTTTACCCTAAAAGTCAGTGAGCGTCTAATTGATCGATTTCCAGAGGATGAGAACAGACAGCATGTTTCTGAGAAAAACCATAGTAGGATACGTTCCTCTAAAAGGCTATTCATATCAGTGGTTGATTGACACCCCTTTCTACCATGCTGCACATATCAGAGCCAGATTCAGGGAAACTGAAAATCAAGTCCAATTCCGGGCCACTTTGCTTACGACAAGGCTGGAGCTGTTGTTGTCCAATGCAGATGAATGAGAAACAAGCAAGTAAAAGATAATTAATCCATGTGTTGAAGCGCAATACACTAAATAGAAACAAAAAATATTTTGCACACTTACTTGTGCTGAACATCCCAAGATATCAATGAAAAATGCCTACATTAAAAATATGGATAAACTCAAGCCACTTTATTCACATCCGACTCCCGTTTCATTCAGAATTGATCAACCCTGGAAGCAATCAGGCGTGAAATGCCCGGAACATAACGGCAAATTCAGTAAGTTTTTGTGTAAAACTTTTGATTTCAGAAGGTCTGTTCCTGCCACACAGCGATCAAAATTGACACCGTCAGTACTATCAGCAAAGACGGGAGAGTGAGAACATTTGTGATCAAGAAACCTACAGAATGAACAAAGAGGTTGGTTTCCGTTCTTGATTCTTCAATAGAGATGCAGAGGAACATTAGAACAATAGTTAGAAAAGAAGGAGCTGTAAAATACACTGGAAATGTAGTTTTTAAGTTTTCTGACTTTGCTGTTTTTTGACTATGCTGTTTATTAAACTGTTCCAAATGTATCTCAGTTTAAGTTGCTTTCTGTTAGTATATTGGGTTTCAATTTTCTGTCATCTTTGTCCTCTTATGATTTTTGATCATATAATTTGTTAATTTTAGACCTGATGGATCTGAAAGAAAACAGTGAATATCTGAATGAAGCAGAAGAGACACCAGAAGGAACTCCGAGAACAAGAGCCAAAAGATCTTTCACCTGCCTCAGTGTGGAAAGAGTTTCACAATTAAAACAAATGTTGAGGTCTACATGAGAATCCACACTGGAGGAAAAACCTTACAAGTGTTCAGACTGTGACAAGAGATTCACTTTATCGTGAAACTTGAAAACCCATGAGAGGGTCCACAGTGGAGAGAAGCCTGCTGAAACTGTCTCTCATATGGGAAGAGTTTCAGTATATCTAGTCAGATCTTGTGTCAAATGAAAAGGCATCATCCAGAGTTGTCAGTGTAAGCAAGTCGACAGTTCTAGAGCAAAACTTAAAACTCAAACTAGTGGCTGAAGCAGAAAAGCAATGTACTTCATTACTATACTTAAATCTCTAAGTTTGTTTTGTTAGATATTAACAAAATTTCAGTAATGAGCAAGTACACCAACAGTCCGTCTTCCAAACCATGTTTTTGCCTTACCCTGATTCTCTATGGTAAGCCTTTAATATTGATTTATATTTTAGAGCTGTCTGGACGGATTTGGTGGGAAATTGCATTCTTCTGTCAGTCATCCGTGCGTGTTTGCATAATGTCCGTAAATAAAGAAAGGAAGGTCAAGCTATCTACTACAGCATATGTGTGGTGATAGGTGTGGAAGTAGTTTTAAGCTGAAAGCTTGTAGACACAACAAATGAGTAACATTAACCATGGATCGTTCCAATAGGCAACCCTCTGGGGAATCAAGCATTATTAAAATAAAGAAACCGAGAAGAGTCTGCAAGCAGAAAGGGTAAGTGACAGGGCCTGTAATAAAATTGACCCAGAGATGGCTTTTTTCATGATCATAAGGTAAGTTATTTTATTGGTCTAATAGTTAGCCAGGTAGATCTCTGACAACCTGTCTACACCTTGCGCCATGAACATTCTAAACAATTTAATTTGTGTAGTAGCAACGGCATGTGCAGCGCAAAAGGGAACACGCTTCCAGTGTAGACGGCATCATTGAGTATAATGGGGTTATATTGCTTTGATGTGTTAGCGCGGTAGTTCATTAGATAGCATTAGTCACTCTAATGGGACATTTTATTATGGATTGTAATACTGCAGTGCTTCATTTCATTTGAGGAAGGACAGTAGAAGATATAAACTTTATGCTGGTAACAATGCCAATCTCGAAATCAGTTACTACATTGGTCTATTTGCCTGCTAGTTTCCACCATTTGACCTTATAAGCCATCAGATTCATCCACGCAGAAGAGCAGAGCCAAAGCCCAACTCTTGTACAGTGCATTCAGAAAGTATTCAGACCCGTTTTTTATTCTGGAGACTAGAGCTAAAATTATTATATTTTTCAATCAAAACAGATTTTTGATAACTTTGCAAACTTCTTAAAAATAAATAAACTGAAATAACATTGACATAAGTATTCAGATCCTTTACTCAGTACTTAGTTGAAGCACCTTTGGCAGCCATTACAGCTGTTTTTGGGTTTGATACAACAAGCTTTGCATACCTGGACTTTGGGGATTTTCTACCATTCTTCTCTGCAGATCCTCTCAAGCTCAGTCAGGTTTGATGGGGACCGTCGGTGGACAGCCATTTTCAGGTCTCTCCGGAGATGTTCGATTGGGTTCAAGTCCAGGCTCTGGCTGGGCCACTCAAGGACAGTCACAGAGTTGTCCAAAAGCCACTCTTGCATTGTCTTGGCTGTGTGCTTAGGGTCATTGTACTGTTGGAAGGTGAACCTTCTGCCCAGTCTGAGGTCCTGAGCACTCTGGACCAGGTTTTCATTAAGACAATCTCTGTATTTTGCTGCGTTCAGCTTTCCTTCAACCCTGACCAGTCCCCACAGTATGATGCTATCACCACCAGGCATCACCGTTGGAATGGTATTGCGCAGGTGATGAGCGGTGCCTGGTTTCCTCCAGACATGACACTTTTAATTGAGGCCATGGTTCAATCTTTTTTTCATCAGACCAGAGAATCTTGTTTCTCACAGTCTGAGAGTCCTATAGGTGAGTTTTTGCAAATTTCAAGCAGGCATTCATCCCTTATGGCCATTCTGCTATAAACCCCAGATAGGTGGAATGTTGCAGTGTTGGTTGCCCTTCTGCAAGTTTCTCCCATCTCCACACATGATCTCTGGAGCTCAACCTGAGTGACCTTCGGGTTCTTGGTCACCTCTCTTACCAAGGCCCTTCTCCCCCGATTGCTCAGTTTGGTTGTTACAGACTTTTCTATTCAAGAATTATGGAGGCCACTGTGCTCTTGAGAACCTTCTATGCAGCCAAAATGTTTTGTAGCCTTCCCCAGATCTGTGCCTCGACACAATTCTGTCTCTGAGCTCTGCAGACAGGTTCTTTGAGCTCATGACTTGGTTTTTGCTCCGATATGCATTTTCAGTTGTGACACCTCATATAGGCAGGTGTGTGCCTTTCCAAATCATGTCCAATCAATTTAAGTTGTAACAAGTGGACTCCATTCAAAGTGTAGAAACATCTCAAAGATAATCAAGAGAAATGGGATGCACCTTAACTAAATTTCAATTGTCATATCAAAGTGTCTGAATACTTATGTCAATGTGATTTAGTCAGTTTTTCTTTTTAATAAATGTATTAGTAAATGTTTTTAAAAATCTGTTTTTTGTATTATCATTATGGAGTATGGGCTAGATTGATCTGAAAAAAATTATAATAAAGCATTTTAGCATAAGGCTACAATATAACAATTTTGAATGTTGTGCTCAAACACCTAATTAAAAATCCACTTAAATTAGAATATTTTTGTAATTCTAAGCTCCAAATAAAAATGTCAATATCATATTTTTTTTTTGTAAATTCAGGCAAGGGTCAGCTATATAATGAAGGAAGATTTTAATTTATGTTCTGAGGTCAATGGTATTTTTCATAAATGTGAGGTCGGAGCAAGTTTTCACGTGTTTTAAATGTTATAGATGCATTACCCTTACAATTTTGCTGTTTCACTAATTATTCTGTGCTTGAAATTGTTTAACTGTTTTGGTTTTGCTAAAATTTTGACTGTTAAATGTTAAAGTACCCTGAGAATTCATAGGTGTAAAAAACTAGCCTAATTTCTCTCTTTGAGAAAGATCCGGGCCCTCATTTATAAAGATGATCATAAAATGATCTTTAATGTGAATGTATGACCATTTCCTTAAATGTTCCAATGAATGATTTATAAAATGACTGAATGCACGAATAATTTTCCTAAATGCATCGAACTGTATAAACCGCAATTCAACTTTAAAAATGCTTGCGTGAAGGAGAGTGGTGTCACATCTACACCGGACTCCCCCACTCATTCTACACTCCATTCTCTATGGATGAGGATATCCTCATCTTCTCCCGAAACCTTACATCATGTAACACTAGTCATGCAAGGGAAGGTGCAGGCAGTCCAGTGTTGGCCGCCACCAACCATGTTTAAGGAATTACAACTTTTGTTTGGATTTGCATATTTCTACAGCCAGTTTATTCATAATTACTGCACCCTTGCCTCACCTCTCACCTTCTTTACAAGCCCAAGTCTCTGTCCTGGTCCACTACTGCTGTCATCGCCTTTCAACAGCTTTTATCTCCACTCCTGTTCTCATACATCCAAACACTGATCTACCATTTGTGGTCAAAGGTGACTTGTGTCGGGGCTGTCCTTTCTCAATGGCAGGGGAACCCCGCAAAACTGCACCCATGTGCTTTCTTTTCCTGTAAGATGTTCTCGACGGAGCAAAACTATGACATTGGCAATTTGGAGCTTCTTGCAGTCAATCTGGCGCTTGAGGAGTGGTGCCACTGGCTTGAGGGTTCCTGTCATCCATTCAAAGTTATTATAAACCATTGCAATTTGGAGTATCTTAGAGATACTCAATGTTTGAACTCTCACCAGGCCCTTTGAGCTCTATTCTCAACGTTACATATCGTCCAGGGTCCAAGAACACTTCATGCTCCAGATCCCATCACTTCCACTCCAGAGTCCATTCTACCTACCTCCCCTGAAAGTCAGTCCGATCCACTGGACCCTGGATGATCAAATCGCAGAGGCCTCAATTACTGAACCAGCTCCGCCAGGGTGCCCCAAAGGACAATTCTTCATTCCCACTCCTCTCTGTCTTCAACTTCTCTAAACTGTCCACTCCTCCCTTGACACAGGACACTCTGGAATCCTTCAGACCCTCTTGCTCCTTAAGGATCGCTACAGCTGGCCACGTATGTCCCGGTATGTCCAATGCTTCATCTAGTCCTGTACTGACTCTGCCTTCTAAAAGTCCCCATCATCTAACAATTTCTGCTGCCCGGTACTCAATCGCCTCTAGTCACAGCTAGGAGTGGACTTTATCACAGACCTTCCCTCCTTGGATGACTTCAACTGTGTGCTAGTAGTATTAGATTGATTCTCATGTCTGGTTCCCATGAAAATTCTTCCCACTGCTCTGGAGACTGCAGAAGCACTGTTCCATCATGTTTTAGTGCGTGCTCAGTTTCCAACCATTCCATTCACATGTTGACTCCAGCTACCAGCATGTTACCGTATTACACCTACTTTTCATGTATCCCTTTTAAAACATTACCACCACCACCCATCTCTGTCTCCTCCTCCTTCAGAGTCCGGTGAGGTTGTTGGTCCCCCTCCACGGTTGCTCCTAGATGGTGGTCCAGTCTATACCATTCATGAGATCCTGGAGTCTCGGCATCAAAGAGGTCATCTCAAGTACCTCGTTGACTAGGAGGGTTACTACCCAGAAGAGGGGTCCTGGGTGGCTCAGGACAACATTCTAGTGCTGGCCCTTCTAATCAACTTCCACATGGATCATCCCCAGCGTCCAGCTCCATGTGGATGGGGTCTGCAAGATGCACATAAAATGCATATTGAAGAGAATCTGTACACATGTGATCAGTGTGGAAGGGGTTACACACAAAAAGAAAACCCTAATATCCACGTGAGTTCACACTGAAGAGAAACCTTTCACATGTGATCAGAGAGGAAAGAGTTTCACACAACAAAGTAGTTTTAATAAACACATTATAACCGCTACCCCTTTTTAGGCTTAAGTTACATATCAGAGTACGTACGGAAAGGCTTAATACTATTTTAGGTATTATTAAAAGATGAATGTTAACATCCTTTGTTTTTCCCAACAATTTTCATGAAGTAACAGACCCAAAATTTGCAGCAAATTGCATGTATATTATATTCAACAACCCAATTATCACAAGCATTAACATTGTGCACAAAAAAATAAAGTAGAAAATATTAAATTAAATTATCAAAATAATCAAGAAATGTCAGTGTTTGTGATCTGAACCAGAGAAGAGAATGGTAAAAAACTTGGCTGAAGATGAAGCCGACAATGTTTGGTAATGGTTGAAATTATGATGTCCATGCAACAGTCAACACTTTCAGGAAGCAAAGATCAATTAGTGGTAATCCAATGTTGACATAAACAAGTCAAACTTGGTGCAAAAAGAAAAGTCCTCCTGTCTTCCACATGTAAACTCCTGTAATATGTCCCAAGTATTCATGAGTCCAGAAACAAACAACAAAGCAGGCAATTCGTGGGAGCAAACATTTTGAACTACTTTCCTCACATGAAAGAAAGCACAGGAATAAAAGGTCCATCTAAATAAGACACATTCACAATTAGTTTGTATGACTAGCTCAATGCTCAAAACATTCTCAATCCAACAGTTACACATTAAGTACTAATCACCAAAATCATATAGTGTATGTAAGAAAAAACAACACTACTTACTGATTGACCAAAATTAAACAAATTCCTCAAATCATAGGACCTTAGAAAAGCACAAGAAAGCCAGTGCTTCCTCTACCCCAATTCTTGCCTACTTCTTTAGGTATAGTACCTGACTAAATACTCATTGCAAATAAAGTCTGGAGCGGTTCGCTTGTGGTGAGAATACAAACCGACCCAACGGACCAACAAACCAAACAATTACCCTATAAAAACCATGAACATAACTGAGGGATCTTTGGAGAAGATATCTGTAGATCAGCACTTCTCTGTATTCATCATCAAAACGTGGGTATAGATATAATTGCACATTTAAAATAGGAGCTGTTTTATAATCCTGAGGTAATTTTATGTTTAGTATGATCATTTCTCTCTTTTGGATAGAGGCAGAATATGGGTAGGATGGTGTTGGTGACTTTTTGACAAATAAAAAACATTTTTACACGGCTTTACTCTGCTGTTGTAACACTGGGTACTTGGAGTGGAAGAGGATGAGACATAGGGATAGATCATTTAAATCTTTTAATAAGAATCGCTGGAGTGGAACAAAAAATAAAGATTAACATCATAAACAACACAACGTAACACTTCAAGGACTGTCAAAGGAATGGGGAAAACTAGAGGATCCATCCATCGTCAACCGCTTATCCTGTGTACAGGGTTGCCGGGGGGGGGGGGGCTGGAGCCTATCCCAGCTAATATTGGGTGAAAGGTGGGGGTACACACTGGACAGGTCGCCAGTCCATCACAGGGCCACACATAGACAGACAAATCACTCACATCCACACCTAGGACAATTTTGGAGACATCAATGAACCTAGCCTGCATGTCTTTGGATGGTGGGAGGAAGACGGAGCACCCGGAGAGAACCCACGCAGACACAGGGAGAACATGCAAACTCTACACAGAAAGGCCGGGGCACCACCATGCCGCCCAAAACTAGAGGATATTTATACAAAAAGGAACTAAAGAGGGAATGGAAGACACATGAGAAAAATGAGGAACAGATGACAGTGATGAGGGCAGTGCACTATGGGAGATGTAGTCCAGGGGAAAACTTCAAAATAAGAAGATAATAAAGGAGACAGACTGTGAGGGAGACAGACTGTGACCGCTGGGGAAACCATGATGGAAACTTTACAACTCAGATCCAACTGAGTGATGGAACCTCAAACTGGCGATGCTCAGAAATTCTCTAAAACTTGTAATGGTTGACATTTTTACAGACATATAATTTTAACCGGTATATCAATGGATGAGCTTAATCCTGGAACAACAAACAACATATTGACCACTAAGGGGACAGCTTGCTTCCATGTGACTTTTATTGACATAGTTTTGGTCTGTTTTGAAATGTTGCCTTGTGAAAGCGAACCAAACCAAGAATAAAATGCAACATTGTAACAATTTATTCCCCGTTTTGGAACAAAGAAAATGGTCTACACATCTGAAAACACCCTTAGTATCGACTTGGTACCAAAGTATTGGTACTTTTGACAACACTAGCCTGAGCTATCAGCACTCTTGGAACGCCTCTCGTCCAAACAGATTCAAGGTTTAGCTGTTGTATAAAAAAAGACACACTTGTTATGAGGTATATAAGAGACTGAACGAGAAGGGTGTTAGAAGCTTTTACAGTGTGGATGAAACTATGTCTATGGTCATTATGGTACATTTATGTCAGATTTTCTACTGTGAATTGTTCACAAAAATCTGTCAAGTTGGGGTGTTTTTTCTTGCTTGAATTGGAAGCATTAATGTGATTTATTTGTCTTATATCAAAGGCCACTAATGTGTGTATGCTGCTGATTATACACGAAATTATGAAAAAGGAACTAAATCTAGTATTAAGTTACTTTTTTAAAGATCAGAGGAAAAGATATTTCACATTAAATCAATTTGAAGGGTTTCAACATTATATATCAACAGGGTAGCAAATAAACCATTCTTCTATTTTAAGTGCACAATCTTTTTCAATCCGTTTAATTTTTTTAAATGTTGCATAAAAAGTTTAGATGTTTCAAATTAAGCATTGACCCTAATTCCACTTTCACCTATTAAAAAAGTTTAGAAATGTGATGTACCCTCACATAACGTGAAGACTATATCATCATTATAAGTTTTTTAAATGGGGGCAACCAGTTTGAGACCTCTTGACCAGTTAAAAATGACGTTTTCTCAGTAATGATAAATAAAAATAAACCACCCAAAATGCAGCTCTTGTTCTCAAACTCGCTTCTTATTATTGACAGGCATAGTAATTTAATATGATTTATGGTCGCTGGAGGTCACAGTTGAGCTCTTGATGCTTATTATTATTAAATAATAATGCAAATAAACACAAACAGAGAGAGACACACGCACACTTAAATTTCAGTATGTAGAGAATTTGATTTTTACCAAAGTCTTTCTAGCAAGTCAGTTCACTGTTGGCCATCTTTGGGATGCTCTCGGGAGGTTATTTCCAGTCATGGCAGTGCAGCTCCTATCTGCATGAATAGAGAAAGACCAAAATCTCAAAAACGGTTGGTCAAGATTCAGATCAAATAACATATTTCAAATCATCGATAAAATTTGACAATACTGGAATCATAAATTGGGATATTTTTTTTTTTACCTCATATTAGGCTAATAAACGCACTTTTCACGGCTTTTATAGCTAATGCGCATGTGTTCTAGAGTTGATTGACAGGTTGTCTGTATCTAAAAGGTGATTGGCTCTTTTACCTGTAAGGTGGGACTTCCTTATCCGTTGGGCGTTCCAATTTCTCCCATTTATTTTAATAGAAGTGGTCCATCTCCGCTAAATACAATTCAATTTCAAAGTACTTTATTGGCATGATTGTGTTTACATACAATATTGCCAGGTAATGAATAAAATAAAAACTATAATAACAATATAAAATAAGCATTTAACACGACATTATGAACATAAGAAAATAAAAGTAATGTGACTGAATTACAAAAAGGCAAATTCTCTCTGTGTTTATTTCCCTTTCCACAGGAAGTTTCCAATTTGAAACATTGAATCCATCATTCTTTATACGTGATACAGACGAGAGGACGACAGCACAGCCGCACTGTACACACACACACAGAGAGAGAGAGAGAGAGAGAGAGAGAGAGAGAGAGAGAGAGAGAGAGAGAGAGAGAGACTGACTCTGGTGGGGTCATTATTTGGTACAAAGAGACTTTAAAAAACGACCTATCAATCATGAAAACAGACTCAACACATGTTTGGCTTAAAAAAAGGCATCATAGAGTGTGATAAGGACCTTTTAGTCCTGTTAAACGCTTATTTTATTTCATATTGTATATTGTTATTATAGTTTTTATTTTATTCATTACCTGGCACCTTATTTTCATTATATTTTATTATTATAATTTATCTTGTCAATATCTATTTTGTGTATTAATGCTTTGGCAATCATTTTGTGGCAATTTTGTATGTAAACACAATCATGCCAATAAAGTACTTTAAAATGGAAAAATGTACTTGAGAGAGAGAGAGAGAGAGAGAGAGAAAGAGTGAGATTGAATGAGAGAGATTTAATGAGAGAGGGAGATTCTTAAGACATTTTATTTTGTGTTTGAATCATAATGAAGTTGTTCTTGGTATATCACCTTTAAAATGGGCATTGTGAAGTGACGTTGTAGAGAAGAGCTGTTCCATGTGTAGTCGCCAGGGGGAGCACAAACAGCGTCTTCTGCAGTTAGACACCAGTGTACAACTGAGGTAAACCAGACGCATAAACAAACTAGCATTTGCCTGTAAATAAGTGATGACTTGATTTAGCAAAAACTTAACAAAACACATCTAGACATGACAGTAGCACAGCAGTAGAACATGCCCGCAATGCACAGATAGAGCTCTGAACTTTATAATATGATTACAGCGGTGAGACAGCTGACATTTGAACACCTGTCTTACTCTGTGAGACGCGGCACAAAGTGTAAAGGCCCAAACATACTCTACACACGTATGTGAACGCAGACGCACCTTACGCAAGCTCGATTGCATTGTGAAAATGTGTCAGTGCTCAATTCATAACCCAACACAAGTCCACACTGCATTCACGGTGTTGCCTCAAGGGGCGCTTGAGCAGATTTTCATCTTTCAACAACTGCAATGGTGAACTCGGGCAGCAATTTGAGTTTAATATGAAAAAATATATAACTTTTTGTCCTCTGACTTGCTGCCTAATCAGTTATTGGCTTAACTGACAACTGTTTTGAATGAATGGAAATTGTAAGGAAACTGGTCTCCAAACAGTTTGAAAAGCACCTCATTTTCATCCTGCCTATGTATATACAGCCTCCTAAGTCAGCATTTCCTTGATTTCGGATGTAGCACCAGTTTCGTGGTCATGTGGTGAGGATAGTAACTGCAAGAGCAAAGCAAGAAAGCACTTTCTTATGTACAACAGGACCATGCGTTGATCAAGCACTCGCGTCTGCACATGCGTACTTGTGTGAAGTGTGTTTCTGTCACAGTGTCTGTTTGAAAGTGCACAAGCCGATGCAGAAGTTGGAGACATTGCTGGAACCCTGCAGGTAATCTACACTGTCATTAATCTATTTAATCGCACCGTTTACAATTGTGACCTTTGATTTTGAGTTTTCAATTGTAAATTTTAGCTTGTCAATCAAAACTTCATAAAAAGAAGCAAATAAATCCCATCATAATACACTTACAACTATCATATTTTGTTCCTAATTTGAATTAAGTCGTGTTATTTTCATTTTCTGTTGTTTTTGTGTGGATGATGTTTATACAAATTATGTGATTAATCACAATTAAATATTTAAATTGTTTGACGGCCCTAATATTTTTAGATCTTTATTTATATCATACTAAAAATAAAGAGTTCATAATCTCATGACAAGGCCAAAACAATGTTTTGAACACTAGCATCAATTAATACACAATCTAATCTTCAATATATAATGTATTTCTGGTGCATCGGCTGAAATCATCACTGTAAAGCAGCTGTACAGGAAGTGGCCCACTGGAACACAAATTCACAAAAAGTTCAGTCAGTGTGAACAGTGAAGTGAGGAAACAATAACACAAGCACTGAATATATGTGTAAACTTTGGTCAAGTTATTTCTTCAGTACTTAATAACACCATGTTTGGTTGTCACTTATCAAGACTCTGTACAAGAATGTGCCATCATTAACCCCTCCAGTTTCCTCATTTATTGACCGACAAATAATCTCATCTAATGCCTTTGATCAAGTATTTTGATCTAATTGGTTTTAATGGAGTGAGAGATTCTAAATCTAATAAGATTTATTAAAGGCATAAATCCTTTCTTCAGTGTAGGTCTAGGGGAATTCTTCTGCCCATTTTATTATCCACCAGGTAAAAATGGTAAGTGTGATCTCTTAGTAAAGTTACGGCATACATCTCAACAAGACACGTGATTTGAGCTATCATGGACGACTTAAACACTGAAGAATAATAATTACAGTTAAAGGTTTGTTCAAATCCATAATCCCTAGTATGAGTAAGGGATGCTTGCCTAGCCGACATCACTAATGGTCGTTCAGAGATCCTTAAAGGTGAGTTTGCATTTAATGAATGCACAATCTAAACCTTACAATGATTTTTAAAGTTAGCCTATAATGGGTCTGTTTAATTAGTGTTGAAAAAGACACAAAACTGCAGGAAGTAGTCGCCACTCAAAGTGATAAATGTTTATTCAGTGTGATATGAGTTGCAAAAAGAACCAATGAAATACTGACCTCGCCTATAGACATGAAAATGAAATAAATGTGTGAATGTGAGCTGAGTTCTGCATAAATGTGTGAGCATGTACTAAGGGTTTCTGTTCCTGCTAACATGAATCTTGCGGTTTGACTTTCCATCTACACAAGACAGCTTCTGAATTATACTTAATCACAATAAACCTACTGTCAAAACCCTTCCACCAGTGAAGAAACAAATGGACATATTCTGGAATTTCAGTGCTGGAAAATGATTTTAGCTCTGAACTGAAGTCTCAATTCAATTTTAATGCATTGTATTACAGAAAACATCAGGGCATTTTTCTCAAGAAAGTATGAATTGTGCTTCCACTGAATGCGGTGTAACATTTTATCAGTATCATAAAGTGAAACCTGTTGTGGTTTGAGTTTAATTCAGTCAGTTAGTGACCCAAATTAATGTTGTTTGTTCTGTTAAGTGGACAAACGACTTGCTCCTAACATTGTGTTTATTATTGCATGTGTGCGGTTGGTTCATGGATAAAGATATTTTTCCAATCTAAAGAAAATAAGATTTACTGTAAGACAGACAATTCTTGTGTTATCACTTTATCTCCTGATTCCTGCTCATCCCCTCTTGACATGTAGAAGTGTAACATGACATGGTGTTGACCAGCTTTAAGTATCAGACAAAAATCTGATATTTTTCTAATGGAGAGAAATAGTTCTAGTGACAAATGAACTTATTACACAGATTGAGTCGGTCAGAGGTGCGTTTCCCATCAGCATATTTCGCCAACCATAAAAAGTTGCCGATTCCCGAAGCCGTAGTTAACTGCTAATGTTTTGCAGAAAGCAGCATTCTGAAATGCCATTCAAGATTGGCTGTTTTCTATACGCTAATTTAGCAATTAAGACAAGCAATGTATAGTTGATGGTTGTATTGTGTGCTTGCTGCTGTAGTGTTGAATGGCAACTGAGCTGACATCACTGGACTTTCTGTTGCTGATAGCACGCTGCACAAGTGTTTGTGTTTGTAGCGTGCGTAGGCTGCTTATTCTTATTCTCTTACGTTCATCATTTTATCCTTTGTTATTTTACCACGTTTCAGATTTTTCTGCTTTTCTACTGTTTCATCAGTGTGTATTTTACCTGTTGCTGCTGGCTCCTAGCACAAGTCTGTGTTTGTAGCCTGCAAGTTTTTTAGCATCGCTTGTATATCTGTTTTCAGCCTTTAATCCTTAACATCTGCCATTTTTAAGCGTGCATCGGGTTTCCCCCTGCATTATTCTCTTATCGCGATTCATCTGCGCACATATTCCTCCTGCATCAGTTTTCTATTTTACCACGATTAAACTGCGTGCATTTTTCAGCATGCACCTCTTTTTCTCCTCTGTGTTACACAGATTATTGCATCGATCTCAAAGCACCGCTTATCAAGAAAAACCAACAACAACAAACAATTTGCAGTAAGTCATGGCATCCCCTCATGTTATTTCTTCCTGCATTGCATGTCACATCTTCACAGCCTCTTCTGTCAGCAGTAAGGGATTCACATGTGATAAATGTAAGGAATTAGTCAGGCTGATGGAGAAGGTTAATGAGTTAGAGACTCGCATCCGAATGCTAGTGGAGGTCAGTGAGAAAGAGAAGCCGGTAGATACTGTTATGGATGCGAGTAGTACAGAGAGCAACATACACACTTTGGTTCCGGCTGTAGAGCCCCTGCAGCAGGGAGTTTGAGTGCCGTCTCGGTGGCATACTCGCTCAGCAAAGAGACACCACTCTCCCATTCCTGTTAGGGTTTCCAATCTATTCTCCCCACGCAGTGATGCACCCATTGAGAATCATGTTGAAAGAGCCCTTGTTATTGGTGATTCTATTGTAAGGAATGTGGAAATAGAGACTCCAGCCACTATTGTTAATTGCATTTTGGGTGCCAGAGTGTCTGACATCAAATCAAATTTACAAGTGCTGGCTAATGCTAAACGTAGATTTTCTAAATTGTTATTCATGACGGCACTAACGATGTCTGACTTTGCCAGTCAGAGATCACTAAAGATAATGTTAAAGAGGTGTGTGAATTTGCAAAAACAATGTCAGACACTGTAATATGCTCTGGCCCCCTCCCTGCTTGTCGTGGTGACAAGGTTTATAGTAAATTAGTGTCACTGAACGGCTGGATGCCTGATTGGTGTCTGGAGAATAGCATATGATTTATAGACAGTTGGAAGAATTTTTGGGGTAGACCTGACCTGCTAAATAGAGACGGACTCCATCTCTCCAGGGAAGGTGCCGCTCTCCTCTCTAGTAATTTGGCTGTGTCCCAGGTCAGGAAGCAGACAAACTGGCTAATCCGAACATCTGCTAGCTACATTGAGACGTCACACAGGTCACATAAACTACAACACATAGGACAATATCACCTAGATATCATATAGAGACTGTGTCTGTTCCCCGAACTACCAAACACAATACCCTCACTAAATCATTTAGAAAAAATTTGATTAAGGTCAAACTTGAACTAAACAAACAAATATAAACATAAACATAATATAAAAATAGGGCTACTAAACATTAGATCTCTTGCTACAAAAGCACTAATTGTTAATTAAATTATTACAGATCATAGATTGGATGCACTCTGTTTGACTGAAACATGTCTTAAACTGGATTAATATATTAGTTTAAATGAATCTACTCCCCCAGGATATTGTTATAAACATGAGCCTTGTTCTAAAGGGTCGAGGAGGAGGTGTTGCAACAATTTAGTGAAGTTTTTGGTGTTACTCAAAGAACAGGATATAAATTAGAAAAAAATCTTTTGAACTAATAATGCTTAATGTGACACCGTCAGATGTAAATAAAAAAAACAATGCCGAATTTTACCCTTGCTACAGTGTATACTGTAGATCACCCGGGCCTTATTCTGATTTCCTGATTACCTTTTTAATTTTTTTTATCAGATCTTTTAGTTACTGTAGATAGAGCTATAACTCAGCCTCCTCTGGGGGATGGAGTGGTCTGTGTACCATCTTCTGGTTGACAGCGGGTCTCCTTAACCCTGGGTCACCCATCTCAGGGACCCCAGACCTGCGGGAAGCTTTATGTTGAGGCCGAGGCAGAGCCGGTGTTGCTGCCATAGGTGGACGCCCTCTGCGACGAGCAGGCCGGGTATGGGATGTCGCCGGCCTGTAGGTGGTGGAGGAATCACTGAGTTTGGTCTTTTAATATCAATGTCTTAGTACAGTAAGCCACGTTAAGCGTTTTTCACTTTAAGCGTTTTAGAATGTCCTTATCATATTTTCAGATACTGCCACCTGTAACCGGTAGGCGTGGTTTGGGAGTGGCCTCGTAAGGGCAGCAAAGCAAGTGCATTCTGGGAGTTGTTGTCTTTCAGCCACATGTGTAAAAAATACATTTTCTGCCTTTTCTCTGTCTAGAATGATTCAAATTCAAAAATAATTTCACATTTATACTATATAAATGACCAATTTTAAATACACATTCATCTTCCCAGAGGTGAAGTATCCCTTTAATTTTAGACCTACACTACCGTTAAAATAAGTCTCTTCCGCTCACAAAGACTGCATTTATTTGATCCAAAATACAGTAAAAACATTGTGTGAACTCTTTTTACAATTTAAAAGAACAGTTTTCTATTTAAATATATTGTAAAATGCAATTTGTGATCAAAGCTGAATTTTCAGCATCATTACTGCAGTCTTCAGTGTCACATGATCCTTCAGAAATCATTATAAGATGCTGATTTTCTAATATAGGCATATTTACATCACATTTGACACATTTACACCCAAACACACATTTGCAAGCACAAGCATTGATGATAATGAGGCATTATAAACACTAGTTAAAATATATTCTAAACATTCATCTTGTTTTTATATCATATTACATATCATAATTATATTATACAGCATACAATTTAAATACCTGCTTTAGCCGAAACAGCATTTAAATGTAACTAAAACTTGCTTATTAGGACATATTTCAAATTTCAATACTCTGAATCCTGGCTGGCAAGTCTGGAAACAGTCCCACTAGTAAAATATGTACATGTTTATATAAAATAACATGAAAACTAATTGACCTACTCGTCCGAAATTGTATCCTCGGCTGGATCAAGTCTCTCTTCAAAATACAAATGTTCATCGGAGTCCTGCTCTTCTTCTGAGGAAAATGTTAACTCTTATAATCCTGGAGCTTTCTCGCCTGTGTATCGTTGCAAACGCGCAGAAAAATGAATGAAATGTGTTTACAACCTCACATTCGGGGTGTTTACCATTTGCGTTGATCGTCTCAGCACATTAGCGTTTGAATGGCGCCCTCTGCTGGTGGGTGGGATCACATTACAGATAATTAGATGAACTGGTAAAAACTGTACATCGCTTTGTTTCATACAGATTACATTGCAGGAGAATATTTGTTTTAAATTTGAATTGTTTCTGAAATATGCTCCGAAACGCGGAGACTGCTGAAAGCTCGCTCTTTTTATTTTCTTTATTTTACAAAAGCACAAGGTTTTGTTGTTATTGTGAGTGTACACAAATAAAAGTAGACCCTTTATAGTCTCTAATGATGTCTTACACTTATCTGTATGCCCAAAAATGACGGAGTATTTTAAGTTGTTTCTGCTGTAATGGCGAAAAAATCGAGAAGGACACGCCGGCATGTCCGTCGACCCAAGAGGGTTAAATGACTCAACACAAATAAAGCATATATAATACAGTAATACTGATGAACAGAGTCATAGTTTCAGTGATCAGAACATTATAAATGAGGAAATTGAATCTCAGAGAGTTTGATCAATGTCTCACAGCAACACCTGCGTACACCACATCATCCTCCAGATGAACTCTCTGGAAGAAAACACAAACACAGATATTCACATCACATGTGCTGTTATTATTGTTGTTGACCTTTTAGGAACAAAAAAATTAATCATCCTCCTACTGCCATGAAACTGGTGATGTGATGCTCAATATTGAAAAAAATTACATTGAAGCACGGGGCTTTGCACGTCTACAACTCGTACGAATTATACGACCTACTTGTATGTTTAAATCTGATTTTAGCCAAGTCGTACAAGGAATAGTTCACCCAAAAATGAAAATTCTCTCATTATTCACTGACCCTGATGCCATCCCAGATGTGTATGATTGCCTATTTTCAGCAGCAGAACACGAATTAAGATTTGTAGATAATATTTGAGCTCTATAGGTCCTTATAATATAAGTAAATGGATGCCATTAGTCTGCTGTCTGATGGTCCAGCTGTCATATTTAGGCAGCATAAAAGTAATCCACACGATTCCAGTCGATCAATTCATGTCTTCTGAATCGCTAATTAAAACGTTTTTAACTTTACATTGTTGCTTCCGGCCAGCGCTGTATTTCTGTGAGAAATGAACTCACTCTCACGTGACTCTCTTCTGTGTACAAAACACACGCTTCCAACTTCTCACGTGAACGCACCAACGCATCACTAATGCATCGACTGCTGGCAGGAAGCAATTTTTTAAAGTTAATACATTTTTAATAATCTATTTGTTTCTTACACCAACCTATCAATTAGCTTCAGAAGACATTAATTGATCGACTGGATTCGTGTCAGAGAACAGACACTCGAGTGCTCACTCTGGGAATCGGCGTCTCACAGGTGAAGTTTGTTTATTTGAAGGACTACAGAGTATGGCATCTGATTTACAAACCGCTTCCAAACACAAATATAAGGTGCAGTTTTCCCTGGCCATGTATAAAACTGATCTAACTCCACTGCTCTGTGCTTCACAGAAACCTGGCTGAGTGAAGACATCCCGGATAGCGCGTTTCATCTGCTGGGCTTCCGGTTGTTCAGAGCGAATCTCATCGTGGAGTTATTGGGGAAAATGAGAGGTGGTGGAACATGCATTTACATAAATGAAAGTTGGTGTACAGATGTAACAGTGTTGAAGAAGATGTGCTGTCCTAATTTAGAAGTGCTTTTCATCAACCTTCCTTTCTACTCGCCGCAGGAGTTTTCCCTCATTCATTCTCGAGTGTTTATGTCCTGCCAAAAGCTGGCTGATCACATCACAGACAGAGTGCAACAACACTCGGACACACTTATTATTATTCTGGGAGATTTTAATAAAGCTAACCTCACCCGTGAACTGCCAAAAATGCAAACAACACATCACATGCACCATCAGAGACAGAAATAAACAGGATCACTGCTACACCACTGTAAAAGATGCATATCGCTCTGTTCCACGTGCAGCTTTAGGACAATATATGACCTGCCTACATCATAGAAGGCCTATTCTTTATCAATGCATAATTCTGCCCGGGCAGGTTCACTTTCCATGAGGCAATGAGCACTACGGATTATAGGACTTCATCGGGATGATGATTTTTAGATTATGCAGCATTTAACTTGTGTAATTATTGTCTGCACACCGGAGCAAAAGAGGGAAAGAAACATTGACTCACTGTTTGTCAAGCGCTGAAACTTTGCCATTGAAAAACAATGTTTTTCAATGGCATGAAATAAACCCTCCTCCACCCAAAAGTTAAAGGTCGGTAATCTGTCCCTGGTCACATTAATTCCTCTTTGCAACCTGAACTCGGCATGGAGTTAGACTCAGTCTCAATGTCAGCACGTCGACATTCAAACCCTGGAACGGGCAGCAGTACCCTTGCAGCAGATGTCCCGACGCGTCCCGGTCATGACCGACGGCTCCAGATCGGGTTGGGGCGCCGTGTACAATGGGCACACAGCTGTGGGCCGTTGGAAAGGGGCCCCGCTGCGCTGGCACATCAATCGCCTAGACTTGTTGACTGTTTTCCTTGCCCTGAGGAAGTTTGTCCCATTAGTTCGGGACAAACATGTCCTAGTCAGGTCAGACAGCACCGTTGTAAAAGCATAGATAAATCGCCAAGGCGGTGTACGCTCCTGCCACATGTCATGACTCGGCTGTCGTCTCCTCCTTTGGAGCCAGCAGCGACTCAAGTCGATTCGGCAAGGCCCAGGTAGACCTGTTTGCCTCCTGAGAAACCTCCCTGGTCTGGCCCCTGAATGGGACGTGGAAGATCTAGCTGGTCTACCACCTGCTGTCGTAGACATGATCAACCAGGCCAGAGCCCCTTCCACCAGGCACCTTTACGCCCTAAAGTGGCGCCTGTTCACGAACTGGTGTTCTTCTCGGGCTGAAGACCCACAGAGGTGCGCAGTTAGGTCAGTGCTCTTATTTCTGCAGGAGAGGTTGGAGGGGAGGCTGTCCCCTTCCACCCTAAAGGTGTATGTCCACCATGATGCAGTAGACGGCAAGTCTTTGGGTAAGCACGACTTAATCATCAGGTTCCTAAGAGACGCCCGGAGGTTAAACCCCTCCCGGCCAAGCCTGTCCCCCTCCTGGGAGGGTCTGGGACCTGCAAGCGTTCTCTGTCAGCGACACTTGCCTGGAGTTCGACACATATGTGATCCTAAGACCGCGGCCGGGCTATGTACCCAAGGTTCCTACAACGCCCTTTAGAGACCAGGTAGTGAACCTGCAAGCACTGCCCCGGGAGGAGGCAGACCCAGCCCTTTCGTTGCTGTGTCCAGTACGTGCTTTGCGTAACTATTTGGACAGCACACAGAGCTCTAGACATTCTGAGCAGCTCTTTGTCTGCTTCGGTGGACAGCAGAAAGGGAACGCTGTCTCCAAACAGAGGCTCTCCCACTTGGTCATTGATGCCATATCATTGGCTTATCACGCCCAGGCCGTGCCCCCCCTTGTGGGTCCGAGCACACTCAACCAGAAGCATTGCATCCTCGTGGGCACTGGCCAGGGGCACCACCCTGGCAGACATTTGTAGAGCAGCAGGTTGGGCAACACCTAATACCTTTGCGAGATTTTACAATCTCCGGGTTGAGTCAGTATCATCCTGTGTTTTCTCAGGTCCAAGCTCATAGATCTCAATAACATGCTGACGAACTGGCCGGGTGAATCGTTTGCGCCTAGCGCCCTTTCCCTCAGCTGAGGTAAAACCGTGTGCTTTTTTCTCCCAGGAGATCCCATCTCTCGAATTCCTGGATGATTCCTCCCTAGCCCTTGTGGGTTCGCAGTTCAGCGGAGGAACTTGCCGACCCTATCCACTGCGGGTACTTAATTTACCCTGTACTGGAAGAGGTGCTCCACAGGTCAGGACTCCTGCGTGGACTCCCCTATCTAGGGTAACAAGAAGGATTCCGACGACTTTCATGGGGCATTGGGGAAGGGTACGTGCAGCCTGTTACAGCTGGTCGTGTTTGCACGTGAAAATACCTGCCCACTTCTGTATCAGCAGTTCACGTACACGGCTCAGCGCATGGTACAATTTAAATTGGACCCCTAGTGTCGCTTCTTCAACACAACGTTGAAGTGAGTGACAGACGGGGAACGCCTAGGTTAAGTATGTAACCCCCATTCCCCGATGGAGGGTTCGAGACGTTGTGTCCTCCCTGCCACGTCGCTGAGCCGAGCCACTGTTGTGGCCAGACCATTTCTGGCACTTCAGAAAAATCCTGAATGAACTCATCGTATTTGCCCGCTTAAATACCTGTATGTCCGGGGGCGGGGTATGCAAATACTGTCTGCCAACTTCTCATTGGCCTTTTTTCATAGTTCAGAGGCATATTTGGCGTTCAAGAGAGAGCCCAAGTGTCGCTTCTTCGACACAACGTCCTGTTCCCTCCATAGGGGAACGGGGGTTACATACGTAACCTAGACGTTTTATATGTTCGTATGAAATGTGTTAGATGTGCGTTATATGTTAATCCTGAAATGTAGCTTTATAAATGTTGTGGTCTTGTGGAGTTTATTTTCTTTGGACTGAGTTTGGCTCTATTGGAAGGGCTGCATGATGTTAGCCAATCAGAACAGTGGGTGTTTACATTGAAGTCTTAAAGGGCTAGAGAGATTAAAATTGAGCGTTTCAGACAGAGGGCCAGAGATAGGGTGGAATATTATTATACGTTACTAAATTGTGACTGTTTTAGTGCAAAAAAACAAACTAAAACCAACTTTACTGACATTATAAGTGGAAGATAATAAAATTAAGAGAATGTCATGACCCCTTTAAGTTAAAAGTGAGCTCCTAACATCACCACACATCTATTAACTAACAGTGAGTAACAAAAAACAGCATAAATAAAGTCATCAAGAATAAATAAATGAGACTAAAACACTAACCGCATCATTTATTCATGTTGCAGTGCATACTGGGAACTCTCATATCAGCAACATTTTTGAGACTTGGTAACTCCGCCCCTTCAGCGATGTACTTATCCATAATTATTGCACATATGCGATCTCTCATTATGCAAACAATGAAAAGTTTTAACACACAACAAATATCAGAGAGTTAATGTCCACTGAATGCTTGTTTGATCATTTATGTGAGAGGGGTTCGATGTTTAGATCATTTACTTTATTGATCTGTTCTGTTGAAACTGTTATTTGTGTATGAGGGCATTGTGTGTGAGAATGACTCAACTGACACTGTTCTCATGGTCTCAAACCACATTGGCTGTGTGAGACACATGAAGACATTGGCTACGTTTACACGCATTAATTCTTGTCAATATGAATACATTATATTCGGATTGCAGATTCCAAATGTACTTTTTATTCTGACCTAAACTTTGTAATCCGATACAAATATTAGTTTGCTTGTGCATTACATGAATTCTGATGAAAACGTTTGTGCAAGAGTGTCAGCTGTTGCATTCTGAAGAAGCAAGAAAGACTGGGCTTACACACACTAGGGAAAACGCAGATGGAAAATGTTCTTCTCATCTTTGAGAAGACTTTGAGCATGACGGAGCTTCACTTTGCATTTCCCCACTCTGTCCTTCCAACGCACCATCCCCTTTGAAATATAGTTACCAATATACAGTAATAATTACAGCCTGACCAATATAGGATTTTTGAGACAGATACCAATACCAACATTAGTTGGGGAAAAAAAAATCCAACTATTTGAGCTGGAATGAAAACAGACATTTTCTATGTGGATTGTTCACCAATTTTGCACCGATATGACTATGCAAAGGTACTCAGTATGGCACAGTTGTTGTGCGGGGTGTTCGTTGTTCATGCTCAAAATGGTTTTCAAGTGGGGGGGGGGGGGGGATGGGGGGTGTCACCAAACTAGATCGCACATCCTTTAAAGCCCAGGGCACCACGGGCAGTCAAGGGCCCCTGGGCACTGGCCACATTGGCCCGGTCGGTAATCCGTCCCTGGTCACATTAGTCCTCTTTGCAACCTGAACTACATCAGAACATTGATTTGTGACACCAGCGCTGAAAAAGCATGATGCAGCACAACAAATTGCCCACATGTGTCTCGAGATGCGTTAATAATAATTGCAATTATTTTACGTTTACAGTGTCTAAAAAAATGTGAGGTCCTGCACAATGATTTGTAAAACAGAATGGAGGTGTCTTGAGATACTTAATTTTTTTAACTTAATTTTTAACTTAATAGTGAGTTCACAGTGTTCAAAATGTTTGCACAGTGCGTGTTTTCATGGCCTACGTGTGAGAAGCCTGTAACTCGCCATATAGCCTACTTGAAAAACTGACCCCAACCTGGCCTAAAACCTGTAGGTTTGTCGGGTACTGTCAGACTCAGATCAGGTTGAAGACCTCTAAACATGTGCAGAATAACCGAATAGTGCTTTTGGTATTTGAATAACATGCACATCCCCATTAATAACAAATTATTTTGGATCGGTTCATAATTAAAAAGTACATATATCTGGCCGTGTAAGACATTGCTCCAAGCGTTTCTTCCATCAACTTTAAAAATCCAACCAAATCTTGCAAGCGTCCTGTTTTAAGTGAACGTAGTCACGTGACAACTGATGGGGGCCTCCATGGTGTACCGGCCCATGGGCCTGTCAGTTCTTAATCCGTCCCTCCATCTGGATTTAAATGTTTTTCTACATAAACATGCACTAGATGAACGGCTTTGATCATTATCATACATCTCGTGCCGCTTTTAAAAGATGCAATGTCAAGTTATAACTCTAAAAAAGAGACCTCCATTTTGTTTCATTCAGTTGCGCTGTTTCCTGTTGTTTTGAAGGCGTCCTGGACCATTTTTGCACCCATCTGTGCCATTTTTAATTGTTAGTCTTTTGTAAACATGCACTAGATGGATGTCTTTGAACGTATTGATGCGTTCAGTTGATGTGTGGCGTGTTTTAAGAGCGGTACTCCTAAAAATGCATCACATGTTGCTGCTGCCACTGACTGGGAGAAACACGTGCCGTTCTGTGTGTGAACAATCATGTAAAATGTTGATGTTGAAGCTGGTTAAAGCACCCATGAACATCACCATGGATTGTATTACGTTTGTGTTTTCAGAACATATCAGTGTGGATTGCTTGTGCACCAGTCACTAAATGATTCAAGCATTTCAAAGCTGAAAGATGGGACAGTTAAAAAACAATTGGACTGCAAAAACATAATTAAACAATTTAATTAATTAATATTTCTATGTCATGATTGTTTGATAGTTCATAATGCTGCGTGAGCAGTTTTATATGTTTGTATGAAATGTGTTAGATGTGCGTTATATGTTAATCCTGAAATGTAGTTTTATAAATGTTGTGGTCTTGTGGAGTTTATTTTCTTTGGACTGAGTTTGGCTCTATTGGAAGGGCTGCATGATGTTAGCCAATCAGAACAGTGGGTGTTTACACTGAAGTCTTAAAGGGCTAGAGAGATTAAAATTGAGCGTTTCAGACAGAGGGCCAGAGATAGGGTGGAATATTATTATACGTTACTAAATTGTGACTGTTTTAGTGCAAAAAAACCAAACTAAAACCAACTTTACTGACATTATAAGTGGAAGATAATAAAATTAAGAGAATGTCATGACCCCTTTAAGTTAAAAGTGAGCTCCTAACATCACCACACATCTATTAACTAACAGTGAGTAACAAAAAACAGCATAAATAAAGTCATCAAGAATAAATAAATGAGACTGAAACACTAACCGCATCATTTATTCATGTTGCAGTGCATACTGGGAACTCTCATATCAGCAACATTTTTGAGACTTGGTAACTCCACCCCTTCAGCGATGTACTTATCCATAATTATTGCACATATGCAATCTCTCATTATGCAAACAATGAAAAGTTTTAACACACAACAAATATCAGAGAGTTAATGTCCACTGAATGCTTGTTTGATCATTTATGTGAGAGGGGTTCGATGTTTAGATCATTTACTTTATTGATCTGTTCTGTTGAAACTGTTATTCACACGTGTATGAGGGCATTGAGTGTGAGAATGACTCAACTGACACTGTTGTCACACTCTCACACCACACGTCCCTTTTCTCACGCAGACAGACAAGACAGAGCACGCACAACCGTGCAGCAGAGAGTTATTCAGAGCAATCAGCAAAACATGAAAACAGCAGCCCTGTACTGTACGAACCTTTTACCATGGCAACCAATGTTTTCTGCCAATGTTTGTGCACAGCTTCCCTGTCAAACAAATATATTTATTGAATACAAAATCTAAATATCAGGTCGGGAGACGAGACTTTGTCCGATGCGCTCCCTCCCTCCGTGCAGCACACATCAGAAAGGCAGACAGACAGGCAGACAGACAGATAGACAGACAGACACACAGATAGGCAGAGAGACAGACAGACAGGCAGACACACAGACAGACAGACAGGCAGCATCCCCTCCCAGCTCCCAGTTGTGTTTTTCTAGGCTTGTGTGGAGGTGAGTGGTGATGAACAAAACACTAAGCTACCAGTGCCTCGACTTTACAGCTAATTAGCCAAAAGACAAATATAGTTCACTTGTGTCTTGCTAACATGCATGACTCATGAGCTACTAGCTAATGTAATAAGTTAGCTAAAGTTTAGCTAAGGCGATATATCATGGTCATACAGGCTACTGTACTGTACTTAATGAAGATTTTGGTGGATTTTGAATTATGTATTCCAATACCACTAAAAGAATTAAAATGATTTATTGCCTAAAATAAACAAATTATTAGTGAAATTATTTCCCTCTCCTTGGTGTAGTCATTTATTCCAAATATACACTTGAAACTAGTATCATAGAAAACATGCACGTTGTGGTTTCCTTTGCTGCTGTTGCTGTTGTGATAAACTATTGAACACTAAAGACGACCACGATCTCTGTGTGAACTGATTATTCTGTAGAAATCTGTATGAAACAATTGTGTGAGGGAATTCAAATTAATTGGTAAGGAAGTCAGAGTTGTGTGACTACATTTAATTTTTTTGTTAATTATTTCTAAATAAATAATTATGAGAAATGCCCTTTTTTCCCCACTTGTGCCCCCCAAAATGTCTGTGCACGTCCCTGGACTTGACAGTGTTTATTTGAGTAGAAACACATTGAACATATCAGTTTCAGTTCTCTTAAGACACTTAATGATTTTGCAGTGCAGCACACATCGGGCAGATAGATAGACAGGCAGGCAGACAGACAGACAGGCAGACAGACAGACAGATAGACAGACAGACAGATAGGCAGCATCCCCTCCCAGCTCCCAGTTGTGTTTTTCTAGGCTTGTGTGGAGGTGAGTAGTGATGAACAAAAGACTAAGCTACCAGTGCCTCGAATTTACAGCTAATTAGCCAAAAGACAAATATAGTTCACTTGTGTCTTGCTAACATGCTACTAATGCTACTACATACTAGCTAATGAAATGAGTTAGCTAAAGTTTAGCTAAGGCGATATATCATGGTCATACAGGCTAATGTACTGTACTTAATGGAGACACAATAACACCAAAAGAATTAAAACAATTTATTGCCTTGTGCAAAAATTATTATTATTTTTTTTTTAAATAAATAATTATGAGAAGTGCCTTTTTTCCCCACTTGAGCCCCCCAAAAAGTCTGTGCACGTCCCTGGACTTGACAGTGTTTATTTGAGTAGAAACACATTGAACATGTCAGTTTCAGTTCTCTTAAGACATTTAACAACTGTCATCAAATTTAATGTCCTTTATTTCTCATCAAGATCTCCACTAGTTTGGCAGATTCCGGGCCGCGTCATCAGAACATGCGCGAACCAACTGGCTGGTGTTTTTACGGACATTTTCAACTTGTCCCTCTCCCTGTCTGTAGTCCCCACATGCTTCAAAACATCAACTATTGTGCCTGTACCGAAGCAAGCCAAAATCACCTGCTTAAATGACTGGCGTCCTGTTGCCCTCACCCCCATCATCAGCAAATGCTTCGAGAGGTTGATCAGAGATCACATCTCCTCTGTTCTGCCCACCTCTCTGGACCCATTACAGTTTGCCTACCGCAACAACCGCTCCACTGATGATGCCATTGCATCTACAATACACACTGCTCTCTCCCACCTGGAAAAAAAGAACACATATGTGAGAATGCTGTTTGTAGACTACAGCTCAGCATTCAACACCATAGTGCCCTCCAAGCTTGATGTGAAACTCCGGGCTCTGGGCTTAAACAGCTCGCTGTGCAGCTGGATCCTGGATTTCCTGTCAGGCAGACGTCAGGTGGTTAGAATGGGCAGCAACATCTCCTCATCACTGACCCTCAACACTGGAGCCCCGCAGGGCTGTGTTCTCAGCCCACTCCTGTATTCCCTTTACACACATGACTGTGTGGCGACACATAGCTCCAATGCCATCATTAAGTTTGCTGACGATACGACGGTTGTAGGTCTGATCACTGACAATGATGAAACAGCCTACAGAGAGGAGGTGCACACTCTGACACGCTGGTGTCAGGAGCACAACCTCTCCCTCAACGTCAGTAAAACCAAGGAGCTTGTGGTGGACTTCAGGAAGAAAGACAGAGAACACAGCCCCATCACCATTAATGGAGCACCGGTGGAGAGAGTCAGCAGCTTCAAGTTCCTCGGTGTCCACATTACTGAGGAACTCACATGGTCCGTCCACACTGAGGCCGTTGTGAAGAAGGCTCACCAGCGCCTCTTCTTCCTGAGACGGCTGAGGAAGTTTGGAATGAACCATCACATCCTCACACGGTTCTACACCAGCACCGTAGAGAGCATTCTGACTGGCTGCATCACCGCCTGGTACGGCAATAGCACCGCCCACAACCGCAAAGACCTGCAAAGGGTGGTGCGAACGGCCGGAAACATCATCGGAGGTGAGCTTCCCTCCCTCCAGGATATATACAACAGACGGTGTGTGAAGAAAGCTCGGAGGATTATCAGAGACTCCAGCCACCCTAGTCATGGGCTGCTCTCACTGCTTCCATCAGGCAGGCGGTATCGCAGCATCAGGACCCGCACCACCCGACTACATGACAGCTTCTTCCCACAAGCAATAAGACTTTTGAACACATGATCTCTCACGATCTACAATCAGCATTGCACTTTATTAATCTTTATTCTGTCAATATATTCTCACTCCCATTCAGTTAATGTGTATATATATATATATTTATGTGTATTCTACATTGTGTATTGTGTACATTTGATATGTTAATTGTTGTGTAGGTATGTGTACATTTGATATGTTAATTGTTGTGTAGGTATGTGTACATTTGTTATGTAAATTGTTGTGTAAGTTTATTATGTAAATTGTTCTGTGTATATATGTTGTTATTGTAAAGTGGTTTATGTCTCGTCACTGTCATTACTGCAATGTTGATCGGAACTGCACACAAGAATTTCACCTGCTGTTGCACTTGTGTACACAGTAGTGTGACAATAAAGTGATTTGATTTGATTTGATTTGATTTGAGATAATGAAAGCCAGGCGGGGAACTTGATCAAAGGCCATCAAAGACTGCTCTAATATTAAAATACAATAGATCTAATCATTTAAATGATTAATTAAACCAACTCATGGGGTTCAATAGGCCATGCGCATCAAGAATTAGAATTGAGAAATAAGACCAAACTAAAAGCTGGTGAAGAACTGACGTGACCAACACATTTATTCTTGTGTTTGTGAGTGTGGTCACGGGTCAGTACAATGCTAGTGAATGGTGGCCAGAAGTCAGATGTCCAAATATCACATAAAAATTATCCATAAGACTCCAGTGGTTGAATCATTGTATTATGAAGTGATCCAACTGGTTTTGGGTGAGAACAGACCAAAATATAAACTTCCTTTAGCACCATGCAGCGCTCGGCACATGCGTCATAAACTAGGAAGTGTAATCAAGCTTGAAATCATGATCGTGCCTAAAGACTGCAATGGCAAGATGTACAAGGTAAAAACTAGGTCTCTTCAGAAGACATTGGCTACGTTTACACGCATGAATTCTTGTCAATCCAAATACATTATATCCGATTGCAGATTCCAAATGTACTTTTTATACTGACCTAAACTTTGCAATCCGATGCAAATATTAGTTTACATGTGCATTATACGTATTCTGATGAAAACGTTTGTGCAAGGTGCAAGATATATTGGTGGTGGTGTAGTGGGCTACAGCACAGGGCTGCAAATCAGAAGGTTGCTGGTTCGAACCCCACAGCCACCTCCATTGTGCCCTTGAGTAAGACACTTAACTCCAGGTTGCTCCGGGGGGATTGTCCCTGTAATAAGGGCTCTGTAAGTCGCTTTGGATAAAAGCATCTGCCAAATGCATAAATGTGATGTAAATGCAAGAGCGTCAGTTGTTGCATGCTGAGAAAGCTGACACAAGTACGGCACCAAAGTCTGTAACTGGCATTGTTTTGCTTAGTTGAGATATCTAATAATATGCCAGAAAAGCTTTCTTCATATGTTACTCAATTTACTTGGCAAACAAAGAATTACAATCAGCACCCAACATTCATTTAGCTTAGGACGCTTACACACACTAGGGAAAGATCAGATGTTTTGGAGCTTCACGTTGCATTTCTCCTCTCTGTCCTTCCAACGCTCCATCCCCTTTGAAATATAGTTACCAATATACAGTAATAATTACAGCCTGACCGATATGGGATTTTTGAGACCGATACCAATACTGATTTTAGTTGGGGGAAATTACAGATTACCAATATGTTGGCCGATATAGTTTTTTTAGATATATTTTGAGCTGGAATGAAAACAGACATTTTCTATGTGGATTGTTCACCAATTCTGCACCGATATGACTATGCAAAGGTACTCAGAAGGCTGCTTTCTTAAACAAATATTTTTATCAAATAATATTTGACATTATTAACAAATTCTAGAAATGAACACTAGAAAATAAAGAATAAATATAAATAGGGCCTACAATAAATAGCTTAAAAACATCAGTACTGTTTAGTATCAGTCAAATGCTGACTCTATTAATGTGTGACAGTCAATTATTGGCAGGTTGTAACACGAGACGCATTTACACCAGGCCCGTAAAGCACAACAGCGGCGCTGAGAAGGCAAGATTAAAAAAAAAAGAAAGCGCTTCAAACTGACGTGGCCAAATGTACAAAAATGAGCAGCTTTTTCAACCAGCGCACCAAATGAATATGATGAGAGGGCCGGTTTGTTTGTCGACAAAAATTTTCATTGTCGAATAGTCGTTTAATCACATTTAATGTAACATGAGATCACAATTAACTGTAATGATGACGCGCGAGAGCAGCACCGCAGTTCGCGCCTTTGACTGACTGAGGAGGAATTACACAAATCACCGTCCAGATGCACTCTAAACTTTCCAAACAGCTTCAGGTGATGTAGATCCCAAACTATTGGGGAATTATACAGAAATATCCAATAATAAATACAGAAGCGCTCTCGTTGTGGAATAAGTGGAGCCGGAGGACTTTAAAGGAAACACCCCGGTGTTACATCATTAATGCAGTTAAATTTAATGCGTTATAGCTTTATTAAAGCTCAAATAATACGGAAGCAGGTCTTGTAGTTAACTACAAACTCCGAAACTGGCATTTCTCTGTGTGGTCAGCACCTCTTCTATGTGTGAATGTCCCGATCTAAGGCAGGGCCGTTTGAAGGAATTTGGGGGCCCCAAGCAAAATGGACATGGAGGCCCCCCCCAACCCCCCCGCACGCACGCAAAACCTACAGGAACCACAGCATAGCCATACAGTTTAAGTTCACCCACACTTTATATAAATAAAAAAATTTTACAGTGCAAATACTGCTGTTGCATAAAATTTGAACATTTTCAACAATTGAACATTTGCAAAAAAAAACACCACTGTACCATAAAATTAAATATATATAAAGTGCACAATAACTAAATCCAACACACACACACACACACACACACACACACACACACACACACACTCACATTAACATTTTTCAGTTCTCACAAACATGTGCAAATTATCTGATGGTAAAAGATGGTAACACTTTATAATAACAATCATTAATAGACGATAAATTGATAGTTAATTAATCTTTAGTTAATTGTCATTTAACTGTTAGCAAACAGTCTTTTTACTGTTAACAAACAATGAAATTATAATTAAATGTTTACTAATTATTAGTAGTGCTGTAAATTAACAGTTTATTGTAACACACATTATATATATCATATAATATATTAGGTATCGGGTAATGATTAAAAAATGTTTGTAAACCTTTAAGAAACCATTTTTAAAACATCTATAAACGTTAGACGGAGCAGATATTCCTAACACTTTTTTAAGGGTTACTAGTTGGTTTGTAAACTGTCTATAAACTATAAACATTATCTGGGTGGTTATTATAAAGTTGCAACAGATGACTATAATACCTTGTTAAATAGATAATAAACAGTACCAGTAAAACATGTGGGTTGTCCTGATACTGTATTTAATCAAAATGTAACAGTGTAAAAATTGCCACACAGAATAAAGTAACTGTTCAAGATCCATTGATAACTTATAAAAATGATGTCATCATATAGATTATCACGGTGGAATAGTTAGCATGCTATGCCACTTCCATCAAACCCTATTACAAAGCTATAGCAATGTCATGTCATTAAATACGATAAACAGTGATTCTAGAACAGATCTGCATCTTCCTTATCCCGTTAAAAAACATAGATATTACAGTATGTAACCATATATTCCGTTCGTTCGAAAAAAAAGTTGCACTAACTAACTGTTCGTTACAACTAAGCAGCATTTACCGTCAGGCAGGTAACGTTAGCTAACACATAAACATATTTTTGCTAGCCTAACGTCGTTACCTGCTGCAAAATTACACCATTTGTACAAGACAACAAGTAGAGCTATTTTTATCCAGTGTAATTTTTCACTTACCACTATCTTGTTTCTTCTTATCCTCCTCATCCTTTCTCTTCTTTCTTTTTTGACTTCCTGAGGGATAGTTCCGCTTCATGACTGCCGACGAGGAGGTTTGTATTTTGCCGGCAGCAGAGATAACGTGGTTGGCGCTGCTGTCAGCCTATGGCTGTCAGCGACTACTGAGAGGGGCCCCCTTGAGGGGGATTCCGATAACAGTGTCATTGCACTTTACTGCATTGACTGTCAAAGGGGCGCTCACAGTTTGTCGTTGCATTTTATTCTTAACCGGTCGTTGTCTTGGGGCCCCAGTCCAGCTCGGGGCCCCAAGCAATTGCTTGGTTTGCCTGCCTTGTCGCGACGGGCCTGATCTAAGGGGGAGAGACTAAAACTGCTCCCGAATAAGAGACACTCTGTCACGGGACGCTCGTCCCTCGAGCCCGCGCTTACTAAAGATAGATTATACCGTGATGGCTCACGACTTATTGAATCATAATATATGTGTCACTGTGCATTTCTTATCCTTTAGAAAATTGACAATATGTAGCTTTATTATTAAGAGAGAGAGTTTGTTTTTTGTGAATTAAAGATGGATTGAATGAACAGAAATGTAAGAGAGTCTCCGCCCCATTATACACTGCAGCAAAATATGTTTGATTTGTTTTGGCTTGTTTTCCTATAAAAATATCTAAAACCAATTTAAAACAATGTACATTTACTTTAGGAACTATACTGCAGAAGAAAAAAATTGTTATATGAGAATGTTGAATATATAATATTAAAAATACAAATATTTTAAAATATATAAAAATCCTTTAAAAAAAGATTAATTCTCTTGAGAAGCAGCATATGAGATATGTACACTTGCTTTTAGAGAATAGGCCTTGAATATAAGTATATTTTGTCTTTACTGCACTTACAGAAGTACCATGTGAAAAAAATACACTTCTATACAAAAATACACATATATTTAAGATACATTCTCTTAAAACAAGTCTAAATATATTATATGCTGCTTCTCAAGTAAATGTATCTTGTTTTAAGGATTTGTAGGCTGTAGAGAACAGTGCACTATTGCAGACTTATATACTGAGGTTTTAATTACATTACTTTAATAGACAGACATGAAGTGGGCCGGTCTAAGGCATGAAACTCCAGGGCTGAAAATGAGTCCCAGTCCGGCCCTGATTTACACCTGTCAAGAGATAAACAGCGGCAGCGGTGTCACACCGTATTCTGCTATATAAGTTCAAGGGAAACATCAACAGTGGAAAACCTGACTTATAAATATAATATTTTGTAAACACATTGACTGGAATTGTTTAGTTGAAGGGGGTAACAAACTGTGATTCCTGAATGTGGCAGCGGGGGCGTGGTCAAGCGCCCGTCCGAAGGGGAGAAAGCGGTAAGGGCGCTTGCACCTGAGTTAAATTATGTCTAAAACCTGTCTCTAATTTCAGTGAGTATGGGGAGAGCGGCATAAAAGAGCACCAGTGCCTCCAGTCGAGGGAGAGAGAGCTGCCAGTCCAGTGTTGGCCATAGAGAGACAAACCGAAGCTGTTAGATTAGTTGTAAAAAGTTTATGTATAGCACGTTTTGCACTACCCCTGTCTGTCTGCTACCCATAATTAAAGAGCCTTACCTTTGTGTTGAACCCTGTTCCCATGTCCTCCCTCTTGTGAAACCCTTACACTGGTGCCGAAACCCGGGAAAAGAAAATTGGATCATCTACATCCAACCATGGAGAAAGCTCGCCCCGTAGAGTCCTCCCAGCTGGCCGAAGTCCTCCAGTCCCTCGCTGCTCTACATCAAAGCCACCAACAGTCCCTGCTTGAGCTCAGACAGGAGCAAGATCGGCGATTCTGTGAGATCGTACGGGCTCAAGCAGACGATCGACAGGCCATCCGGAGCCTCCTCAGCCAGGAGGCCGCCACAGCCGCGACCCCGGACACGCGTGCCATGCTGCCCCCGCCCACGTTACAGAAGATGGGGGCAGCTGACGACGTTGAAGCGTTCTTGGATTTATTTGAACGAACTGCTGAAATCTGGGTCTGGCCGCAGAGTCAGTGGGCAGCCCGCCTTGTTCCTCTTCTGTCCGGGGAAGCCCAACTCGCGGCTCAACAACTGCCGGCAACAAACCTCCTGGCTTACGCTGATTTGAGGAAAGCCATCTTGCAACGGGTTGGTCGGAGCCCCGAAGAAAACCGCCAACTCTTCCGGGATATGAAACTGGAAAAGTCCGACCGCCCGTTCACCTTTGCCCAGCGGCTCCGTGATGCCTGCCGTAGGTGGCTGCTAGTGGGGGACCGCGACATCGAGGGACTCATCGATCAGGTGGTGCTGGAGCAGTTCGTCCAACGCTTGCCCAGGAAAACGGCGGAGTGGGCCCAGTGCCACCGCCCGGCGTCGCTGGAGGCGGCCGTCCAGCTTGCAGAGGACCACATGGCGGCGATTCCAAGGGCGGATGAGCCCTCTCTCTCTCTCTCTCTCCCCCTCTCTTCCCCCTCCCCCTGTGTTTTCTTCTGCTCTCTCCCATCCCCTCCAACCCTCTCCCTCTGTCTTCTCTCCAGGGCCCGTTCCTGCCCCCCGCAGGCGAGGAGCCTGGTTAAGATCAACCCAGTCATCTGCCACATCACCTCCTTCCCCCGCAACCTACAACCGCTCTCCCCCTCAGGTGGGGGCGTCCGCCGAAGCAGGTACGGGTGTAACGCGTGGGCCAGCCTGTCGGAGGTCCGGGAACCCGAGCCTCTTCCGCGATCGGTGTACGTTGATGAAGGTGGGGACGGTGGTTCGGGTCTCTGATCTCCCACATGCTGCCCCCGATCGGGCTGGAGCGTACCGGATTCCGGTAAGAATCCAGGGGGGTACACACCAAGCTTTGCTGGATACCGGTTGTAATCAGACCACCATCCATCAATGCTTGGTTCAACCCGGGGCTTTGAGCACGGCTAAACGGGTAAGGGTGAGGTGTGTGCATGGGGATGTTCACAATTATCTGATGGTGACCTTACTAATTAAATTCCGAGGGAGAAAACATAGAGTGGAGGCAGCGGTTAGCTCCCGCCTCACCCATCCTCTAATCTTGGGGACCGATTGGCCTGTATTTAGAGATATTTTAGGGGGAATATGCACGGATGGGTCCTGCACTAAAATAGGGAGATGTGCGATGTGCGATGCTCTGGCAGGGGAGGCGGAGCCGGGGGCCATCCTCGACTGTTCCAAAACAGGATGACGAGGGAAGGGGCGGGTCCTCCGCCCCTCCCCTTCGTAGGGAATTCCCTGATGTAGATTTCCCTTTGGAGCAGTCACGGGATGAAACCCTTAAGCACGCCTTCGATCAGGTGAAAATGATTGATGGACAGCGTCTTCAGCCGGACATCGCTCTCGCATACCCCTATTTTGCGATTATAAACGAGCGGTTATACAGAGTGACGCAGGACACTCAAACAAAAGAAAACGTTACACAATTATTGATCCCACGGAGCCGCCGCGAAATGTTATTCCAGGCGGCTCATTATAATCCCATGGCGGGTCACCTAGGAGAAAGGAAAACACTTCTCCGTCTAATAGCCCGTTTTTATTGGCCGGGCATTGCCGGCGACGTCCGCAGATGGTGCGCGGCGTGCCGTGAATGCCAGCTGGTAAACCCACCGGCCACCCCAAAAGCGCCATTGCGCCCTCTTCCGTTAATCGAGGTTCCCTTCGAAAGAATTGGAATGGACCTCGTCGGGCCATTAGAGCGGGCAGCACGCGGACATCGCTTTGTGTTAGTCCTAGTGGATTACGCAACTCGATATCCGGAAGCAGTGCCTCTAAGCAATATCTCAGCACGTAGTGTTGCTGGGGCGCTCTTCAAAATAATCTCCCGGGTGGGGATTCCAAAGGAAATCCTCACCGATCAAGGCACAACATTTATGTCACGCACACTTCGCGAAATTTACGATCTATTGGGCATTAAATCGATTTGCACTAGCGTGTACCATCCGCAGACAGATGGCCTAGTGGAACGTTTTAACAGAACGCTCAAGAACATGATTCGTAAGTTCGTACACGAGGATGCTAAAAACTGGGACAGATGGCTCGATCCCTTGTTATTTGCAGTGCGAGAGGTCCCGCAAGCCTCAACCGGCTTCTCTCCATTTGAGCTACTGTATGGGCGACGCCCACGCGGTGTCTTAGATGTTATACGAGAAAGCTGGGAGGAGGGATCTTCGAATAGCAAAAACGAAATTCAATACGTCCTTGACCTCAGAGCAAAACTCCACACTTTGGGGAAATTAACACAGGAGAATTTGCTCCGGGCCCAAGAACGCCAACGCCGACTGTATGACAGGGGAACACAGCTAAGGGAGTTTGCACCGGGAGATAAAGTTCTTGTATTGCTCCCCACATCGAGCTCCAAATTACTCGCCAAGTGGCAAGGGCCCTTTGAGGTCACACGACGAGTGGGGGATCTCGATTATGAGGTTAAACGAACCGATAGGGGGGACGCGCGTCAAATTTACCACCTCAACCTCCTTAAATTATGGAGGGAGGCGGTCCCTGTGTCATTGGCTACGGTGGTTCCAGAGAGGGCGGAGCTCGGACCGGAGGTAAATTCAAAAACCGATCTCAATGCCCCGGTCATTTGTGGAGACCACCTCTCCCCGTGCCAACGTTCAGAGGTTGCCAGGTTGCAAGAAGAGTTTGCAGACGTGTTTTCTCCCCTACCGGGTCGCACAAACGTCATCGAGCACCATATCGAGACCGAGCCGGGGGTGGTCATTCGTAGCCGCCCTTATCGCCTCCCCGAGCATAAAAAGAAAATTGTTTGGGATGAATTGGATGCCATGCTTGATATGGGGGTAATAGAAGAGTCCCACAGCGATTGGTCCAGCCCGGTCGTTCTCGTTCCCAAGAGTGAAGGGTCGGTGCGGTTCTGTGTGGACTAAGAAAAGTCAGTGCGGTGTCTAAATTTGATGCGTACCCAATGCCCCGGGTTGATGAACTGCTCGATCGGTTAGGTACCGCTCGCTTTTATTCGACATTGGATTTGACAAAGGGTTATTGGCAGATCCCCTTGACACCAATTTCCCGTGAGAAAACAGCCTTCACCACGCCGTTCGGATTACACCAATTTGTGACACTTCCGTTCGGTTTGTTCGGGGCCCCAGCCACGTTCCAGCGTCTGATGGACCGTATCCTCCGCCTGCACTCCGCTTACGCCGCTGCCTATTTAGATGACATCATTATCTATAGTAATGATTGGCAGCGGCATATACAACATCTGAGGGCGGTCTTGAAGTCGCTGCGGCGGGCGGGGCTCACAGCAAACCCCAAGAAGTGCGCGATTGGGCGTGTGGAGGTGCGGTATCTGGGGTTCCACTTGGGTCATGGCCAGGTGCGTCCCCAAATTGATAAGACCGCGCGATTGCGACTTGCCCTAGACCTAAGACCAAAAAGGGGGTGAGGCAGTTCCTGGGGCTGGCTGGCTATTATAGAAGATTTGTGCCTAATTATTCGGATGTCACCAGCCCGCTGACTGACCTCACTAAAAAGGGGGCTCCAGATCCGGTTCAATGGTCGGAGCAGTGCCAACAGGCGTTTACATGAGTTAAAGCCGCACTCTGTGGAGGGCCGCTCTTGTATTCACCTAACTTCTCTCTCCCTTTCTTATTACAGACGGACGCTTCAGACAGAGGGCTGGGGGCCGTACTCTCGCAGGTGGTGGAGGGGGAGGAGTGCCCGGTGCTGTACATCAGTAGGAAGCTCTCCTTAAGGGAAACGAAGTACAGCACTGTAGAGGGAGTGTCTGGCCATCAAGTGGGCGGTCCTCACACTCCGATACTACCTGCTGGGGCGGGCCTTCACTCTCTGCTCGGATCATGCCCCACTGCAGTGGCTCCACCGCATGAAGGATACTAACGCCCGGATCACCCGTTGGTATCTGGCTCTCCAGCCTTTTAAGTTCGAGGTGGTCCACAGACCGGGGGTGCAGATGGCTGTTGCCGACTTCCTCTCCAGAAATAGGGGGGGAGTGGTAGGCAGGCCGGATGACGCCCCGGCCTGAGTCGGCCGGTGGGGGTATGTGGCAGCGGGGGCGTGGTCAAGTGCCCGTCCGAAGGGGAGAAAGCGGTAAGGGCGCTTGCACCTGAGCTAAATTATGTCTAACACCTGTCTCTAATTTCAGTGAGTATGGGGAGAGCGGCATAAAAGAGCACCAGTGCCTCCAGTCGAGGGAGAGAGAGCTGCCAGTCCAGTGTTGGCCATAGAGAGGCAAACCGAAGCTGTTAGATTAGTTGTAAAAAGTTTATGTATAGCATGTTTTGCACTACCCCTGTCTGTCTGCTACCCATAATTAAAGAGCCTTACCTTTGTGTTGAACCCTGTTCCCGTGTCCTCCCTCTTGTGAAACCCTTACACTGAATAAAACAGTTTGTTGAATACATGTTTACACATTAGCTCCACTCAGCTGACAAGCAATGAAAGTAGCTACGCGATTAGCTAGTTAGCTATAAGCTCATTGTCACGGAGAGTAAAAGATGGACCAGCGTTGTGTCTCACCAACTAAGTGACAACATAGTGTGAAATCAACACTCAACAGACACAATCCACCACCTGTTGTCTGCTGAGCTGAAAAAGATGTTCTGATGTTTACCTTTCAATCTGCTACATTACTGACTGCACTGACAAACTATAACTGGCTAACAGCAAACAGATGTGATAAACATGAGTGACATGGTTGTCAGGGACAGGTTTAACATTATATTAGTTATATTGAAAAGGGAAAATGATGGGGTCATTGTTTATGAACTTTGACGGGACACCATGGAAAAATCACTAAGCAATAATGACAGTATTTAATCATTTAAGGAAAATAAATGTCATTTAAAAGGAGTGCTTGTATTAATAACTGTCAGAAGAAGAGTGTTTACTGTTGTACGATATCAATACATCTAAAAATCTAGATATTATAATTAATAGGCTATTGATGTATATATAGTAATTTGTAACCGACCGTGGGTAATACATTTAACATATAAATGTTTCGATATCAGGAAGTGATGTCACGTACACGCAATGGAACACAGAACGTCGTAACCGCACCTGCTGCTTAAAGTCCTTATTAAAAATGACACAATCATCTTTTTTGCTTCATGTGATGTCATGAATGAGCATGAGCCCTCCAGAATATTCAGTGTTCCCATTCCCTTAAAGGAATATCCTGGGTTCAAGTAAAGTTGAGCTCAATCGACAGCATTTGTGGCATAATGTCGAAACACACACAAAAATGTGTCTTCAGCTTCAAAGTTCTGGTCACCATTCACTTGCATTGTATGGACCTACAGAGCTGAAATATTCTTCTAAAAATCTTCATTTGTGTCCATCAGAAGAAAGAAAGTCACACACATCTGTGATATAATGAGGGTGAGTAAATGATTAAATTTTTGCATGAACTATTCCTTCAAATTTTAATTTATGATTTATTAAAAAAAACAAATGGTGATTGTTTACTGAGACATGTTCTAGATCCATTCTACACTATTTCTCATGGTTTTATAAATAGTGACTTGAAGAGTTTTAAAATATCGATGTTAAATTAATTGCAGTTGTTATTCATTAGTCATTATCAAACATTAGCAGAATTTGCAGTAAATTACCCCCAATAGCTGCTAACATATTCATTTTCATAGATAATTTAACTTGTGGCATTCTTAGGAATGGACGAATGCAAATAATATAAATAGTTAAAGTATGCCAGTTTGTATTATTCAATTTTAGTCCACTGCTTTTGAAAGTGTTCATTATAAATATAATCTGTTTTATTTATCAATTTTATTACCATTAAAGTATGTTTATGAAAAACACAGGTATGATATTAACTTTTGGTTACTTCTGTTTTAGCTTTTAAAAAAATGGCATTAATGTTTTCTCTTTTTTCTTGAGTTTCTTCAGTAGTTAAACTCTACTGTCAGATGTTTGGTGTGTGCTAGTCATCATCAGCTTGTAAAATGGTCCTTTTCATTGACTGCAGTACAATATCAAGCTTTAGTGAACTTTATAATTCAGCTTATTTTACTGTCAACTTAATTTTGCTGCTTTCTCATAGTCGCTTATTTGTGGTTTAACAATATTTGACCCTCAACACACAATTTAAGAAGCTAAATTCCTAATGAAGCTGTGACCTATGACATACATTTTCTAAGTGAGACTGATGCATTTATTTCCTCTCACAGACACATATATTCACTACAGCAGAAATCTATTCACACTTTCTTTTTTTTTTTTTTGTCAGTTTAGTTGCGGAAGTCCAGTTTCCTGTGGAACTGTTTAACGGTCTATTTCAGCATGCAGATGCACCCAGAGCTGTAACGCTTTTACCCGTGAAGAGTTTTGACCGTTATTCTGTACTTCAGCCATACCATACTCTGTTTGTGCTTGATTTAGTTGGTCAAACCGGTCTCTATCTGACATTATCAGACATCAATAATGTGTATTGTTAGTATATAGTTCATCACTGTACACTGTCCATACAGTTGTTTAATGCTCACACTGCCACTCCTGACATTTAATGGTAGAAAACATTCCCTGTCTCAGGTCAGTTCGGATCACTATTTTAAGAACGTGAAATGTCAGAATAATAGTCGAGAGAATTAATTAATTCAGCTTTTATTTCTTTCCTCACATTCCCAGTGAGTCAGAAGTTTACATACACTTTGTTAGTATTTGGTAGCATTTCCTTTAAATTGTTTAACTTGGGTCGAATGTTTTGGGGATCCTTCCACAAGCATCTCACAATAAGTTGTGAGAAAATAAAATGTTGTCCCATTCCTACAGACAGAACTGGTGTAATGGAGTCAGGTTTGTAGCCTCCTTGCAAATGTTCAGTCAGATTGAGGTCAGGACTTTGTGATGCCACTCCGATACCTTGACTTTGTTGTCCTAAAGCCATTTTGCCACAACTTTGGAGGTATGCTTGGGGTCATTGTCCATTTAGAAGACCAATTTCCAACTGAGCATTAACTTCCTGTCTGATGTCTTGAGATGTTGCTTCAATATATACACATAATGTTCCTTCCTCATGATCTATTTTGTGAAGTGCACCAGTCCCTCCTGCAGCAAAGCACCCCCACAACATGATGATGCACCCCCATGTTTCACGGTTGGGATGCTGTCCTTCACCCTTTTTCCTGCAAACATAACGATGGTCATTATGGCCAAACAGTTCAATATTATTTCATCAGACCAGAGGACATTTCCCCAAAAGTAAGATCTTTGTCCCCATGTGCACTTGCAAACTGTAGTCTGGTTTTTTTATGGTGGTTTTGGAGCAGCGGCTTCTTCCTTGCTGAGCAGCCTTTCAGGTGATGTCCATATAGGACTCGTTTTGCTGTGGATCTAGATACTCATCCACCTGTTTCCTCCAGCATCTTCACAAGGTCATTTGCTGTTGTTCTGGGATTGATTTGCTCTTTTTGCATCAAACTACGTTCATCTCTAGGAGACAGAATGCGTCTCCTTCCTGAGCGGTATGATGACTGTGTGGTCACATGATGGCGTCTCTGTCCTGAGCGGTATGATGGATGTGTGGTCACATTGTGTTTATACTTGAGTACTATTGTTTGGAATTTGCTCCAAGGATGAACCAAACTTGTGGAGGTCCACAATGTTTTTCTGAGGTCTTGATTGATTTCTTTTGATTTTCCCATGATGTCAAGCAAATAGACACTGAGTTTGAAGGTCTTAAAATACATCCACAGATACACCTCCAATTCAGTACACCTCCGATCAGAAGCTAATTGGCTAATTGTCTAAAGGCTTGACATAATTTTCTGGAATTTTCCAAGCTGCTTAAAGGCACAGTTAACTTTTAGGGTTAGGGTTAGGGTTAGGTTAACAGTTAACACAGTTAACAGTTAACACAGTGTATGTAAACTTCTGACCCGCAGGATTGTGATTATAGTCAATTAAAAGTGACACAATCGGTCTGTAAACAATTGATGGAAAAATTACTCGTGTCATGCACAAAGTAGATTTCCTAAACGACTCACCAAAACTATAGTTTGCTAATATGAAATCTGTGGAGTTGTTAAAAAAAAAGTTTAAATGACATCAACCTAAACGTATGTAAACGTCTGACTTCAACTTTATATCTGTGTCCGTCCGTCTTTTTCACACATTCAAATGTCAAATTAACCGAACAGTTTTCAGCTCAGCCAACTTTGCTCCTGAAGTTTGGGACAATTTAAGACAATTTAATAGCATTTATTTTAGCAGAAACACTGTTAGTTAACAGTTTATGTTAACTAATGGCACTTTATTGTTTTTATAGATCAAAGTGCACTCATGAGCCAAAAGAAAATGTAGATTTGTTTCAATTTAATGACACTTTCCATGAATAGGCTACAAAAAATAGGGTCAAAAACTCTTAAAAACTAAGGTCTGTTTTCCCGACTAACTCTTCAACCTCAGGAGGTGAAAATATATAATTATAATAAAAACTGATATATTTTTATAATAATAGTGTATTTGATTTGCATTTTATATTAAATGATATGTATTAAAATTAAATAAGCAACAACATTAACTACACAATTAACATTTACAAATAAATCAAATAATAAAATAAGGGTTGCAGATTAGGCCTAAATTAATCTCTCAATTAACAGCAACAGTTAAAAATTGAGGCAATATAATTAGTGTAAAAATTGGGAAAATGGATTGATATTTTCTTGTTGGATCAGGATGATGGTTATATAGACAATAGACTCAGCGACTCGTTCGTTTTTGGGAATAGACTAAATATGTTCCTTTATCTTCCCTTTATTGACATTATTGACGGGTATTAATCAAATGTCAGATTCATGTCAATGTCCTTCTGTTGAGTCTCATCTGGAAATATTCATGCAAGTGAAATGATCCGTCATATAAATAAAAATGTTTTAATAGTTAAATATGAGTATTATTGGGGATAATCAGTGTTTCCAGCATTGAATGATGAGACTCTCCATCAGAAGAGAATAAAAACACATTTAGTCTTTTATAAATATATCTGCTATTGTGTGTGAAAGTGTGCAAATCATTATACACAGAAATACTGTAAATCTAACTCGCTGTTAATGTAAATGATACAGAGAGACATTAATCATAAATGATCTCACCGGTTTCTGTGTTCTTTTGTATAATGTTGGATCAGCGTAAACGATCTCTCCTGCACGAGTTTGATCTGATTTGAAAATAATGACAGACATGTTAAAATAACAACACAGTTGCTCTCCATCTTCACTAGATCATCATTTTTAGTTGTATTTTACACTTGCCCTCTTGATCAGTTTTTCTGTGTTTTCTGCAGATGCAGAACACCAAAACGGCAGCGATGAAGAGAGTTCCAGCAGCAGCAGCAGCAGATATCAGCATCATAAGAGACGAGTTTTGGGGTTGTGAAGGACTTTCTTGGTTTGGTCCTGGAACAATAAAGACAAAAAGAGAAGAGACACAGTCATTAATGTAAATGCATGTCCAGTCTGACCGACAGCACACAATACATTCACTGATCATCTGATGCAGATTGCAGGTCAGTATTATACTGGAAGCGAGGAACACTTCTGCAACACTCCTGCAACACTTCTGCAACACTCCTGACAACATTCAGATGATTCAGTCACAGATTTTTGACATCTTCAGATATTAGGCCTATTGCATATTTAACCACAATATGTTTTATTATACTTGGAAATATTAGTTACAGTCACAATAATTTAAGTTACAGTCTTACATTCATATATTTAAGCACTAACTCCACCCCTACACCTAAACCTTAAAAATGCTCAACAGTACAAAAGATGTACAGTAACATTCATTTATTACAAGAATCAGTGAAACTGAAGGTTTTGATTGATGGAAATCTTCCATCACAACTCATTCAAAATCAACTGATGATGTAGCAGATGCTTTTGTGACATAGAAATGATGAACATAACAAGTCATTTATCATACAAGAGCAACAACATCTGCAGTTTTACACCGATACGATCTGAGAATAGATTTAATCAAGAAGAAATTACAAACATCAAATGTAGAAAAGTAAATATAGAGGAAAGAAACGTTGTTTTATAGTTATTATACTGTCAGACAAATGACATAATACACGATCATTAGAAAGAAAATAATCAACTACATCTGACTGAATCTATTAATATCATTTCAAATATATGAATCAGTCTGAAATATCTTTATAGATTGTGAAAATGATTATTAATATAATGATGAAGACAGACGACACTGTAACACTCACCATAAACTGTGACACTGAATGTCTTTGTTGTATCTTTATTTCCTGTAATGATGTTTAGTTGATAAAGTCCAGTATGTTCAGTTGTGATGTTTGTGATGGTGAGATCTCCAGTCTGATTGTTCAGATGCAGTCGACCTCTGAATCTCCCATTAACATCATCAACAGATGTATTGAAGATCTCTCTCTTGATTCTAGCGATGCGAATGAGTTCAGTTCCAAACAACCAGTTGATCTCATCACCATCTTGTATTTGAGTAAGATCAGTGTGTAAAGTGACAGAATCTCCCTCCATCACTGACACTGACTTCACTTTATCTGGATCAACACCAAACACACCTGCACAACAAACAATGTGAACTTGAACTTTTATTTGTAACTTTGAAACACTTTTTGCACACATTTAAATGAGGAATAACTTGTAGTCAATGAAGTGTTGAAACAGATTCATGAAAACTGTTCTTGTAAAACTGATAAATGAAGATGTTCAATAGTTCTCCACTGAAATAACAGCAAATACAAACAGAAATATTTGTGTAATGATACTGACTGAAACTAAAATGAGTCTGATGATATGATGTCTTCAAAACGTGACATTTAATAAATCATTTATTGATGATATAAAGTGTTATTTACACAGATCAACTGAATATTTCTCATAAAAACAGCAAACAATGATGTTGATAGTCGTTTACAATAAACTGTCAATAAATAAGAAAGAAAGTTGACTTACCGACCACATGCCACAAGAACAAACAGAATAAAAGCGATGTGTGAAACATTATTCATTTCTCTCCACAAGTCTGAAATCACCAGATATTTCAACTAAACTATCTTGAGTAACGACAACTGGAGGAGGGGAGAGTTTATAAAGTTCTGTCGAGAGAGAGAGAGAGAGAGAGAGAGAGAGAGACAGAGTGAGAGAGAGAGAGAGTGTGTGTGTGAGAGAGAGAGAGAGAGAGAGAGAGAGAGAGAGAGAGAGAGAGAGAGAGAGAGAGAGAGTGAGAGAGAGAGAGAGAGAGAGAGAGAGAGACAGACATGGCTGCCCCGCGAGGACAGACTGTGCTCCCAATGCATCCTGGGAGTGATTGAGACAGAACTGCACTTCCTCACAGAATGCCCAAAATACCAACCAATTAGAAACAAATATTACCCCAAAATGTGTTTTATTCTGGGGGAAAAAGAGAAATGTGCAAATATAGCTGCAAGATTTGTAGTATCCTGTAGAAACCTGCGGGACAACCAGAACTCAACCCAATAACAACACATGATGTATCGATGACCCCTGACCCCAATCCCCCCCCCCGCCACTGACCCCATATGTTGCATTAATGTTATTTATTTATATTTATTATTGTTGTCATGTCTTAGTTTAGTTCCTGTTTTGTTTTTCTATGTAATTGCTTTGGCAATACAAAATGTCTTTGTCATGCCAATAAAGCTCGTTAAATTGAAAATTGAATTGAGAGAGCGAGAGCGAGAGACAGACAGAGAGAGAGAGAGAGAGAGTGAGTGTGTGAGTGAGTGAGAGAGAGAGAGAGAGAGAGAGAGAGAGAGAGAGAGAGAGAGTGTGTGAGTGAGTGAGTGAGTGAGAGAGTGAGAGAGCAAGAGTGAGAGACAGACAGAGAGAGAGAGAGAGAGAGTGAGAGACAGACAGAGAGAGAGAGAGAGAGAGAGAGAGAGAGAGAGAGAGAGAGAGAGTGAGTCAACCACCAAAAAACCAATGTCATGATCTTCCAAAAGCGATCCAGATCTCAGGGACTAACAAACATGTTTTCATTATCAAACAGAAGCATTGAAATCACAAAGACATACACTTACCTCGGCCTAAAAATCAGTTCTACAGGTAATTTTGCTTTGGCTGTGAACGAACTCAAAGAGAAAGCACAAAGGGCGTTTTATGCCATTAAAAAATCCATTAAAATTGATATTCCGATCAGGATCTGGCTCAAAATATTCAAATCAGTCATCGAACCAATCGCATAATATGGCAGTGAAGTGTGGGGTCCACCTGTAAAATTTGACTATTTAAATTGGGAAAAACATCCCATTGAAACTCTGCATCTGGAATTCTGTAAAAGAATCATTTATGTCCAAAGAAAAGCCCCAAATAATAGATGCAGGGCAGAATTAGGCCAATACCCTCTCCTTTTGAACATTCAGAAAAGAGCCATCAAATTCTGGAAGCATCTAAAGACAAGTGACCCCAACACATCCCATTATAAAGCCCTAAAACACCAAGAGCTGAGCGGGGTGAAGAGTCCCCTATGCCAGCTTGTCCTGAGACTGACTGAAGTCACACCTGAGGAGATCGGCCAGTCTCAGGATAACGGCACACTCACAAACATTCGGCCGAACCAAATTATACACAAAGAAAAGGAGAAATACCTCATGCATTGGACAAACACCATTAAAACTCAACACAAACTGGAATGTTATTCGGCACTAAATCGAGAGTACACGGTGGCAAACTATCTGACCACAGTGACTGACAGAAAATTAAGAAAAGCACTGACGATGTACAGACTCAGCGAGCACAGTCTGGCCGTAGAGACGGGCCGCCGCAGACAGACATGGCTGCCCCGCGAGGACAGACTGTGCTCCCAATGCATCCTGGGAGTGTTTGAGACAGAACTGCACTTCCTCACAGAATGCCCAAAATACCAACCAATTAGAAACAAATATTACCCCAAAATTAACAACATATGCCCAGATTTCAATGACTGTACCCCGACACAAAAAATGTGTTTTATTCTGGGGGAAAAAGAGGAATGTGCAAATATAGCTGCAAGATTTGTACTATCCTGTAGAAACCTGCGGGACAACCAGAACTCAAATCAATAACAACACATGATGTATCGATGACCCCTGACCCCCCCCCCCCCCGTTACTGACCCCATATGTTGCATTAATGCTATTTATTTATAGTTATTATTGTTGTCATGTCTTAGTTTAGTTCCTGTTTTGTTTTTCTATGTAATTGCTTTGGCAATACAAAATGTCTTTGTCATGCCAATAAAGCTTGTTAAATTGAAATTGAATTGAGTGAGTGTGTGAGTGAGTGAGAGAGAGAGAGTGAGAGAGAGAGAGACAGAGAGAGAGAGAGAGAGAGAGAGTGAGAGGTGTTAGGAGTTAGTCATGATCTACATGAGCTCTTAAACTTTCTTTATGTTTGCTATTTTAAGATAAGAGTTTGAACAGACCATCAGCAAAATCAATGAGGATATAACAAACAGAAGAGGACTTTGATGGAAAATTATCAGAAAATGTCATATTCTTTAATTTAAAACAAAAAAAAGTTTCAACAGAGAGAAGCTGATTCAAACAGCACAGCAACAAAGACCTGAAGAAAACTGCAAGCAGTGAGTACAACACAACCCCAATTAGATGTTGTTTTTTTCCTAAGAAAGGAACAAATAACTGTAGAAATTGGTTACTAAATTATATCTTAAAGCTTGAAGTTTACATTTAACCAAGTGTAAAGCTAAAAGGATAATTAACTGAAGCCATGACTAGCAAAGAGTCTGGAGCACCCCAGTGGAGCAGTTCAAACAAGGAAATGGACCAATCAGAGGAGCAGCTGCTCTATGCAAATGACCTCTCCAGTCCTCACAGACTGTGTGCCCATTCAATACCCCCCAGAGTTAAAGAGTGACACTGCAAGAAAACTGTTAGTAGTAAATATAATATACATTGTGTCAAAATGATTGACAGGTTATGATTGATGACTTAATTGATCACCTTTGACCTTTCCCCCCTCCCCATCCCCACACCACCCCTCATACTTTGTTTCTCGTCTGGTTGCGAGATCACGTCGGGGTCACCACTTTGTAAGCCCGTCTATCGGTCCAATGGTGGTCTCCAATAATACGGGTGAAGGTCTCTGCGCGTTACTGTCTTTCTTTTACGCAACACAACAAGATTCAATCAAATACAATTTCTCTTATGTATTACCTAGTTATTTCATCTGACTCCATAAATGAAAAAGGTTTTAATGATATCTGAGCATCATTAAAAGTGAGCGAATGTTTGATTATTCTTTTAACTCCTTTAATTACATTTTACCCGTTCAAGATAAGGAAACTATGTCGCTTTGAGGTCCTCGCGTGTTTTCTCTACACCGCGGGTCTCACGATCACAAGCGGCCAGTATTGGTTCATCAAACAGAGGTAAATTGCTATATACCTGAGATCGGTCACGTTCACGTATACGCAATCAAAGATACTTCAGTATAGCCCCCATGGAATTGCATACACTTGAATTTAACTTAACGTTTTCTTCAGTAGAGGTCACGACCACTATTACAGATGTAAGTTGACCAACATAACTTCTCTTATAATAGCTTTGGATTGGCCATGCGTGGTTTCCCACGTACACTTATCTGAAGAAACCTCAAGTCAAAACAGAGGTAAGACACACCCGAGTTTAGATTGGTCAAGCAGCATTTAGCTCTTCTAAACGGAAACACACTTTCTGTCTTTGCAAACCAAGTACACTTGAACTGATGCCAAATATTAGTCGTCACTAATCTGACGCAGACTTGCGGTAACATACGAATCGCTCAATCTGTTTGGGAAAACAATTTCAGAGTCAGTCAGAATAAATCAAATGTTAACAATTTATTGACCAGGTAATAGAACAATAATTCAAAATCCAATTCGTAAGGCAAAATCATCAAACAATCAATATAATCACAACAATTCGGAAATTGAGGAATTTGTAGAAATATTACCTGGCAACAAAAACTACACACAGCGATCATGTGGGAAGTCTACCTACAGACTCCCAGCCTGATATAAACTACACACAGTAAACTGTGCGGGATCGTCTGACTACAGAGAGCCATGAACGATGTGCCACATCTCCTTAAATACCCAAATAATTCAATAGGCTAACCAAATGGTGTGTCTGTCATTATAATTAGATTTGGCTCCCCATTGAGTAGGTTCCTGTACATTTACATATATAGGATCTGGGGGAGGGCACACCTTTAAGAGGCACACTACATCTCTCATATTCTATAACTTCTTTTAGCTTTTCATTATAGCTGGGAGGATGAGACCAGTTTACCAGGCGCACTGAGACACTTAAAATGATATCAAACATGTTATAGTTACTTTTTTCTACACACTTGACATTGTATAGGTTTTTAGTGAGTTTTGAGTGAGGAAGGGAAGATAATCAGACGGTAGAAGTGAGGCGCGAGCCCCTGCTGGCTGTGTCTCCGATGTTGCTGTTACATATGCAAGAGACAGTTCAAATGTTGATTCTCATGAGAGCCTTTTGTTCTCCCGAGGGGTAGCCCAGACTCAATGGCACCTTACAGTCTATGATTGATGACATGTTTGGTGCCCCCCCTTTGACCTCCCCACCCCACCCCACCCCACCCCTCCGGCAGCTGTACAGGCTGTGGTATGAATTGGTTGGTCAGCTGTTTTGATACCCCCCTGCGCTGTAGCCGACCCCATCTGTGTATTTAAAAGAGGTTAGGCCTGTTCATTGCAACAAGTACGTATTTTGTGATTTCCACTTGAGCAATGGCATCCCCCAGAAGTCCTAAAACCCCGTTGGTAAATGATGTAGAAACAAATGCTAAGCTAGATTGGGCTCCGAGGAAAAGATATGGGCCATGCATAACCAGGGAACTCCATGATCCTTTAGGAACTCTGAAATATGAATTTCATCTAGACGATGCTCGTTTGTGCGTGTACGACTTTGACAGAACATCTCATTCTGTTAAGTTATTCAACAGGGGCGATGCAATGTATTTCACGGAAAAGGACTGGGATGTGTTTTACTATCGTGTTTGGAGGGATCTGAATGATTCTGGAGATGCACCTTTATTCATTGCAGAGGCTGTTGGTGACCATACTATCAAGAGGCTGGATGACCATGGATACGTACTTACCAGTGAGAATAAGCGGGGTATCAATGATGGAGTGTGTCCTTCCACAGAGACAGATCACATGAAGTTTTTGTTTCAGTGGAAAGATGTGCCTATCCTGAATGATGTTTTTTCAAAGATAGACAAACTGTTTAAATGGAATGATGCATATGACCAATACAATATAATTAAGGTCAGACTGTTTGACTCCGAAAAGTGTGGGGAAGTTCACAGGACGACCCCCTTGTAACACCACCCACATTCTATAGACCTTAAAAGCGGCTGGTCCCCATTCTCATTTCAAACCAAAAGAGCGAATCATCATGTCTCAACACGATACTACAGAATCTGCTGGGGCCTTCGCATCATCCGATGACGCATCTACTTCAGCAAGGTGTGATGCCCCTGGAGGGAATCCTATTACCGGCCATTGGCTCGACAAGTTTTGCATGGATCTTGGCTATCCCAATCTAACGTTCATTTCATCTCACGGACCAGGACACACACTTCCAGATGCATCGACTCTGAAGGGGGATGATGATACTGATGATGTTGTTGATGTAAAGAGTGTCAATTTTATAAAAGCAGTCATAGTGGTCATTCTGGAGCATCTCCTCAGCTTGAAGTTAAAAGCCTTGTGCTACGGTTGTGAAGTGGATCACCCCAGCCAGGTACAGCATACGTGTTTGTATGATCCTGACAAGTATTTCTTTTTCACACATTTTGAAGAAATTTCCTGTAAAGTGTTTAAACCGATGTTAAAACAAGTCATCGGCTGTGCTTTGAAATCATTTGGATTGATACTGACTCCTCAGAGAATCCGTGGAATTATCGAAACCGTGTTGTGTGAACTAAGAGAGGAGCCACACATTCTACAGTGACTGCGTGAATCTGGTGAATGATAGCGGTGAACAGGCTGTCTATGACACAGTGGACTGGTGGAAAGACAGTCCGACTGGCTCCTTATTTTGACGCTAACATGGGTATCTGCTGCAGTGTTACTGGTCTGTTTAAATTTATTCTGAGATGTCGTCTTCATTGTGAAATAGTCGATATGCTGTGTAAGATCATTAATGATGATGATAGTTCTGAACAAAACAAACGAGTGGTTTGTCTAAAGAAGCACATGGATATAGTCAGAGGTATATCAAACGAATGGACTGAAATGATACAACGCTGTGTCTGCCAGAATGATTCATCCTGTGTGTTTCTTAAAAACATTCTAAATTCATTGTTTGAATGCAATAATGATTGTAAAATTGGCAATATAATATGTTTATGTACATATGTAACTGATATGTGTGTGATATTATTGTCAAGAAACGATCAGAGTTCTAGACATGTCTTTGAAAACGTTAATATTCTGGTAAATCACCTGATTGATAAAAATTCTGATACATGTGTTAATTTCCTACAATATCTCGACAATGCATGATGTTGGTGTTTCTATTTTAACTGTATAAGTATGCATTGTACTGTGTGATTACCCTGATTTAAAATAAAAGGGTTTTTTATAGAATCACTGTCTCATTATTTACACGGTGTCTGATCTGGTAACATGACCGAACAACTGCATAAGGTGTACTACACTCCATCTAACCCCGGCTCTTTAGGGGGTGTAAATAGATTCAAACGTGGTGTATTAGAGGAAAGTGGTGATTTGCTAAGTGGTAAAGATGTTTCAGACTGGTTAGCCAGTCAAGATGCTTATACACTCCACAAACCACTACGTCACAATTTTAAAAGGAATAGGGTCGTTGTTTATGGTATTGACACACAGTTTCAAATGGATCTGGTAGATATGTCAATATATTCTATGGAAAATGACAATACTAAATTTCTGCTTACATGTATAGATGTCTTTAGCAAATATGCATGGGTGCGTTGTATAAAGAACAAGACTGGAATGGCTGTGACCAATGCGTTTAATTCAATACTACAAGAGGGTAGAGTCCCTCAGAAAATTCAGACTGACAAGGGGAAGGAATTTTTTAACAAGCATTTCCAACAATTAACTAAAAAGCACAACATTTACCATTTCAGCACAGGGAGTGAATTGAAGGCAAGCGTTATTGAACGCTTTAATAGAACATTAAAAGGACGGATGTGGCGTTATTTAACAGCTATAAACTCTAAACGCTACATCGATGTTTTACAAGACTTTATTCAAGGATACAACAGTAGTTATCACAGAAGTATTAAAATGCGGCCTGTAGATGTCAACAAAGAAAATGAACCGGTCGTCTATGACAATTTGTATGGTAATGTGTGTAAGAAGACACCTGTATTTAAATACAAAATCGGCGACGTGGTTAGAATATCAAAGATGAGGGGGCCTTTTACCAAGGGGTATGAACAAAACTACACAGATGAATTTTTCACTATAACCGAATGTATGCCACGTCAACCACCAGTCTACAAGCTATCTGATTATGACGGGGATGTTATCGACGGCTCATTTTATGAAGAGGAGCTACAAAAAATTATTATGGACAAGGACAATGCTTTTAAAGTAGAAAAAATATGTTATGTTGCTTTATAGCGATGATTTAATTAATAATGATGGTCTTGTATCGCATTTTGTGAAAAAACGAAGGATAACTCATTGTAATAGTACTGTATTTAAGTGTATTCAGTGTGTTCAAATGGGTGAAACGTTTATGTTAAATACATGATTTGTAAAACGACTGTTTCTAATAAATAAAAAGAGCACAATGCCAAAATGTATCAATGTCATGGCTTTATTGAATATCAAATGATTAATTTGTACAAAAAATATGACCAATATATTATACAACATCAAAATGACAACCACTCGTTTTGATCACGAGATGGCGATTTAAACGCTGATACCTCTGACCCCTTAGAAGAAGGTGTACTTAAGTACATTCTTTGTACCATAGAGGACGATGTAGACGGTTTGGTTTTAAATGAACTTATTACATGTCTAACCGCGTGGTTTGGGACTGTTGAATAGGGTATGTTTAAAGCAGCAATTGCCTGCAAAAACTCAGTCCATCCATGAGGCCTACGGTCATTCCTAATTTTATGTGGGGATGTTATACTCTTCACAAGATCCAACACGTGTGATCCCTGTATAGTGACGCCTTTAAATACAAACTCTCCCGAATCATTCCAAGATGAAACTTCTTTGGCTTTAGACATTTTATCCATGATGCATCTTGCATTTTTCACACTTTTCAATGGTACATTTTTCAACACATCAGCAACAACATCATCGACCCCACCATCTTCAACAGGGGGGCCAAAGGACTCTTTGTGAGACACATCGGGGGTGGTAATGCAAGCGTTAAGGTGTTACTGGCTCGATCCCCCTGTTTAACTACTGTCAAAAATCTTTGTAAAACTGAGGTGTAAAGTTTGGCCTTCTCATGAGCAGCCAAATTGTCTTTATTCAAAATATTTCTTATAGCAAGATCCAGATCGTCTTCCACTGTTTGTTGAATAGATTCTCGGGTATTGGACATCTTTAGTTTATCTAATTGATTTTGAGGAACTAAAAACAGCTTCTCAGCGTACTCCATCTTCAACCTTGTTTAGACGTTATCAGACTGGTCATAAAGGGGATTGCTATGCTCAAGATCGGAAGAAGAAATCCTCCGTTCTGGTTGATCATGCGTTTTTTTCTGGACACACCAATCTTTTTACTGGCTTTGTATTTAATCTCAGTCCTTTTCCTCTTCAACCGGTGATGTTGCTGGGTCGTTAGCGGTATTGTGCCATAGAGCACATTAAGCGCTACCTCACACAATGTTAAAATGAGATCGTCAGATGCTGATTGCATAATAAGACGTCTTTGCATCGGGGTCGCTTTAAATAGCATTTTTAACAGGGGGAGGTTTCTAGACAGTCTAGAAGACATTTCACCAAAATCACTGCTTTCTTTTTTGAATGTAAACTACTGGTTGGGTTGAAAGTAACCCCGTTCTGAGACGAAAATGTTCAGGGGTTTTTGCTTTATAGTCTATCATGAGGTATCCAAAAGGTTGGTTGGTAGCATCTTGATAGCATTCCATAAAATATTTTGTATTTCCGGGGTACATTTATCAACAGATTAGTTTTATTGACAGGTAATAAATCATCATCCTTCAGAGATTGCGGTATTCCTTCCACAAATTTAATGTTATACATTTTATACAGTTCATCATACAGCGGTTGCCAGCAATCATAAATGTACACAATGTTTTCAATCTTTTTAGAAATCATATTTACAGCATTTTCCAACAACATTTTTACAAAATAAGACTTTCCAGAATTTGAAGGTCCGCTTATCACACATGAAAAAGGATGTTGAAGTCTAAAATCAAAATCATCAACCTCCCGCACACTGCGGTGGTTTAAAAAATGATTAGTAGCCATATGGTAGTGTTGTATAATCAGGGAATAGCTGCCTTTTATTATACACCACTTGAAACTTTTTAACAACTGACTTGTTTTGCAAGGTAAAGTTCTTTTTATTCCTCACGATGTTGTCTGTGTATGCTAGTATGTGTCGGGTGTCATGCGATTTTACATAACTGTCAACAAGACCGATCAATGTGTCTAATCTAATGGCCAGGAATTTTCGGCATTCAAAGTTATACCCTTTGCTTTCATACACACTTTACCTTTAGCAGTGCGATATCCGTATGTTTTAGGACCACCTGAGCAAAACTCTGTTATGTGATCATCATTGCCAATTTCATCAGTAAGATCTCCTAAATAAGGACCCAGAGGTGGTTCCCAGTCACCGTCTTTAGAGATAAAGATAACGCTGTCTGTATCGCTATACAGCAATCTATCTCCCAGTTTATCCATAAGATCATACAATTCTTGCCGTGCGTGTGCTGTTGTAAAGGCCCCCAGAAATATATTCACATCCCGGGTGCTGTACATTGCTCAATCATCGTGACGATACTGTACCAGCGCAATTTCATCAGACACAAATGTGAAATATTTAACGTCATACTGACAGCCAAATATGATGTGAGCAAAGTCTTCTGGGTCTTTCAAAAGTCTAGAAGTGGGGAGATTTTCTCTCACTGAAAAACGCCCCCACAGACTATTCAGCAGCAATTTGTTGATAGACCTCTGTGCAGGGTTGTGACAGATCTTTGCAGGATCGAGTTTAATCCCTTCTTTTTCAAAGTAATCATCGATATAGGCTTTTTTGTCTAACTCGGTGACTACATGAGAGGGGTAGCCTGAGGCCTCCTGTTTAAACTTCAGAAAGGTCTTTACATAACCGGAAAACAGCGTTTCCTCTGAGACTTCCATTACAAGATACCCCTTCTCAATCGCCTTTAACAATTCAATGCTCACCCAGCAGCCTGAGATAGATCTCTCCTCATCTGTATGCGTACAAGGTGTAGCATTGATTTGTTTCTCAACACATGATCTGCATAGAGGAAACATGAGTTTCCCGGCACACCTATAAGGGAGTACAGGATGTAGGAGCTTTCGAGGTGGTATCATTGTTGCCTTAATAAGTCCGTAATAATTTTCAAGGGGTTCAAAATCCTTGAAGATTATTTCAGGATGTCCAACAGGGTAGCTTTTTCGAGCCTGACAGTAAGGATAAAGACTCGTGAAATCAACATATCTGATCTTCTCATTTTCTGTAGTTTTGTGGTATAGCTTGTAAGCATTTGTACGACCCCCAAAGAGGGCATCACGTGGTTTCAGTCTCTCGGGAGCCGAATAAGTGGTCATAAATGCAATTACATGAGGATCAGTTTGTTTAAGAGTCTTCCATGCACACTCATACATCACCTCAACGTCTAAACAGTATGCGTTCTGCAACACATCAAGCTTTTCATTAAACATTCTCCTGAGTACTCCAAAAGGAACATTTGACAGGGGATTTGCATAGTCAGGTCTGTAACGACACTCGTGACCATGGTGAAAACAACCGGCAAATTCTAGAGCTCTTTGTACCCCATCATTTTCGTAATATCCATCAACAAAGTAGCTTCCAAATTTTACCTCACCGTGATTTAGGGCATGGTGGATGTCTACGTCGCGGGATTTTTTCATGTACTCAAGCCATTCAATAGATATGTTAGAGAATGTCTTATACTGATTGACGTATGCATTATTATGCGTCAGAGCCAGTGTATTTCTAGAGAGAAAATGCGTCTTGAAAGTACCCATACAGCAACTAGCAAGAGTCACGTAGGTGAACGGATCTACCTGTGTGCATAGCAGGAATGCTTCTCTAAATTTAATACATGCTTCACATAATAAAACAACGTCGTTCATGCAATAGACCCCGATCTCTTTTTTGAAATCAAAGATTTTGCCATCGACTGATGCATACCACTGATCAAATTTTGCCCTGGTACTATCTGTCATGGTACTGTAACCGTAGTAGTTTTTTGCAGGGTAAGGGCCTATATAAGACTGATTTTCCTGTCTGTTGAAATGGTGAGGAAAGAACCCTTTTTCTTTATTTTGTAAATTTAATGCAGAAGACGTCTTAGACAGAGCCATGTGGAGGAATGAGTAAGAATCGATAAAACGCTGTCTAAAAGTTTCATCATACATGAAAATGGTTCTACATCCCTGCATTACTATGTTAAGTTGGAGTCCTGCATTGCAAAAATACTCCAGAATTAAAAAGTTATCAAATCCACTTGCATTATGCGCTACCCATGTGTAATTTTTATATCTCGGCTGTCTAAACCTACAAACGAGCTGTCTCACACACCCCTCGCCTCCAAATTCAAATTTCTCACCATCAAAAGTCATGGCACACACGTAATTAGCAACATGCTTTCCATTATCACAGCGTGTTTCAAAATCATAGAAAATGTAACGGTCTGTATATTCCTTGGGAATGGTAGGTTGTATGAAACACTGGTGTTGACCTCCACGGCTTACATCATCCCCGCAATGTAAACACTTATCATTTGGACAGTTATGAGGTTTGGGGTTTTTGCCAGCAGTGTAGTAACGTTTACCGCATTTACAACAATATTTTGTAGTATCGCAAGGAGATCTACCACAATCATCACTCGTAGGAGTTACTATTTTATGGGCATTAAAACAGTAGCTAGATCTGCAATAGCGTAGGCAGTCTTGACAGTGTATTGTGTTTTTAGGATGCTTGTAGCATTCGCTATCATTGCAAACAGAGCACACATATTTACAATCATGATTCTGTCTGCTCGCATAACCCGTGTAACAGAAGTTGCATACATATGCAGACCCTATAAATGCTTTCAAATTCTTTATCATGTAATAATGGCCATCATGAATGTAAAGATATGCTGTTTTGGGGTGTGGTTCATCAGAAGTTAAATATTTTTCTAACTTTCCAGCGCTTGACCTGTGAAAGACAACAATTTTTATGTCTAATGCTTGTTCAAATTTCGCAATGTCTCCTAGACCTATTTTATCCTGAGGTGTGAAACCACCAGCAGTTTGAATTGTTTTACCCCTCCTTTCTAAGTTGTCATGGGAAATCTGTGGGTCGAGAAAATATGCGAGGCATATTGAAAAGCACAGATTGTTTGTTGTATTGACGGGGGAAAATAAATGCATTCGTTTTCTTCTAACTACTTCGTCATGTGCTATATCAACCAGCTTTCGACGAGCGCCACCGTTCTTACTTCTGGCTATGGACGCATGTAACTGCAAACTGTCGTCAGCCATCACTTTCGTATTGCTCTGCATGATTTTTTCAAATTGTTCAACAAAAATGTTTTCATCGTAGCCATTACTAGGTGATAATACACAATTTACATCAGATTTCAGACTGGGACCTCTAAGAGCTATATTAATAACCCCCGATTCCCCTGCCATCTGTCTGGAAAATGACACCATCTCAGACAAAGCATTATGCACAGATGTACTGTATGCAGCAAGGTCTGTAGATGTTATTTCCCTTAAATTTAGAGTTCTGTGTATCTCTATACCATTGAAACGCGGTCTTGACACAATCGTGAATTCGTTTAAAACTCCACCGTTTCTAGCCAATTCATCAATATCGTTCTGACTTAAACTCACATGGGGGTCATTCGTGTCTGATGAAATATTGCTTACACCGCCAATCTGTACTGCATCAACAAACAAATCATCCTCATTATTAGCACCCTCATTATCAACCTCATTATTACCAGTCTCTTGCATTTTTATCAGTGCTTCTAATCTTTCACACAGACTAGGGGTTGAGGCCATTTCTTCATGATTTTTAATCATATCTTCTAATATTTTGCATAAATTAGAGTATGGCGGTTCTGATGTTTGCGTCTCTGTATCGTTTAGTTCATCCCTTGTGGAGCTGTGTGATGATGGTTCTAACGAAATATTTAACCTTTTACAGTCTTTGTTGTTATTAGAAGCATTTATATGCTCTCTCTGTGTTTGAATAATAGCCTCTAATCTACCATTTAAATCCAAATAGGCAGGTCCTAAAAATTCCATCTGATCATCAATAATGTTTTGTAACCGTTCAATATTTGACAAATGATCATATCTAGATCTTGCAGAAGGGTTTTGTTCAAAGTCTGGTTTAAAATCTTGCAAATCATTGTTTGAACGTAATCTTTTTTTTTCCACCAGCCATATTTGAAAATCTTTTTTCAATTTAGATTTATTCTCCACTGATTATACACCAACCACACAAAACACTTTATGAAAAAACAATCACAAATCAACTAGATAAACCAAAACAACACATTTTAACATAAATCAGTTATCATCTACCAGCCTTGACAATGTTATTAATGTTGGATAATACCGTTACCATTAGTTGGGTTTCTCTGTAGGAATTCTGAAGAACACGGTCACATTTATTTAATACCTCACGATTTGCTCCGACACGGTCGAGGATAATCCTTGTAAGAGTTCCTTGCTCTTCTGAGTTCGTCATAACCATATGAAAACAGTCACAAAGGCGTTTGACATTATCTGAAATGATATTCACTTTATCTGAAATGATATCCAATCTCTCTTCTGCCCTTCGATTCCGTTCACACAGTTCAATCAACAAATCATGATGAAAGTTCTGCTGATTTGAGGGTAGAGATTCACCAGCAATCACCACCGACTCTTCCACACACTCCTGATGGGTCGTATCGCCGTCCGTACCATCCAAGACTGTGTTAATCACCGAAAGCTCATCCCCCGCATCGTTTACCAACAGGGGTTCATCTGACACCACCGGTACCACGGGAGATGAGACAGCATTATCGGTGTTGTCTGGAACAAATTCGTTGCTGAAACTACCGGCCTCCCAGCGTCTCATGAAAAATGTATCATCAAATATCAATGCGGGGTCCTCCTCAGTCTGCAAACTGGTAGTGTACAGATCTATATAAAAATAAAAATGTGTATAGAATGTGTGTGTTAGCGAGGGTTTGTCATTTATTTATTTTAAATAATGTTAGCGTGAAATCCTACTCACCAACTGACTCGTTTAACACCGAAGTCTGTTTTTCACCAAAACGCCCTCTTGTACCATTTCCAGCTGGAGATACAATATGTAAGCGGGGTTTACGTGGATTCCCCAGAATATTATTCTTGCTGTATGGTGAACGGAGCGACAGTTGGGCCTTTGGTTTAGCAGTGGTGAATCCCGGTTGTGTGACAAGTGCGGCCACGTCAAAGTTTGAGATATCTGCAACCAGAAAATAAATTTTTTTTTTTATAATCAATATTGCATGATCAAGCTAGACCTCAAATATTGTGTATACCTTGCAGCGCCGATCGGATTCCTGAATTGCTCTCCCCCGTTGGATTATTAATTAACGGTTCAGTCACTGAAAATAAAAGAATATAGTCACATAATATTTAAACACATCTAATATATATATATATATATATATATATATATATATATATATATATAAATAAATACATTAAAAATCTTTACGTAACTTACACAGTTGATCGATGGTGTTCAAATTTTCATGTTCATCTATCGGTCCTGAAGTACGCAGAAAAATGTTTAAACATCAATTTACCAAAATGTACGTTTACCTGTAAAGTACAAATATTTAAAAATCATCGTACATGCATCACATACTTCTGAAAATAAAAGCCATTTTAAAGATTAATGCGACGTGTTACACAGCTGCTGTTGTCTCGTATACAAAACCCCGAATGGTTTATCTTACTCCTGGTCACAAACACTCGAAAAACTGTTTAAATGGGCGGCGCTACTCTGGGTATTCACATACCCCACCACTGATCTGCGCCTGATTGTCTAGATCGTAAATATTTGTGACATCCTCTCTTTTTATTTATTTTTAGTTGACGAATGAGCATGAAGAAATGCTGATGCGAAATAACCTTAACAGTTTTATCTTACTCCTTTCACACGCTTGGTTGAATATATTCATTATTTTTAGTAGAAGAATGGATAATTATTAACCGACATGTAGTAAAGCATTAATTTGCGTATTTATTGGATGTATGTTTAGTTAAAACTCATTTAGAACTGAACACGCCACTGTTGATGTATTTGATAGTTTAAGCTATGCTTGATAATATAAAAGGACTGTCAATATACAAACATTATTTTTATTGTGAAATATTCAGAGATCAAAGACTTAAAATGACTGTAATAAAGCAGGCGCTGAGGCAGACTCCATGTGCAGATGTTTATTAAAAATCTACAGCAAACAGGTTGGAATCGTCAGGCAGATATCGTAATCGTTAAAGCAGGCAGTGGTTCAATACTAAGTAGCAGTCAAATCCGTGGCAACAAAGCAAAGGGGTAAATCCAAAAGAGTCAAGAGTAGTAAAGGCAGGCAAAAGGTTATTCACAAAAACAGCAAGACAATGGCAATGGAAAAACGCTCGGTAAGGCAGGTTAACTGGCAATACTTCGCACTGGCCTGTTAGACAGGCCATGCTTAAATATCAATCAAACAGGAAATGAACAATGAAGCAGAGGGAGCAGCACACAGTCAATACTCGGGAGAGGGCTCCCTCTGCTGGCGTGGCGTTACAGAATCCCCCCCCCCTAGGAGCGACTCCTGGCGCTCGACGAGGACGTCCCCGTGGCCGTGGTGCTGGACGATCGGGTCTGGCTCGATGGAAGTCCCTGATGAGGGTCGGGTCCAAGATATCATGGGCGGCTACCCAAGACCTCTCCTCTGGGCCGTACCCCTCCCAGTCCACCAAATACTGGAGCTGACCACCTCTCCTTCTCGAGTCCAATAACTCCCTAACCGCGTAAGCAGGGGACCCATCAATGTCTAGCGGAGGAGGTGGTTCCTGACTCTCAGTGTTGGGGTCAGCCCCGAGTGGACCGGTTTGAGGAGGGAAACATGGAAAGAAGGAGAGACACGATAATTAACAGGCAGCTCCCAACTGATACGTGACTTCATTTATCTGTCTTAGGATTTTAAATGGGCCTACGTACCTTGGGCTTAACTTCTTGCTTGGTAGCCGCAACCTGAGATCCCGTGTGGAGAGCCAGACCCTTTGTCCAACTTGGTAGGGAGGGTGTGGACGACGTCGTCTATTGGCCTGGATTTCCTGATTCCTGATAGCTCTTTGCAGGTGCACATGAGCGGAATCCCACACCCTCTCACTACGACGAATCCAGTCATCAATTGCTGGTACTGTAGAGGGCTCGCCAGACCACGGGAACATAGGGGGTTGGTAACCAAGCACGCATTGGAATGGGGTAACACCAGTGGAGGAATGTTTCAGGGAATTTTGGGCATATTCCGCCCATGGTAGAAACTCTGCCCAGCGATGCTGTTCACGACTGCAATAAGAACGAAGATACCGGCCGATTTCTTGATTTAGCCTCTCCACCTGACCGTTTGACTGAGGGTGATAACCTGAGGTCAGGCTGACGTTGATGTCAAGCTGCTTGCAAAAGGCTTTCCAGACTTGAGAAGTGAACTGAGTTCCTCTGTCAGAAATGATATCCTCAGGAATGCCAAAGACTCTGAAGACGTGGTGGAAGAGTGCAAGAGCTGTTTCCATGGCTGTGGGGAGTCCCTTCAAGGGTACCAAACGGCAGGATTTAGAGAAACGATCGATGATAACTAGGATAGTCGTGAATCCAGTGGACGGAGGTAAATCTGTGACAAAATCTATGGACAGATGGGACCAGGGTCGTTGTGGGATGGGTAGAGGCTGTAGTAGACCAGAGGGTAAGTGTTTAGGAGTTTTAGACTGGGCACAGATGGAGCAGGACTTGACAAAATCGGTAACGTCTTTAACTATTGAAGGCCACCAAAACGAATTCTGTGTGAGGTTGAGTGTTCGTGAGATGCCTGGATGACCTGAGCTGAGTGAAGTATGAACCCATTGGATGACTCTAGCACGAAGGTTCACCGGAACATATTGTTTGTTGGCTGGACAGTTGGGTGGCGCGGGTTCTCTCTGTTGACCTCGTTGGATTTCCTCCATCAGATCCCAAGTGACTGGTGCAACAATTATTGAGGGTGGCAGGATGGGCTCAGGCTTGAATTCTGTTTGCAGATGGTTATGCAGTCTAGATAAGGCATCTGCCTTACTATTTTTACTCCCTGGTCTGTAAGTAACAGTGAACTGGAATCTGGTAAAGAACAGAGACCAACGTGCTTGTCGGGGATTAAGTCTCTTTGCACTTTTGACATACTCTAAGTTTTTATGATCTGTGATGATCATAAAAGGATGGGTGGAACCCTCCAACCAGTGTCTCCATTCCTCAATTGCTGCCTTCATGGATAAGAGTTCCTTATTGCCGACATCATAATTACGTTCTGCGTCCGTTAGTTTCCTAGAGAAGTAAGCACAGGGATATAACTTGCCTGGTTGTCCATGACGTTGGGAGAGTACAGCTCCAATTCCATTGTCTGATGCATCCACCTCAACAACAAATGGCAAACTGGGGTCTGGATGCTTGAGGATGGGTGCTGTGGTGAAACTGGACTTTAACTTGGAAAAGGCTTGTGTGGCATTTTCATTCCACTTTAATTTTGACGGTTTACCCTTCAGTAGAGATGTTAGGGGGGCAGCAATAGTGCTGTAATTGCGGATGAAGCGACGGTAGAAATTAGCAAATCCAAGAAAGCGCTGTAGTTCCTTGACTGTGGTGGGTTGGGGCCATTCAGTGACTGCTGTTACTTTTGAGTTATCCATTTCAACACCCTGATGACTAATATTGTAACCCAAAAATGAAGTTTGGGTGACATGGAACTCACACTTCTCTGCCTTTACATAGAGTTGATTGTCAAGAAGTCTTGAGAGCACAGACTTGACGTGATCTTGATGTTCGGTTACAGACTTGGAATAAATGAGGATATCATCGATGTAAGCTATCACGTACTTGTTAAGGATGTCCCGGAAGATTTCGTTGATGAATGATTGAAAGACTGCTGGTGCGTTGGCAAGTCCGTATGGCATGACCTGGTACTCATAGTGCCCCCTAGAGGTCAGAAAGGCTGTTTTCCATTCGTCCCCTTCTCTGATCCTGATGAGGTTATAAGCGCTCCTGAGGTCTAGTTTGGTGTAAATAGTTGCTTCACGGAGTTGTTCGAGAGCTGAGGGTACCAAAGGTAAGGGATAACTAAATTTGACTGTGACGTTGTTCAAACCTCTGTAGTCAATACATGGCCGGAGTCCTCCATCTTTCTTTTCAACAAAGAAAAAACCAGCGGCTGCTGGAGAAGTGGAAGGACGGATGAAGCCTGAGCTGAGCGCCTCTTCAATATATTCCTCCATGGCCTGCATTTCTGGATGTGATAGAGGATATATTTTGCTTTTGGGGGGCATGGCATTGGGCAGGAGATCAATAGCACAGTCCCAGGGACGATGTGGCGGGAGAAGTGTAGCCTTAGTCTTACTGAAGATTTCTTGATAATCATGGTAACAAGAGGGAATAGTGACTGGCTTGGTGTCAGGACTTTCAATGCTCGTGGTAAGACATGACTTGATTACAGAGGCATTGATGCAGTGTGAGTTGCAAAAGGATGACCATTGAGTGATCTCACCGAGCTGCCAAGAGATGACTGGATCGTTAGTTAATAACCATGGATGACCTAGGATTATTTCGTGGCGGGGGGAATCAATCACATAAAAAGAAATGTTTTCAGAATGAAACAGTCCAATCTGAAGTCTTACAGGTAGGGTTTGTTGTGTGATGCCTTCTCCGATGGGTTTATTGTCAATGGCGTTGATTTTGAGAGGTGGGTCACATGGTTGTATGGGGATGTTGAATTTGGAAACAATGTTTTGGTGAATCAAATTGAGTGCTGAACCGGAATCGATCAGCGCTGTGAGGCCAGTGGAATGGCTATTAACAGAAATCTTGACTCTAATTGTGAAAAACTTGGTAGAAAGAGGAGGGGGATGGTCAACACTCACCCGAGTAGAAGATTTGGAGGTTTTCTGGGTCTTAAGAGGACAAATAGCATTGACATGACCTGGGTTTCCACAGTAGAAACATAAATTATTGGTTAGACGACGAAGTTTCTCCTCCTCAGTGAGTTTAGTGACTCCTAACTGCATGGGTTCTGGGTCAGGTTGAGTAGTGGGCAGGAATGAATGAGATGTCAAAGCTGGTGGAATAACTGAAGCATTCCTCATTGACGGTGTCCTGGACTTAGCGGGGCAGTTACGCATAAGGTTATCAATTTTAATAGCTAGAGTCACGAACTCGGAGAAGGAACAATTTTCACCTTTGCACGCAAGTTCTGCCTGTAATTCTACATTCAAACTTCTTTGGAACATGGCTTTAAGTGCAACGTCATTCCAACCACTTTGTGCTGCGATCGTCCTGAATTCTATAGCGTATTCAGCGGCGGATCGTCGACCTTGATTCAGTTGCACAAGTTGGGAAGAGATATCCATACCCCCTGCTGGGTATTCAAAGACTTCTCTAATCTGTTGGATGAAATACGCAGACGAAGTTTGAATTGAATGGTCAGTCTCCCAGACGGCTGCAGCCCAATCAATAGCTTTACCAGTCAGAAGAGTCAGTAGAAAAGCGCATCTTTTCTCATCAGACTCGAAATCACCCTTTTGATGTTTGAAAAAGACTTCTACTTGTCGTAGAAATCCTTTACAATGCTCTGCAGAGCCGTCAAATTTATCAGGGAAAGCAAAGCTTACCTTCTTAGGCATGGGTGGCGGCAATGAATGGAGATATTGAGTGAGATAGGCGTTAGAAGCCTGTAGTTTACTCAGCTGTTCTTGATATTCCTTGATGAGGTCATTTTGGTAAGCGAACGCTTTCTGCAGATTGGAAACTTCTGCTGGAGTCATCGGTGGCGAAGTATTCTGTAATAAAGCAGGCGCTGAGGCAGACTCCATGTGCAGATGTTTATTAAAAATCTACAGCAAACAGGTTGGAATCGTCAGGCAGATATCGTAATCGTTAAAGCAGGCAGTGGTTCAATACTAAGTAGCAGTCAAATCCGTGGCAACAAAGCAAAGGGGTAAATCCAAAAGAATCAAGAGTAGTAAAGGCAGGCAAAAGGTCATTCACAAAAACAGCAAGACAATGGCAATGGAAAAATGCTCGGTAAGGCAGGTTAACTGGCAATACTTCACACTGGCCTGTTAGACAGGCCATGCTTAAATATCAATCAAACAGGAAATGAACAATGAAGCAGAGGGAGCAGCACACAGTCAATACTCGGGAGAGGGCTCCCTCTGCTGGAGTGGCGTTACAATGACGTTCAAATTCTTGCTAACAAAACCCCGCACAACCTTTGTCCGAAACATTTTACAATGATGCTTTGTCTCTTACGCCTATGCCTCCGGGAATCGTTAACTTACGGCTGTGAGATGATAGAATATGCTGACCATTGAATCTAACAGGACCCGTGACGATCCAAGGCATACAGAATAATAAATAAAAAATGATGCCCTCAAGACACTCGGTTTTAAATAGTTGCCGATCTGTTCACAAAAGACATACTTAATGATTTAAAATCAGATGCACCATTGGTATGTGCCACAACAAAAAACAAACAGACACACACACACACACACACACACACACACGCACACGCACACTTGTTACCTCTTGAGAATGAATTGTTACACATTATCCCATCGCTGGGGCTCTTGTCTAGTTTCTTCATTATCATTTGGATGAGCTCGTGAAAGGACTTTGAGCGAGAGATGTAAGATTCTTTCTTTAAAGATGCATTTTACTATTTCAATTAAATGGTGTTTGTTGAAATTATCTGTTAAACATGTTTATATAAAAGTTTTATAGTGACGTTGACAATTAAGATTCAACTTTATTGTCATTTTGCACTTACAGAGTCAGTGAAATGCAATTGTTTTCGCATATCCCAACTAACCAGGGGCGAACACGTAACAGTTTCCCATACCGGGGGTTGAACCCGGACCGCCTGGGTGAAAACCAAGAATCATAACCGCTAGACCATATGGGAATATGATACACTTTATTTAAAAATAAAGAAAGTCTTATTCAAGTTTTGCATCTGAATGTCAGTATCCACTGTTTTAGATACACATTTTCATCACTTTGTGTCTGAATGAGTTTTGGTTCAACTAATATCCAATGTTTTAGAAACACATTTTAACCTCTGTAAAAGTACCGCCACACCGTGATTTAGCACCAAGCATTGCAAACATTGAAAGAGACATCGTTTAAACACATTTTAAATGTAATAGCCACTTTTTACCCCCCTACAATAATAATAATAAATACAATAACACCACCCGCAATACTTATCATGTTTTTGAAAAACATCTCAATGATTACATCAATTATTTAATTGAACGGATGAGGAACACAATTCTTATAACAATATTTTTGTCATCTCAGTTTCCATTAACATTGTACATCATTAAAGATTAATAATTTGTCTACTCTTTTAAATACACAGATGGGATCGGCTACAGCGCAGGGGGGTATCAAAACAGCTGACCATCCAATTCATACCACAGCCTGTACAACTGCTGGAGGGGTGGGGCGGGGTGGGGTGGGGAGGTCAAAGAGGGGGCACCAAACATGTCATCAATCATAGACCATCAATCATTTTTGGCACAAAGTATGAGGGGTGGTGTGGGGATGGGGAGGGGGGAAAGGTCAAAGGTGATCAATTAAGTCATCAATCATAACCTGTCAGTCATTTTGACACAATGTATATTATATTTACTACTACTGTTTAAACAGAATCTGCTTAAAGACAGTCCAGAGACACTTTTTGCAGACCTTTTTAAAAATGGAGAAATAAGCAATCTTATTTTCTTCTCTGAAAACCCCAGCTTCTGGCACAAAGCTGTAATCAACCACTACCCATCAGTAAAAAAAGAGGGCATCTGTCATGGCTGGAAAGTCAAAATCAGAGAGAAAGATGATCCTGACACCACAATAATGACTGTCAATATATATAAAAATGGCACAGTTATGGTTCAGGGTAACCTAAAAGCTTTCCAGGCTGACTACAGAGCACTAAATGAAATTATCAAACAAGAGATAGTTTTATTAAATGAGAATGCACCATGTGAGCAGAATGCACAGATAACACCAGAGCCCAGGTCAGACCACAGCATGGCTCCTCCCACAAAGACTGAGGGAAAAGAGAGACCCAGCCAGGACCTGGACCTTCTAGCGCTCAAATCTGTTCCTCTGCTACAGGAACACTTCACTAGGCTGGAGTTTGAGCTCGTGCAGCTGAGAGAAACTGTGTTAAAACAGTAGCCTGTGCACACAGACAGATGTGCCTGTCTCACCAAACTACAGCAGGATAAAGAGCAGGTCACACAACAACTAACAGCCCTCTCACAACAAATGAGAGAGTTGCAGCAAGAGAAGGACAGTTACCACTGTGAGCTGACTGCATTAACACAGCAGCTACAGGTTAGAGAGCAGTGCACAGTAAAGTTAGAGCAACAGGTGAGAGAGCTACAGGAAGAGAAAGAGCAGCAGCGCAGTGAGCTCACAGCACTGAGAGAGCAGATAAGAGAGCTGCTGGAGACCAGAAAGGGACCAGAGCAGACCCCTACAGCACCACTGCTGCCCCCCACCACTGTGGAGCCCGACTCAGACAACCCACCGACACCACAGCACCCCCCGCCAGATAACACACAACAGAGCCAGCACTCACAACACAACAGCCCAAAGCTACTCAGCACAGAGAAACCGGAAATAGTGATACTCATCGACTCAAATGGAAAATTTCTTGATGTCAACAAACTTTTCCCCCATCACTGAGCTGTTAAACTCTGGTGCCCCAACACTAAGAAAGCCCTGGAACTCCTCACAGAGTCACAACTCGGCTGCCCCAGCCACATCATCATACACACAGGCACAAATGACCTGAGGAGCCAGCAGGACGGGGTGGCTGATTCCCTGAGAGCTGTTCTGGAGAAAGCGAGACGTTCCTTCCCCAGTTCAAAAATTATCCTCTCCACTCTGCTCCCAAGAAAAGATTTTCATCCCCACACAATCACCAAAATAAATGCCAGCATCTCAAGACACTGCGCCCTACTGCCTAATGTCCACCTGGCACACCACACAGGCCTGGACACAAGCTGTCTGTATGATCATGTTCATCTATACAGGGATGTTGTACATGTGCTGGCAAAAACTATGAAAGATGTTGCTCTAAATCGGAACAACCAGACAAGCCCCCATTGGAACAGAACAAACCCAAGCCCAGGAAACCCAACAAGATGCAGGTCAGAGAACAATGCCCCATCCTACAAGACATCCAGAGCCACACCCAGAGCCACAGCACCCAGAGGGGAGCCACGTGGTCAGAGACTGGACTGTGAAATCCCCAAACACCCAGCACCTGCAGGGTACCCCACAGCACCGAACAACCCTCCACAGCACACCACACCTCAGCCAGGTAAACTGAGCTATGCCCAGGCCCTCAGTGGAGAAGCAAACCGAGGCAACACTGATCTTCAGGACATCAACATGCTGAACATCATCTGCTCACGCTTACTGTCCCACACGGGGCAGCGGTAAGAAATGAGGAGAGAGGAAAGGAAAAAAAAAAAAAAAAAAAAGTGTGTATATTTATGTATATGTGTGTGTATAGATATATACGTATATATTAGCGTAAGGACAGTGCTTCAAAAATATAAAGGACCTTACATATACATTTTACAAAATTATATTCTCACTATTTCTACATAGTTTTTGGTCTTATGTCTTTCTCTTTTCTATAAATAGCAAACAAATCCAACAGACTCTCTTTAGATGAAGTCATTCTGCATCTCCATGTGGAACATTCAAGGTCTGAGCTCCTCAGCTTTTGGCCTAAAGAGTCGAAACTCTGATTTCATCAGAGAACTTAAAGATCAAGATATCATTATCTTACAGGAAACGTGGAGTCGAGGTGATGAGCACACTGGTTGTCCCGCAGGGTTCAAGGAGATAGTGTTACCATCAGTAAAACTCACATCAGTTAAACAGGGCAGAGACTCAGGAGGGATGTTAATCTGGATTAAATCTGAATTATCCTGTGCCATAGAATTAATCAAAATTGAACAATACCATCTATGGCTGAAAATAAAAAAAGGCATAATGTCCACATCAAAATCCGTCTTTCTATGTGCGATCTATATTCCCCCTCTTGAGTCACCCTATTTCCAGGAAGAAACCTTTCCTACCATAGAGACAGAAATCAGTCATTTCCAGGCCCAGGGGAATGTGCTGATTCTGGGGGATCTGAACTGTAGAACTGGTGTAGAACTAGATTTCACAGACACATACGGTGACCGATTCATAACTGGAAATAATGTGATTTTTCCCTCTCATGCCCCCAGACAGAACAATGACAAGGCAACAAACGCCCATGGAAAGCAGCTGCTGCAGCTCTGTTGGAGTCTGGGTCTGTACATCATCAATGGAAGACTAAGGGGAGACTCGTTCGGACGGTACACCTACAGCTCAGCTCTTGGTAGTAGCACTGTAGATTACGCAATCACAGATCTGGACCTTTCTTCTTTGAGAGCATTCACAGCCAAACCATTAACAGCTTTCTCAGATCACAGCCAAATTACCCTGTATGTCAAACAGTCTGAATCAACAAGCAACACAACAACCACAACAGCACACACAATGAGCAGAATACAATCATTTAAATGGATGGATAACAGCATCAATGACTACACAAATGCAATTACACTTACAGAGATACAATCTCTCTTACTTTCTTTCCAAATACAGCAATACACTAAAAATAATGATGGTGTAAATCAGGCAGTAAAAGATCTAAACACCATTTTCTACAAAACTGCACAAAGGAGCAATTTGGCAAAAATCAAACCTAAGAAAAAGAAATTAGACACAGACAAATGGTTTGATTCAGACTGTAAGACTCTGAGGACGAACCTCCGAAAATTATCCAACCAAAAACACAGACAACCAGATAATCAGGACCTACGCCTCCGTTACTGTGAGGCACTAAAACAATACAAACACACACTCAGAAGGAAAAAAGAACAGTCCTTACAGAGCCAGCTTCAAGAAATTGAAGAATTAGTCAACTCAAATAAATTCTGGGATAAATGGAAATCACTATATAAATCAAATGAAGAATTGGCAATACAAGATGGAGAACTGTGGAAAAATCATTTCCAAGATCTATATCGCACAACCCAAAATCATGATCAAAGTGACATTATTAAAAAATTAGAAGAGTTTGAACAATCCATTAAAGAAAACCAAAACCCATTAGACTTCCCCATCACAATGAAAGAACTGGAGGACAAACTCAGTGTCCTAGAGTCCAAAAAAGCATGTGTAGACGGCATCCTCAATGAGATGCTGAAACACATGGATCACAACTTTAAACTGGCGACTGTAAAACTGTTCAATGATGTTCTGTGTGCGGGTTATTTCCCTGAGATCTGGAATCAGGGACTCATCAGCCCCATCTATAAGAGTGGGGATAAATTAGACCCTAATAACTACCGAGGCATCTGTGTGAACAGTAATCTGGGGAAGGTCTTCTGCAGTATTTTAAACAGCAGACTTTTAGACTTCCTTATGAAGCACAATGCCTTGAGTAAATGTCAAATTGGATTCATGCCAAAATGTCGCACATCTGACCACATTTTCACCCTACAGACACTCATTGATAAATATGTACATCAAAATAAAAGCCAAATTTTTGCCTGTTTTGTAGATTTTAAGAAAGCGTTTGATTCAATCTGGCATGAAGGATTATACTTTAAACTTATTGACAGCGGTGTAGGGGGAAAATCTTATGATGTCATCAAATCAATGTACACAGCCAGTCAATGTGCTGTTAAAATTGGCAACAAAAGAACCAAATTTTTCCCTCAACGGCGAGGAGTGAGACAGGGCTGCAGTTTAAGCCCCACCCTCTTCAACATGTATATCAATCAGTTGGCACAAACTATTGAACAATCTCCCGTTCGAGGTCTCACTTTACATGACACAGAAATAAAGTGTCTCCTCTACGCAGATGACCTGGTGCTCCTGTCACCCACTAAAGAGGGGCTACAGCAGAGCCTGGCATTACTGGAGAGTTACTGTCAGACCTGGGCCCTGACAGTCAACCACCAAAAAACCAAAGTCATGATCTTCCAAAAGCGATCCAGATCTCAGGGACTAACAAACAGTTTTTCATTATCAAACAGAAGCATTGAAATCACAAAGACATACAATTACCTCGGCCTAAAAATCAGTTCTACAGGTAATTTTGCTTTGGCTGTGGATGAACTCAAAGAGAAAGCACAAAGGGCGTTTTATGCCATTAAAAAATCCATTAAAATTGATATTCCGATCAGGATCTGGCTCAAAATATTCAAATCAGTCATCGAACCAATCGCATAATATGGCAGTGAAGTGTGGGGTCCACCTGTAAAATTTGACTATTTAAATTGGGAAAAACATCCCATTGAAACTCTGCATCTGGAATTTTGTAAAAGAATCATTTATGTCCAAAGAAAAGCCCCAAATAATAGATGCAGGGCAGAATTAGGCCAATACCCTCTCCTTTTGAACATTCAGAAAAGAGCCATCAAATTCTGGAAGCATCTAAAGACAAGTGACCCCAACACATCCCATTATAAAGCCCTAAAACACCAAGAGCTGAGCGGGGTGAAGAGTCCCCTATGCCAGCTTGTCCTGAGACTGACTGAAGTCACACCTGAGGGGATCGGCCAGTCTCAGGATAACGGCACACTCACAAACATTCGGCCAAACCAAATTATACACAAAGAAAAGGAGAAATACCTCACGCATTGGACAAACACCATTAAAACTCAACACAAACTGGAATGTTATTCGGCACTAAATCGAGAGTACACGGTGGCAAACTATCTGACCACAGTGACTGACAGAAAATTAAGAAAAGCACTGACGATGTACAGACTCAGCGAGCACAGTCTGGCCGTAGAGACGGGCCGCCGCAGACAGACATGGCTGCCCCACGAGGACAGACTGTGCTCCCAATGCATCCTGGGAGTGATTGAGACAGAACTGCACTTCCTCACAGAATGCCCAAAATACCAACCAATTAGAAACAAATATTACCCCAAAATTAACAACATATGTCCAGATTTCAATGACTGTACCCCGACACAAAAAATGTGTTTTATTCTGGGGGAAAAAGAGGAATGTGCAAATATAGCTGCAAGATTTGTAGTATCCTGTAGAAACCTGCGGGACAACCAGAACTCAACCAATAACAACACATGATGTATCGATGACCCCTGACCCCAATCCCCCCCGTTACTGACCCCATATGTTGCATTAATGCTATTTATTTATATTTATTATTGTTGTCATGTCTTAGTTTAGTTCCTGTTTTGTTTTTCTATGTAATTGCTTTGGCAATACAAAATGTCTTTGTCATGCCAATAAAGCTCGTTAAATTGAAATTGAAATTGAGAGAGAGTGAGTGAGTGAGTGAGAGAGAGAGAGAGAGAGAGAGTGAGAGACAGAGAGAGAATTGAATTTTGAATTTTAACAAACTTTTATTACAAAAAAGATTCACAGTACACTTAAAACAATAAAAAAAAAAAAAAAAAAAAAATTAAGCACAAAAACAAGTCATAGGCATGTGAAAAACAAATTACCTTCAAATACCGAACACAAAGCCTCATTGTAACACCAAATGTTTTCAAAAGTGAGAAGATCATCCACATGTTTGTAGTAATTAAATTCAATCAGTACTCTTGCTTGTAACGGATGTAAAAACACAGTAGCTACATTCTGTTCCACATCCTGCTCAACTTTCTTCTTTCTACTTAAATAAATGGCCAGTTTCGCTTGGCCTAAAACAAAATTGAGCAACTGGCATACATTTCTTCTTTTCATTACATATTTAAAACCCAAAATAAATAAAACAGTAGAAAACATTTCGTTACAACTCTGAAAAATATTTTGTAACGACAAAAATAAAGGCACTAATCTGACACAGTTCACAAAAGCATGAAAGATGGTTTCTCTCTCAGTGCAGAAAGGACACGCATCACCAACCTCAGGATTTAAAACTGAAATAAAAGCATTGATGGCAACAGCGCCATGAAGGATTCGCCATTGAAGATCACCTGTTTTTTTGAGTAACGGTGGTTTATAAAGTGCTCTCCACTCAGGTTTACTGTCATCACCCAATTTAAAAGAATCACGCCATGGAGTATCAACTCTCTCATTTAACATTCTTTTGTTGAAATTTAAAACACAATATTTGCACAACACTTTTCCAGAGCTTAAAAAAAAGTCTATACACAAGGATTCAACAGTTTTTAAAAAAATACCAGAAAATTCCTCCAGGTTCAGAGAAAGCAGCAAGGAAAAGAGTCCTCAGGGTTTGGAGTGCAGACATCACTACTATACTCCACCAGCAAAGTTCTTTCTGAGTCTTTAAGAGCTGTCTGCCATTTCATTAAAAGCTGTGCAACTACACGGGTTGATCTGATGCCCAAACGTTCAGCCGTTACCTCCTCATTGTGGAAATTAACTCCCGATATTTCCAGTAGTCGCCCCAGAGTAGTTATCTTACTGTCAATGAGTGTCTTGTTCAGTCCCGGGAACAGACCACTGGCAGACACGTCCAGTCGTGCACCACGAACCAAAGGCTCCTCCAAAAGCCAATGAAGGGACTCTGAACTCTCCACCTTCTCAACAATAAAAAGACTCCAAACCTTAAAAATGTTCTTATAAAAGACTGGAAGACCAGAAGTGTTCAATTTTGCAGGGTCCATTAAAAACAGAGTTTTGTCCTGTCCCAAACTCTCAAGATTATTTAAAATCACATAAGCAACTGCACACCATTTAAAATCAACTGAACCAATTAAAAGTCTTTGTACAAACTGCAACCGAAAAGTTGCTACTCTGCTTTGCAGATGTACTAAACCTTGTCCGCTCTCCTCCTTAGGCAAGAAGAGCACACTCTGTGGGACCCAATGTAGCTTATCCCAAAAGAAATCCACTAAAATCGCCTGGACTTTAGCTAACAGATGTGCGGGAGGGTCAACACATGCTAGCCTGTGCCATAAAGAGGAAGCAATTAAGTTATTTATAATTAAAATGCGACCTCTGAATGACATCTTTGGCTTTAAACATCTCCATCTGTCCAGACGACCTTTTATTTTATCAATAACTCCTTCCCAATTTTTTTGAACTATCAGATCATCACCCAGATACACTCCTAAATACTTAAAACCGGATTTCCCCCACACTAAACCTTCGGGAAGTCCTGGTTTCCCACCTGTCCATTTACCTAAAAGCAAAGATTCACTTTTGTTCCAGTTTACACTTGCAGAGGATAAACTTTTAAAATCTTTAAGAAAACTTGTTAAAACCTGTATGTCACTTTGCCTGCTAATCATGACTATGACATCATCTGCGTATGCTGACAGAACAAGATTGTTTTCACAGTTCGGCAAGTGTAAACCTTGAATTTTGCCCCTTATCTGCTGTAAGAGTGGCTCAATTGCTAAGGAGTAGAGCATACCAGACAAAGAGCACCCCTGCCTGATACCTCTGAGAGCTTTATAAGGAGCACATAAACCACCGTTCACTTTTAAAATACTCTCAACGCCACTATAAAGAACTTTAATAAGATTAATAAAATTTTTACTACAACCAAAGGCCTCTAAAACTCTCCACAAATAACAATGTTCAACTCGGTCAAAAGCTTTCTGTTGATCTAAAGAGATTAAACCACAATCTTAATTAAGCATCTTGGAGACTTCTAAAACATCACGAACCAAAGAAGTATTATCAAATATTGACCTACCAGGAACACAGTAGGTCTGGTCAGGATGGATGACACCATCCATCACTCCTGCCAATCTCTTGGCCAGGGTTTTCGAGAGCAGCTTGTAGTCAGTGCAGAGTAGTGAAACGGGCCACCAACACTTGATGTCAGTGAGGTCACTTTTCTTGGGCAGGAGGGTTAAAACTGCTCTACGGCAGCTCTGTGGCAGCTGGCCATCAGCTAAGCTCTCGTTCAACACCTCGAGAAAGTCTTCACTCATTTCTGACCAGAAGGACTTGTAAAAGTCAACTGGCAGACCGTCGATGCCTGGCACCTTCCCAGACTCCATTCCTTGGAGGGCCTTATGCAGTTCCCCCATACTCAAAGCACCAGAGATCTTGCCATTGGCTTCCTCTGATACCTGGGGTAAGTCATTGAAGAAATCGCTTTCACCTCTGTATCCTGCCCCAAGTTCACTCTTGTACAAGCTCTCATAGAAAAACACTGCTCTCTTACGAATCTCTGCAGGGTCAGTCAATAAACTTCCAGAGTCGGATCGTAGAGCATGGATGGCTCTGCTCTGACCATTCTTCTTCTCAAGGTTGAAGAAGAACCTGGATGAAGCATCCATCTGATCCACACTCTGGAACCTCGACCTGACCAGAGCCCCCTGTGCTTTGATACCCAGTAGGTCAGCCAACTGTGTCCTTTTGTTTAAAAGAGAGTCTAAATGACCCTGCGCACCAGTTGACTCAGCCAATTCTTGAAGCTTTAAAATGTCAGTCTCCAAGGTGTTCATAAAAAGGGTTGTCTCTTTAGTGACGTTTTGAGTGTATTGCAAGCAAAATTGTTTTATTTGGGCTTTCCCAAAATCCCACCACTGTCGTAAGGATCTAAAAGAACTCTTTGTATTTCGGAAATCATCCCAGAACAATTTAAAAGTGCTCTTAAAAAAACCGTCACTTAACAAAGAGGTGTTTAGCTGCCAGTAAGCGCTTCTTGGTTTAAAAGAGTTTAAAAACACAGAACACTGCACCATACTGTGATCAGAGAAACTCAGAGGGGTAATAAAACATCTTTTAACAATATTACGGTGATGCTTAAAAACATAAAACCGGTCCAGTCTTGCCAGAGAAATCACACTGTCCCTAACATGAGTCCAGGTGTACTGCCTTTGTGTCTCATGAAACTGTCTCCAAACATCACATAACTCATGCCGCTTGACCAGCTGGATTAGGCGGTTACGAGAGGGCATGTGTGGTTCGACATGATTCCTGTCCATGTTTGACTCTGTACAGTTAAAATCACCACCCAAGAATAAATATTCTTCCAAACAGCATTTCTCTAAAACAGATAATAATGTGTTTAAAAACAACATTCTTTCTGTTGTTGATGTTGGGACATACACGCAAATAAAAACACAAATAAAATGTCCAAAAATAGCTCTTACTTTTAAAAGTCTGCCTTTAATTACTTCCTCCACCTGATAGGAGTGTGGACTAAAACCCTTATTAAACAAGATAGCGACCCCTCCACTAAGTGAGGTGTTGTGACTCAGGACAGAGACCCCGTCCCACTCCACAGCCCAATCCGCAGCATTCCTTAAATCACTGTGTGTTTCCTGTAACATGACAACATCCATTTTTCTTTGTTTGATCAGTTCAAACATCTCTGCTCTTTTTCTCACTTCTCTTGCTCCATTGACATTCAAAGTCGCAATGTTCATGTTTCCCATGTTTGGAGAAGAGAAAGAGAGTTAAAAGCACAGAAGTACTGTACAGACACACATCACATCAGCAGACAGACTGTCAGGGTTTCTCACTGCCTTCATTAGTGTTGCCAGAGATGATTTTTCTCACTATTTTTTTTAAACAGAACACTTCTCTGTCTGTAAACAGACCTTCTGACCTAAAAAGCCTTGTTTTATCAACAAACTGTGCTGTATCTGGAAAGTAGTCCTGTACACGCACCCCTCTCTTGTTTTTAGTAGCTCTGAGGAAGAGTTTGATGTCGTCCAGCTCATAAGAGCAGTTGGAGAAGTCACACTGAGAGAGACTGATGCTGGAGTCAGAAGGCTCACTGCCACTCTCATCATCACAGAACTCCTCATCTGCCTTCTTAGCTCGAACAGCTGAAACAACACTTGACTTCTTCCTTTTCGTTGGGACTTTAAAATAACTCTGCTCCGTTTCCATTCCAATGCCATCACAGAACAGATTGGGCTGGACTACATTAACTGCACTTTCACTGGGTTGCGTGCTCGCATTAGTGGCGGGTTTGTGAGAAAGAGTATTTAACTCAGCATCATCAGGCTTATTCTCCACAATCACTTTTTCGGGGGCAGTTTCATGAACCATATTAAAAACACTCACGGGTGGAACCGGAACATCTGCGTCCTCCGCTGCACCTGCACCTGTCTCTGCCGCAGGCCGAGCCGCGTCCGACGAGCCGCGTCCCGGTTCACCGACATCCACAGCAACATCAACAGCTGCGGAGCTGTTGTTTCTAGTTTTCCCAGGACATGCACGAATTAAATGACCCACCTCCCCACAATTAAAACATTTCATTTTGTCCGTCGTAGCATAAATAATATAATCAAAATCATCGATTTTGAAGCGCAGTGACAGATCAAGATCAGCGTCATCTTTAATGATCATGTAAACGAACCTCCTAAAAGAGACCACATGTTTCAGCAGAGGAGATTTACACCCAATAGAAATCATCTTGATGGGAGACACTAGTTTTCCATAAAGGGATAAAACTCCCGCTAAGGTTGCATCGCTAATGAAAGGTGGAACATTAGACAATAAAACTTTTCTAGATGGCATTGAAAGTGGAAGAACAGGAGAAAACAGATCATTAATGACTATTCCAGTCTCAACAAGCTCATTAGCTTTTTCTACAGAGCTTAGAAAAATAACAGTGGCACTGTTCATTCTCGAGGCTGACATGATGTGTTCATGCCCCACAACCTCACCTACAGCCAAACAACAATCTTCAATGCTCACCGCGGACGCCACCTTCACCCCATGGTGCCGCGTGAGTTTGCCCAAACCCTGCACACCTGGGGCCGACATGCTGTCCGCAAAAGAAAGGACGGTAGCACGCAGCCCAAACAAACAAAAACCTAACACCCGCTAACAATAAACAAAGAAAGAAAGGAAAGAAAAATATAGAAAAATGTCTAGAAATCACTCACAAGCTCCAACACACACTCGCACCACTCTTGCCACGCTCAACAATCACACCGGAAGTGAGAGAGTGAGTGAGTGAGTGAGTGAGAGAGAGAGTGAGAGACGTTGACGTTTATACCTCTTTATTTATACAAATTGTTTTTCTTTCAAAAAATTATTTGCAAATAACAAACGCCATCAAATACAACACATCTTGTACAAACACAAAAATATACCAATATACAAAACTAAAAATAATAACTGAAAACTTACACAAGTTTAAAAAAATTAAAAAAAACCCAACCACAAGTAATTTAAAAAATACATTAAAAATGTAAAATTAGGTTATCCTCATAATCTATAGTACACAAAACCTCACTAAAACCCCATGTTTCCATAAAACAAACCAGATTTTTAGTCAGTTTAAAATAGACAAACTCCGCTCTGATTATTGAAGCCACAAAAGCTCTTAAAATTATCTCTGGATCTACAAAAACATTTTCTTTTAACATTTTTTTCCTTGTTACCCAAATTGCCAATTTTGTTTCGCCTATTAGATAGTTAATTAAACCAACTCTTCGCCTGTCTGAAGCCTTATAGTTTGGTCCAAAAATAAAAATGTTTTCTTTAAAATCTTCACCGAGTTTTTCAAACCAGCTTTCTAACATCAGAAAAACACCTCTCAATCTTGAACAATATAAAAAAAGATGATCAATAGATTCCTCTCGATCACAAAAAGGACATTTCTTCTCTACAGTGGGGTCGATGTGTGCCACGTGTCTGTTTGTAGCTATTGCCCATTGTATAATTCTCCACTGTAGATCTGCAGTTCGTTTTTCAATGGGAGATTTATACAATGACCTCCAGCACCTTTTAGGAGAAGAGTTTGGCCCTAGCAAATCTGACCACTTTGTCTCTTTACAGTCCTTCAAAAGTGATTGATGAGCAACTTTTACACTTGTCAGATATAATGCTTTCTTTGAAGTCTCTTTGAAGCCATGAAGCTCTGGAGTCCAGAAAGAAAGTATAGATACCTCTTGTGGCTCCTCTTCAACCAAAGCTGAAACAATGAGTTCTGGCAAGTTGTCCTCCTGTATCTCATTCTCTTCTTTATTCGAGTCCTCCTCTTGTGACTTTTGTCGATAGACAGAAGGAAAAAAAGAGAAGATCTCATCCATTACATGTTTCATGAATCTGACAGACTTTATTCCTGTCAGATTACACATTTCCTCAGGGCTTTTCCACTCATCATCATTTAAGTCCATTATCCTTGTGCATCCAGATCTTGCCATAATTTTCTGAAAGCTTTTAGTGTTGAGCACCTTTGCTTGTAGTACAGGATTATTAAAAAGTGGTTCATTGTTTTTCCAGTGTTCAGAATTAGACAGGTTTCTATTCACGTGAAAATTTGAAGTCCATGTTCTTAAAATTGTTCTATAAAAAGCAGACGTGTCTTTTAAGTCCATTTCTGTAAGATTCATTAAAAACAAATGCAAATCATATTTAAAAACATCAACTTTATGTAAAAGGGCTTTTGCGGTGTCAGTCCAACATCTTCCATTCGAGTACAGTAACTTTTGTGCTGCCTGCAGTCTGAAAGTCTTTATTCTGCTTTTAATATCTATTAGTCCGTGTCCACCTTCATTTACTGGTAAAAAAAGAATGGCAGCTTTAGTCCAGTGTTGTCCGGTCCAAAAGAAATCCACTAATCGTTTCTGTAGTTTGTGAACAAGATCATTTGGAGGATCCAGGACGCTCATTTTGTGCCACAGTGCCGAAGCAGCTAGATTATTTGCAACCAAAACTCTTCCCCTATAGGAAAGCTGTGGTAGCACCCATGACCATTTAGACAACCGGCTACACATCTTCTCCACCATTCCTTCCCAATTTTTAATCTTAAATGTTTCAGTTCCTAAAAAAACTCCTAAAACTTTCAGACCCTCTTGATTCCATTTAACACCACCTGGAAGTACTGGTGGGTGTTTTTTAATATTTTCTCCACAAAAAAAGCCTTCACACTTTTCCCAGTTCACTTTAGCTGATGAGGCATTTTCATAAACATTCAATGATTCTTTTAAAACAGACACATCTCTCTCATCCTTAATAAAAATTGTCACATCATCAGCATAGGCAACAAACTTAATAGGCCTTTCCACGTTTTGTTCAACTAAAAACCCTTGTAGAGTTTTTCCTAATTTACAAAGTAAAGGTTCTATAGCCAACGAATATAACATCCCAGACAATGGGCATCCTTGTCTGATTCCTCTTAACATTGGAATGGGCCGACTAAGTCCTCCACCAACTTTCAGCATTGCAGATGCATCATTGTATAATAATTTAATCCATGAAATAAAACTTTTTCCAAACCCAAAAGCTTCAAGCGTTTTAAACAAATAAAAATGACCAACTCTGTCAAAGGCTTTTTCTTGATCAATGGCAAAAATTCCCACACTTTCTCCATTCATTCTTGCAATGTCTATTATGTCTCTTACAAGAAATAAATTGTCCATTATGGTTCTGTTTGGAATACAATAGGTTTGATTTTCATTAACAATATATTCTAAAAAAGGTTTCAATCTATTTGAAAGACACTTTGCCAAAATTTTATAGTCTGTGCATAAAACAGCCACAGGTCTCCAGTTTTTCATCATTCCAAGATCACCTTTTTTGGGGAACAAAGATAAAGCCGCTCTTTTACAACTAGTTGGCAATTCGTGTTGTTGATAGCAGTAATTAAAAACTTCATAAAAATCATCTTTCAGTAAGTTCCAGAATTTTTTATAAAATTCTGCCGGAAGTCCATCTAATCCAGGTGCTTTTCCAGTTGAAAGTTTATTAACTGCTTCAGACAGTTCTTTTAGCTGGAGGGCGGAGTCAAGCTTTTTACTCTGTTCCTCAGAAAGCTTTGACAAGTCTGTATGTAAATCTTCCATACATCTGACATCGCATTGTCCTTTTCCAAATAAGTCCATATAAAAATCAAAAGCTATTTTTCTCATTTCATTTGGATCCGACTTCAAAATTCCATTTACATCTTTCAAATGTAACATATTTTTTTTCCCCTTTCTTTCTGTTCCAGATTAAAGAAAAAGGAGCTTGGTGCATCTATTTCTCTTAAAGAAGTAAACCGAGCTCTAATTAAAGCTCCTTTTGCTTTCTCATGGAACAAAGAGGCTAAAGCCTTTTTTTTTCCTTCCAACTTCCCAACTGTCACAGTATCTCCAACAATTAACTCACTTTCAATCTGTTTTATCTCTTTTTCAAGTTCAAATACTTTTTTTTATCATACCATTTGAATTATATGTATAATTTTGACAAAATATCCTAATTTGTGTCTTACCTACATCCCACCACTGAACAATGTCATCATAATTATTTTTTTGTTTTTTCCACTCAACCCAAAATACATAACATTTTTCACAAAAAAGGACATCCTGTAACAGTTTCACATTAAAATGCCAATAATAGCTATGACTTTGTGACTTCTTTGTATTTATTTCAATGATACATAAATGATGATCAGAGATCTTTTTAAAATTCGATTACTATTATTCTTATTTATATAAAAACGGTCTAACCTGGCAGTACAAATACGATCATGAGCAATCTTTAACCATGTATACTGCTTAACTGTAGGGTGTTGCAGTCTCCATACATCAACCAAATTAAAATTACTAATAACATTGTGTAAAACCTTTGCAGAGGAGGGGTGAGGTTCTTCTCCATTGCGATCTAAAGTAAAATTTAATGTACAGTTCCAATCACCCCCTAAAACCAAACAAACATTTTCATCACAGCTTTTTTTAAAAAACTCATGGAACTTTTTAAAAGAAATTATCCTCTCTGCTCCAATATTTGGAGCATAAATATTAAAGGGTTACTTCAGGATTTAGCATTATGCTTTGTATCAGTAGAAAACCAGTAGTATTTTCGAATTACCGAGCTCCCCCCCCTCATATCCCCCTGAGACGAGAGATTTATTTATTTTTAGTCTGGAAAAAATCCTCCGATGACGCAAAATGACGATTTTTGCGTCATCGGAGGATTTTTGGTCCAGAGGCTTAAAACTACAGCCAGTATTCCGCATGTTTTCACCACGCCCATATGGGGCGGGATCTCACTCACAGAATGTGAAGATATTGTCAGCCATCTTTCTGTAGAAGCTAAGAAAACAGGCTCTTGCTCTGTGTAGAAAGTTTGTATACAAGTAGACTAATCACTATTGCGGAAGTTAGTTTTGAAGTTGAAATGGCAGAAGGGGATTACGAAGATCTGTTGCGAGAATCTGATGCTCGCGCTACCTGTACGAGCCGCAATACAGCGATGAACAGAGGCTGGAGCAGGGGAGCAAAACTTGCTTGGCATTCAGGAGGAAGAGAGTGTTAAATTATATTCAGACTCGAGTTGGGGCGGACTGGTGGTGTCAGTGGTCTCGCTGTGCGCCTATGGAAACAGATAGAGAGTCCTATTGCTGTCGCGAATTTCAGCGATACTGGACGAGATCACTGAATCCGCTGATGAAACTGCACCGATAACATGAGCATGTATAACTGAGCAGCCAAGTTTTGTATCACACATGGACAGGGGAGTCCTGGAAACTTATTTTAGGATCACGAAGATAAATTGGAAACGCCAGCCAAAGCCCGCAGGGACAAACGGACGGATTAGTGTAAAGTGAGTATTTTGTTTGTTTTTCTTTTTTGTTACTAAGACGTCATGTACAGAGTTTGGACACCCGGAATTATAATGTTCTTCCCGTGTAGTCAGTCAATTTATCAACTAACTCACGATTTATAGAGTCACGATGTATCAAAGCAAGAATAGTTGTATCATATTTTCAGATACTGCCGCCTGTAACCGGTAGGCGTGGTTTGGGAGTGGCCTTGTAAGGGCAGCAAAGCAAGTGCATTCTGGGAGTTGTTGTCTTTCAGCCACATGTGTAAAAAATACATTTTCTGCCTTTTCTCAGTCTAGAATGCTTCAAATTCAAAAATAATTTCACATTTATACTATATAAATGACCAATTTTAAATACACATTCATCTTCCCAGAGGTGAAGTAACCCTTTAATAAAAACAAAAACAAACCCATTTATTTTTACTTGAACGGCCAAAATTCGTCCTCTTTCTATTTCATTGATAGAGACAGTGGTTATATTAATCTTTGAAAATAAAATAGCAACTCCTCCACTAACATTTGATCCATGACTCATAAATAAATAGCTTCTAAAACCCATTCTCCAATCCACTTCATTTTTCACATCACTATGAGTCTCTTGTAAAAAAGTTACATCAATATTCTTATTTTGTATGTACTCATACAAACATGCTCTTTTCCTACCATCTCTTCCCCCGTTGATGTTAAGGGATCCTATGCTAAGCCTCTCCATGAAACAATAGGACAGAGAGAGAAAAAATATAGAGGACAAGACAAAAAGAAACAGATAGCTCACCCTTTGTGATTTCTTCATAAGTAAGTTATAAAGAGTTCTCAAAAGCCTTCTTTTCTCAGTTTTGTTACAATTTTTTTCAATCTAAATCTTTTTCTTCTACTTAACTCTTAATAACTTACAGTCTTTTGTATCTTAACCACAGAAACCAAGAACCTCTTTACTTCAGGGAAAAAATCTTTCACATCTACTTTTCTTCCAAATGTTTCATCAAGGAAATCATTAATCTCCTTCACCGTGTATAACTGATCATCATCATACCTTGAGGGAATATCTGATATTTCGGAAATTGAGGGAATATCTGATATTTCGGAAAGGCAATCATCATCAGACATCTCTTCAGTCACATCAGTGCTTTCAGAGAGCTGAGACAGAGATGTGTTTACTGGTAGATTTTCAACTGTATCTACATCAGCAGAAACCTCAAGATGAGATTTTTTTGCGTCACTTGTCTCAATCTCTTCACAATTCCTCCTTTTATTTTCCACATCACAATTATTTTTTTTCTCCTTTTTTTTCCCTGACGTTTTTTCACTCGGTACCTTCTGTCCTCGATTTTCAGTAGAATCACTTTGTTCACAAGTGCTCTGTTTGTTGTTTACATTTTCGTCTTTCTCAGTTACATTGTCTGTCTCTGTTTCTTTACTTTTATTTACATCCCCCGTTTCGCCGGCGTCCGCCTGTTCAACTTCATTCGTTTTATTTGTGTTGTCTTCTGTTTGCATTTTATGTGGGCATGCCATTTTCTTATGACCAAAGCTACCACACTCAAAGCATTTCAGATTGTTTGTGCTTGCATAAATCATGTACGATTTACGTGTTTGACACGGAACGAGATATCGAGCGTCGGCGATTCTAAAAACATAAACACCTGCCGTCTGAAGGACATTACGTGTTTCAGCGCTTCGTTTTTACAACCCAGCGGAATTCATTTAATTTCGCTTGCCATTTTCCCGAACCTCTGTAGTTCATTTTCAATGTAAGCATTGGGAATAAATGGTGGAATGTTGGATATTGTTACCCTTGTCGACTGTGAAACCAGCGGAGAACTAGCACGTCCTCAACCGCCGCTCCGGCGTCAGGTACACACCTGACTCCATGGCGGAGAGACAGAGAGGAAAACTCCATCCCAGCCCTCCGCCACAAGGCCGAAAAACTTTTACCTGACGCCTGTTACTCTTCAAATTATTTAGAAAAAAAACAAATTAAATAATAGAACTAAACATACATATTTAGAAAGAAGAAATAAAAGGGAAAAAACAATATATATATTTAAATAACCGAGAATAGTAAAGAAAACTATCCCCTGAAACGCTCTTCTCACCCGTGAGACGCTCACATTCCCTAAACTCCCAGCATGCACCAGAGAGAGAGAGAGAGAGAGAGAGAGAGAGAGAGAGAGAGAGAGAGAGAGAGAGAGAGAGTGAGTGAGTGAGTGTGTGAGTGAGAGAGAGAGAGAGAGAGAGAGTGTGTGAGTGAGTGAGTGAGTGAGAGAGAGAGTTCCGATGGCAGTTGGCAGCAAAAAATATCAGCTCTTGCTGTAACTTTCATTTTTGCCAGAAAATGTATGTTTTATGACTCAAAAGATAATTAAATGATTGGAAACTAAAGTAATATCAAAAGAGGCAGAAGATTTTTAAGGTAAGACCTCTAAGAAAACTTAAGATCACATAATTATTATATATAAACGAAGCATCAAGCTAACGGCTAGCCAAGCTAACATTCCATGGCAGTTAAAACTGTTGATCACAGCTCAGGCCTATCTGAGGCGCTGCATTTTTCAAATCTGAAGAGGAGCTGGAGATCAGATATCCACCAGATGTTTTAACCAACAAAGATAAGAAGAAGATGAAAGAAATTATCCTTAGAGAAAACCCAGAGATGCTGCTGTCTGATTACAGTGCATCAGAACCCAACAGAGTCCGGTGTAACCTGCTCTTCTTCACTGATCAGCCATCAGCCTGGCACAGCACCCTCATAACTGCCATGCACTGCAGCAGGAAAGGAGGCATCAGTAAAGGAAGACAAATAACTAGAAGGAGGAAATGGGATAAAGCTGACTGTAAACCTGTATCACAATGGTACAGTCATGGTCCAGGGGTCAGAACTCAGCCTTGATGAATTTCAGAAGAATTTTGTGGAGTTTAAAATAGAGGTTCAGAAGATTAAAAAAGATCCTGAGGTGAAGAGCAGTACAGAGGCCACAAACACTGACCTCAGCTTGAGCTCCCCGGTAACACACAGAAACACTGTTTCTCCAGCATCTCCAAAGATCAAGGCCTTGAGAGACAACGTCGCTGAGCTGGAGCAGGACTACTTCCTGTTTAAAGAGGAAACAACCAACAACCTCTGCCAGCTCCAAAACCAGACCAGCAACCTCAGCATACATCAACTTCAACAGCTCTGCTCTGCTGTCAGACAGCTGGAGGAGAACAACCAGGAGCTGCGAGAGGAGCTGATGAGGGTGAGAGAGGAGCTGAAGAAAGAGAGATCAACACAGCAATATGCTGGAGAAACAGCTGGAGGAGATGAGACAACAACAACACACAAACACTGAACACTTCACGACCACAGAACAACAGTGTACAGAGACACTCAACACATCTCCTCCTGAACACATCACAAATACAACACAACAGCAGCAGTGTGTCAACACACAAACACACACCATCCCATCACCTGCTACCACACATGCTTCTGAGGTCTCTCAAGCTTCTCAGAGCTCTAAGAGGAAAGATATCAGCCCCAGACAGAGATCTCCACACTGTAAAAAAAAACGGTAAAAAACTGGCAGCTACGGCTGCCAAACAAAAACCGTAAAATTAAAGTAAAATATCTTAAATCCAATAAAGTGCAAAAACTTTAATTTTACGGTTTTTGTTTGGCAGCCGTAGCTGCCAGTGATTTGACCGTTTTTTTAAGATTTTTTTTTTACAGGGTAAAACTGTTATTTTATGGATTTTTCCTAGATTATAATGACCAAATACCTTCAATAAAGTGACGGCACTAAAAGTTCTACTGAGAAACACTGTATTTTACAGGTATTTCCTAAATTATTACAATCAAACACATTAAATATAGTGACAGCACTAAAAGTTCTACTGAGAAACACTGTTATTTTAGAGGTATTTCCTAAATTATTACAATCAAACACATTAAATAAATTGTCAAGACGTGCTCAAGATTGTAAATTAACAGTTTATTTTGGAAGACAAAAGTAAAAACTGTATAAAAGGGATTAAAATCCTCTCCCTAAACATGTAATCTAAATAAAATGGAATGAATCAGTTGATAAATTACAGTATTATATATATATATATATCTTAAATACAACATTTGAACTTGTAGTTATCAGTAGAACAGTTTCATCAAATTCTCAAACTTTAGGATTAAAGTGAAATTTTCTAAACATACTGAAAACAAAACTGATACATTTACAAGATTTCACACCACTATTGATTCTAAACATTAAACAATTTAAATGTAAAGGAACACTCCACTTTTTTTGGTCATAGGCTCATTTAACAACTCCCCTAGAGTTAAACAGTTGAGTTTTACCGTTTTCTAATCCATTCAGCCGATCTCCAGATCTGGCAGGAGCACTTTTAGCATATCTTAGCATAGATCATTGAATCTGATTAGACCGTTAGCATCTCTCTCAAAAAAACGACCAAAGAGTTTCAGTATTTTTCCTATTTAAAACTTGACTCTTCTGTAGTTACATTGTGAATTAAGATCTACGGAAAATGAAAAGTTGTGATTTTAGGTGGATATGGCTAGGAACTATACTCTCATTCCTGCGTAAGTCATTCCTGAAAACTTTATGCCGGTCATGTTGGAAGTTACCTAGCTGGGGACTATTTTCAGGTACTGCGTAATATTATTGCATCACCCATGTACCGCAGCAAAGTTCCTTGATTATTATGCAGGTATGAGAGTATAGTTACTAGTCAAATCGGGCTAGAAAATCGCAACTTTTCATTTTCCGTAGATCTTAGTTCACGATGTAACTACAGTTTACAAGTTTTAAATAGTAAAAATATAGAAACTCTTTGGTCATTTTTTTGAGAGAGATGCTAACGGTCTAATCAGATTCAATGATCTATGCTAAGCTATCCTAAAAGTGCTACCGCCAGACCCGGAGATCGGCTGAATGGATTCGAAAACGGTAAAACTCAACTGTTTAACTCTGGTAAATGAGCCTATTTCCAAAGAAAGTGGTTTCTTTACATTTTTAGTATTCAGATGTAAATTAACATTATAAACCAATTCTTCTCAAACAGCTCTTCAGAGCCCCCAGGAGGAACTGAAGAACTAAAATATGATTTTTCAAGTGTCTTGTCAGTTAGGGTTACTGTCATGATGGGGTCATGATTTCACATTTGAATTTTTTTTTTTTTTAAATTGTGCTGTTTTTGGCTTGTATTTTCCAAACCGGTTTTATATATTGTTTTCCACAATATTCTCCTGACCCCTGGGGACCCGCATAGTTCTGATAAGAAATATAATACTATCTTTTAGTTCAGAACCCTAACTATATAAGTGTATTAATAAGTTAAATCAAAACATACAACAGAAAAGTGTACCAGATGTGACAGATACAGCAAATAAAGAACACTCCTGCAACTGCCAGTAATCAGCTGGATCCTTGGTGCATCTGGGAAGAAAAAAAGGACACACTATTATTCTCTCAAAAAGGATGATTTAAATTATTTTTGTTTCCTTTAAACAAGTTTAATAAATTGTATTTAAATTGCCTGTTTGTCTTCTGTTTTGTCTGGTATCTAAAACTTTTGTCTGATGTGGCAAAAAATGTGCATCACCAAAAGAAGGAACATGTAGATTCACAACAATGGGCATTCTTTTCCAGAGGTTTCATTGCAAGGTAAACACCTAAAAATGCTTTGTTCTCCTTGTGTGCGATTATTAAAGTACTGGAGATAGTTCACCCAGAAATTAATATTATGTCATCATTTACTCACCATCATGTCTTTTCAAACCTGAAATTTCTCTCTTTTGTCAAGCATTAAAATTAGATATTTTTGAAGAATGTTGGCAACCAAAATGCATAAATGTTAGGAACAACATGAGGGTGAGTAAATTATTTGGGAGAATGTTCATGTTTGCCTGACTGTGAACTATCCCTTCAATTCATGAGTGCCAAACTCCTGGAGAGACAGTGTCCGCAGGGTGTAGCTCCAAACACCTGGCTGGATGTTTCTGGTAATCCTGAGGATCTTGATTAGGCAAGGCAAGGCAAGTTTATTTATATAGCACATTTCATACACAATGGTAATTCAAAGTGCTTTACATAGTAGAAATTAAAAAGAAAAAAAAAACAAGAATAATAAAATAAGAATAATTAAAACAGTTTAGAATAAAAAAAAATAAAATAAAAATAAAAAATCTAATAAAACACAGTACATACAGTCGGACACACAGTGGCACAGTGCTCATTCAGTAAATGCACAGCTAAACAGATGTGTTTTGAGTCTGGATTTGAATGTGACTACTGTAGGAGCACATCTGATCTCTTCTGGAACCTGGTTCCAGCTGCGGCTGGCATAATAGCTAAAAGCAGACTCTCCTTGCTTAGAGTGAACCCTTGGTATTTCTAGCTGATGTGATTCTAATGATCTGAGTGATCTGTTGGGTTTATATTCAGTGAGCATATCTGCAATATATTGAGGTCCTAGCCCATTGAGTGATTTATATACCAGTAATAATACTTTAAAAGCAATCCTAAATGTAACTGGGAGCCAATGTAAAGACCTGAGGACTGGTGTGATATGTTCATATTTTCTGGTTTTGCTCAGAATTCTGGCAGCAGCGTTCTGTATGAGCTGCAACTGTCTTATGGTCTTCTTGGGAAGGCCCGTGAGGAGTCCATTACAATAATCCACCCTGCTGGTGATGAAAGCATGCACAAGTTTCTCTAGGTCTTGACTGGAAACAAAGCATCTAATTCTTGCAATATTTTTCAGATGATAGTATGCTGATTTAGTTATTGCTTTGACATGACTACTGAAACTAAGGTCTGACTCTAGAGACACACCAAGATTCCTGACTTGATTTTTAGTTGTTTGACCCCTAGCATCAAGGTATGCATTCACCTTGAGAACTTCATCTTTGTTTCCAAACGCAATGACTTCAGTTTTGTCTTTGTTTAACTGAAGAAAGTTTTGGCACATCCAACTGTTTACTTCATCAATACATTGGCACAGGGAGTCAATGGGGCTGTAATCGTTAGGTGATAGGGCTAAGTAGATCTGTGTGTCATCTGCATAGCTGTGGTAAGCCATTTGGTTCTTTCTCATTATTTGGCTAATTGGGAGCATATACAGGTTGAACAGGAGTGGAGCAAGAATTGAGCCTTGAGGGACTCCGCATGTCATGGGCGTCCACTCAGACTTATGGTCTCCTATACTCACATAATAACCTCTCCCTTCTAAGTATGACCTGAACCATTTTAGGACCATCCCAGAAAGCCCCACCCAGTTTTCCAGCCTTTCCAGAAGTATGGTGTGATCGACAGTGTCAAATGCAGCACTGAGGTCGAGTAGTACCAGTACTGATAATTTGCCTGTATCAGTATTTAAGCGAATATCGTTTATTATCTTTATGAGCGCTGTCTCTGTGCTGTGATGTGATCGGAAACCAGATTGAAAATTGTCAAAGTATCCATTCGAGTTCAAGAATTTGTTCAGTTGATTGAAGACAACTTTTTCAATGATCTTGCCTATGAAAGGAAGATTTGAGATCGGTCTATAGTTGCTTAATATGGTCTTATCCAGATTGCTCTTTTTCAAGAGGGGCTTGACAACTGCAGTTTTCAGGGAGTTTGGAAAACTCCCAGAGAGAAGTGAGGAGTTTATCACTTCTAGGAGATCTGCTTCTAAACAGTTGAACACACTTTTGAAAAAAGATGTTGGAAGTGCATCAAGGGCGCAGGTTGATGTTTTAAGGCGCCGTACGGTTTCTTCCAAAATTTTGCCATCACTTTCTTTGAAGTCAGACAAAGTAACCACTTTCTCAGGTTGTGGTTTGATTTGTCTGACCCCAGCACAACTCAAGAATGTGCTGATCACCTTTCTGATATTATTTATTTTCTCAGAGAAGAAAGAAGCAAACTCACTTCACTTGCTGTCTGAGAGCAGTTCACAGGGAATCTGGCTTGGGGGGTTTGTCAGTCTCTCTACAGTCGCAAATAGAGTGCGTGTGTCGTTTAAGTTGCTGTTTATAATATTCGAGAAGAAAGACTGTCTAGCTTTGCCTAGTTCCATATTAAAAGCATGGATGCTGTCTTTGTAGATATTATAATGGACTACAAGTTTTGTCTTCCGCCAAATGCGCTCTGCTTTTCTGCATTGTCTTTTCATATTTTGCACTGCTGTTGAGTTTCTCCAGGGTGCTTTTTGACTGCCACTCTTCTTCCTCACTTTCACAGGAGCAATTTCATCAATTACACTTTTAACTTTTGAGTTAAAAGAATCAAGGAGAAAATCAACAGTGTCAGCAGATATTCTTGGTGTTAAAGGTATAGCCTTCATAAATAGTACACTAGTGTTCTCATTTAAGCATCTCTTCTTGACAGACACAGATCTAGCTTCAATGGCAGGAGAGATCAATATATCAAAGAAAATACAGAAATGGTCAGACAGTGCTACATCCTTAATAACAATCGATGAAATGTTTAGACCCTTACTGATAAGTAAATCTAGAGTGTGTCCATGATTGTGTGTGGGTCCATGTACATGCTGAGTCAGATCAAACGTTTTTAAAACAGTTTTGATTTCTTTTGTCATATTGGTTTCTGCATTATCTATGTGAATGTTAAAATCTCCAGCAATGGCAAAACAGTCAAACTCTGAGGTAATTGTTGATAACAGTTCTGTAAATTAGCTAGTTCAGGTGAATGTAATTTGGGTTTGAGCTCAATTCTGCATTACAGTGGGCAAATTCCAATCAAAAGTTAGCATCCGTATGCCCTGGGTTTGTAAAGGGGCCGTTTACACGACTCAGTTTTCAACTAAAATCATCTCAGTCTAAACTGCAAAAAAGTGAATCTGTGAAAATGTTGACAGCATCATTTGCGTATTATGTGTTCAGTCTAGGGATGCATGTGTGAATGCGAATGTGCGCAGGCGTGTAGTCTTTCTTTACACAGTGACATCACCAGTTACTTTGTGGCAGCATAAAACAGCGATTTAGTCGTTTTCATGGATCTGTGCAAATAGGAATCGTTTTGATAATGTTGTCATCTATACAAAGAAAAAACATTTTGGTTTTTTGTTGTGTAAAAGTACATTTTGGTTGCGGCTGAAGTTCATTGTTTGGAGAAAAACCCTGAAATGTTTTCTTAAAAAAAACTTTTACACTGAAGAAAGAAACACATGAACTTCTTGGATGGCATTGGGGTGAGTAAATTTTCATTTTGAGGTGAACTAATTCTTTAAATGTTATATAAATCTGGAGAACCCTTGCTAAAATTAACCATGGTTTAGCTACACTAACCAAATGGTAATACATTATTTAATCAATCCACCATAAAAACATGATTTCTACACTTTTGCTATAATAAAAACCATAATTTAGCAAAGGACCATTGGAACATGTCCTTAAAACAGCTCATCCAAAAAAATAGTTCTCTCATGATTTTCTCACCCTCAAGTTGTTCCAAAACTGTATTTATTTCTTATGTAGAACCTTAATTAAGATATCTTGAGAAGTGCCTTCATTGTTTTGTGTGTTTTTCTCTCCATATAATGGGTTCCAATGTTTTATTGCCAACGTTCTTGTGTTTCACAGAAGTCATACAGGTTTGAAAATCATTTTGAAAGGACATTTAATTTTGGGTCAGTTAGACCTGGTTTGAATCAGTGTGCCTTTCACCAGAGTTTACATGTTCTGCCTTTATTTCATGTGTATTTTACTACGGCAATACTCACGCATATGAAGATCGTGTGGCTGGATAATATTTGTTCCCAAAATTCCTGGATCATGAGGGAAACACACACATACACAGGAATATTAGCTATTTGTTTTTACTTACTAACAGAGACATTTACAAAAGCTTGCAAAAGTTTACTCACCAGCTCCAAAACATATTATGATGACTGATGATTTTGACTGATCGGTAAGACAGGCCAATATCCCGCGATCAACAGTAGATTCAAACATTCTTCTAGAGCCAAGTGTGGTTCGTGTTCCTCTCTGTCTAACATGAACATGTTCTCATTTCAGTCATTGCAACGTTAAAGCTCATATGCTGAGTATCAAAATCTAAATTAGCTGACAATATTTACACATGCTAGCAACACATAACATTGGCCCAATACATTGAAATATGTAATTGCGTTTAGATTCTCAATTTAACACACTATATTTTGATGTAACTTTAGCAGATTTTTTTAATAAAATAAAAAGTTATTTACCTTCCGCAGATTGCATTATGTCCGTTACACGTTGTTAAAATTCGTTGTCCATATTCCGTATTTGTTCCTCATTTACATCCCGCAACTCGCTCAAAATAAAAATGTAGCAGTCCGATGTAAAACAATCCATGTTTAAAGAATATAAAAGCCACAGAACCGAAGTAAGTTAGAACTGAAGATCAGCAGCGCGCGCACCCACTCACTCCAACTGACGTATATATACGTATATATATATATATATATATATATATATATATATATATATATATATATATATATATATATATATATATATATTCAAACTGGAACTGTAAAGGCGCGCATAGTTTTCATTGGCCAGATTCCTGGATGACACTCAGAATAACCAATCATGCTCCAAAAACACTCGGAGAGACAGCCAATAGTGTGATAACATTGCATTTACAGGAAAAGAAGTCATGCTTTAAAATAAAGAATTGAAAAAAATATACACGTGCTATTTATCTAGTTGTATTTAGGCTGGCTTTTATATTTAATCAATTGGTTAAATTGTGTTTTCATTTAAGTGCATGATTAAAAATTAAACTTATGGTAACATACCATAGGCTTTATAACACAATATATTTACCACTACTTTGCTAAACAGCAATTTAACAGAGCAAACAGATAGTATATATTAAACAGAGAAAACACTGCATATATATATATATATATATATATATATATATATATATATATATATATATATATATAATGATGTATGTAGACCTATATGAAAATCTAATGGATTGGTATCATAGTGACATTAGTTACATTCATGCGACCCATTTTGCACTTAAATTCTTGACCTTTCCTATAAGAAACACTCTTATGCCTGCCTAATAATGCCAACTTTCTTTTTCACCCTGTGTACTACATAACCTATTGGTTTATGGTTAATCCTCTGTCCAATGCAACACTTGTTTGCTAACATTGGTATAATTATATACAAGTTACAACATCAGGTTTCACAGGCAAGGCTTAAGCCTGTAGTCCCAGACTAAAATGCATCTTTGAGCTGTTTTACCGGAAAGCAACTTGCACTGACATATCTTAAAATATTTCAGTGCCATTGTTTTGTCTCAAGATGCACACATAATGTTTGTTTTTTTCTTCTAAGGCACATTTTAAAAACCTAATAACATGCCTTAATTGAACTAAGGCCTAATCCTGGCTTAATCTAAATCTTAAGGGTTTAATGTTAACCCTAACCCTATCCCTTGTCCACAGATTTTTATTTAACAGCATGGATACTCCAAGGTGTTGACTGCAGTGGTTATGCTTTTAGCGTTGATTCAGGACAAAGATCTTCTCACTATGACAGTTTACAATGTATTTTAGCAAATGGTGTATGGATTGTCCCTAAAATAGAGCTATTGGTGCGTTCAAGTCATGTCATAAAGATTGTATTTACGAGTTGAACACACATGAATGCCACCACAATGATGAAAATATGAGTAGGAAGCTGAGGATTTTCTTTAAGCCCCAATCTTTAAGTGTTATGAGTGTGTCAGTGAGAAACATTGTGGAACTTGTAGGTATTTAGCAGTGACATTATCAGGCTTTTCTACTAACAATAAAGCAAGCTAATACCTGCACATAATATGATAGCATTATAATATAACAATATAATATGTAATGATAAAGTTTACAGTGGCTTCATAAATTAATTTAAAACATAAAAAATAAATAGTAAAACCTCATGAATACAAACTTCCCAGGAGGACTTAAATGCACCATATGTTCCATCACGAACCCTGCTGGCCTGCTGTCTTACCAGCAAGGTCAATTTAACAATATGTAATTGTGCAGTTTGCTTGCATTATTGCATTTCAATGTAGTAATGGTACTTAAATGGCACATGTAGCACTTTAGCATTTTAGCACTTCCAGTTCCATCGTCCCGAAGTCAATGGGTTTTTGTAATGGGTTTTTGGTTAAGTGGATGACAATGACATGGTGAACACAAGCTCAATTCACTTTCACGTTATAGGCTAAACCAGTATTACCCTACTCTTGATTTTCTGAAGCTGTGATGTGTTTTGAAAAAGGCTAACAAGTGGCTAAATGGGACTACTGAGGCAGTCGGGGACATTAATGTCTTTAACAACCAAGCTTACACCCTGGTCCTTTACAGGTGTTGTTTACATACCCTTATGTTTCTTCCATGAACTCTGATTTCAATAGTAGCCTAAAGACTACGAATTGTTTAATGCAATGATAAAAGTTAGCTAAAATTATATATCAACAATTACAGAGTTTATATGTAAAAATACAATTAAATGTTAACTTATAATATTTACTTTAAAATGACAAGGAAATATGTTAGATTGTAAGTATGGATATAAACCTTTTATATAATGAGCTTCATATTTAATTACACATTATTGTAATTTTACACTACTTTATTATTTATACAGTATTTTTCTGTTTTCTTAAATTACATACACAGTAAATGTCCTGTATAAAAAATAAGCATTACTGTAATTTGGCATTAATGATATAATCCTTAACTTAACAGTCAATTAATTAATTTACAGATATTTTTGTAATTTTACAGAGTTTTGAATATAATTTTAAATAACAGAAAAATACTCTAAAATTTTTAGAGTTATTTTCTGTAAAATTAGGATTTTTTTTTTACAGTGCACAGACCACAACATCTGTCAGCCCCAGACAGAGATCTCAACAGATCACAACATCCATCAGCCCCAGACAGAGATCTCAACAGATCACAACATCCATCAGCCCCAGACAGAGATCTCAACAGACCACAACATCCATCAGCCCCAGACAGAGATCTCAACAGATCACAACATCCATCAGCCCCAGACAGAGATCTCAACAGATCACAACATCCATCAGCCCCAGACAGAGATCTCAACAGACCACAACATCCATCAGCCCCAGACAGAGATCTCAACAGATCACAACATCCATCAATCCCAGACAGAGATCTCAACAGATCACAACATCCATCAGCCCCAGACAGAGATCTCAACAGATCACAACATCCATCAGCAGCAACAGAGAAGAGCAGAGACAACACATCATCATCCTCTGTGACTCCAATGGCAACCACCTCGACCAGAGACGACTGTTCCCCGGGAGAACTGTGAGGAAACTCTGGTGTCCCACCTCTCACGCTGCTTTGAAGCTGCTGAGAGAAGGGGAACTGGGGACCCCCTCACACATCATACTACACACTGGGACAAATGACCTCAGCCCCAGGAGAGTGGACGTGGCCAAAGCCCTCATCAACGTGGTGAAGACAGCTAGAGGGATCTACCCCAGTGCCAGAGTCATCATCTCTACACTTCTGCCACGCAGAGATGTCCCACAAAATATCATCAGAGGCATTAATGCAGAGATAACAGATGTGTGCGCACTCATGCCGAATGTTCATATAGTCAACCATCAGCGCATCACTCATGCACATCTATATGACCATCTCCACATTCATCGAGACGGCATGAGACTGTTTGCTAAGGCCATAAAGGACGCGGCTCTGAGGAACCTCCAAATAGCACGTCCTGCCAGCGAGGAGAGGGTCACACGACGTCCCGGCAGACAGTCGGACAGCTACGCCGCTGTTGTGGCTGGTAGAGGTAGTTCAGACACCAGTGACCTCAGCCAGATCAAACACATGCTGAAAATTATCTGTGATAATCTGTTAACTTAATTACCAACAATGTGTGTTTAATCAAGCATATTATTTCATCCTTTACTATTGCTGTTATTATTATTGTTATCATTATTATTATTATTTTGTGATGCATATTAATTAATTTACTCTATTTCAAAACATTATTGGGTCATAAAATCATATTCATTCTGGTAAATAGAAAACTGCTCGATGACATCATTTAAAGTAACATGTTACAACAATCAGGGGATGATCTCTTCATCTTTTGGAGAGAAAAGCACTAACCCTGATTTATTAAATATTGTATATAGTTCAGATATAATTATATTACTTGAGACATGGAGTCGTTTAGAGTCTCAAACCTACACCCCTTTAAACTACAGAGAGTTCTTTATAACTTCGATCAAAACCCCTCATGTAAAAAACGGAAGAGATTCAGGAGGAATTATGGTTTGGTTTAAAGAGGATCTTTCCCACTACATCCAACCTGTAAAAAAAGGGAAAACACATATTTGGATGAGAATTAATAAGGAAGTTGTTTGTTCAGATGAGGATGTTTATCTGTGTGCAGTGTATATCCCCCCATATGAGTCCCCCTATTATAATGAGGACATATTCCCCACACTACAGTCAGAGATCGTTCAGTTTCAGTCTCTGGGCTCTGTGCTGTTAATGGGGGATCTGAACATGTTGTGGTTCTTGCCTAATTTGTGAAAAACTCACTCTTAAAGACTTGGAGTTTTTGATTTCAGAAGAGTAGACTTTATTATCAGACCATAAAGCCGAGTTGCCCCTGCAGAAACAACTGAAGTGTCTTGAATTTTGCACACGCTTACATAGGTCTCACAAGGCGTGGCTAAAACAATGAATATCCTGCTTTGAGCTGAAAAACATCTTTGGAGCCCTAACAAATCTTCTTTATCTTTAAACCAGAAGTTTTCAGTTACATCCTGTGAGCCATTTTCACACTATGTAAAAACACTTTACTAAGAGGGGGCCCATCATATATCTTCTTTAGCTTCAACAAAAGTAAATAGGAAACATCTGCATGTCATTTATGTGTGAGTGTCCATGTACCTCTGACATTCCATTCCTAGACTTTTATGCTGACCCACTCACATACACAAAAACACATATGACCAACAGAAATAATTGTAGAATAAAATGGCATCGATTATACTTGATTAATGTATACTCAACTTGATAAAAATACACCACATATCCCCTCTCTGTGACTTTCAGAAGTCACATTTCCATTTTTACCCAGAGTGCAGTTTCACAATTCAGTCGCCTCAGTTATGCTAACTAGTGACTAAATTAAGTCACACAGCTTCACTACCAATGACCAGATTATGCCACCGCACTCCGTTGGAGATCACAGAACCAAACATCTCTACTCAACTTTGCTTAAGAATAGAGTAAAAGATTCTGTCCCTATATTCATTCAAAAAATAAAACATACAAAATTGTTTTAAACATGAGCATGCAATTGGTTCAGCCTTGTGTTTGGTTGTCACAGTTATGTAGAGTGTATCATACAAAATATTCATCATCATTTTAAGAGTTCTTGCTTTTAGTGTAGATGTCTTCAACCCAGATACTTTGCGCATCGAAGAGGGTCACCCTTTGGGGAGAGGTTAGGCTAGCACTTACACCCAGGGCATGGTTCTTCATATCTTCTTATATATATTCATTAGAGAGATCAATTTTCTCCCATCTTGGTCTTTCTGTCCATCCAGGTTAGTTTAATTTTTATTATTTATTTTTTATATTTGTCAAATTTATTAATTATAGATTAAGGTGTAGTTCTGTTTTTACACAGCCTCTGCTTTGGCAATATTGTATTGTTTACATTCATGCCAATAAAGCCCCTTTGAATTGATTGAGAGTATAAATTGTTCTAAACTATTTTCTATGGTGTTGTTTTATAAATGCTTTGGCAATACAAAATGTACTTTTGTCAATAAAGCAACTTGAGAGAGTGAATACATAAATTCAGCTACTTCCACAGGAAGTAGGGTCGACGCGGACAGAACCGGAGACCCAGAGAGGACAGACTGTGTTCACACTGAACTGAAGGAGTCTGTAGAGACGGGTCGACACAGGCAGAACCGGAGACCCACAGAGGACAGACTGTGTTCACTCTGCACTGAAGGAGTCTGTAGAGACGGGTCGACACGGACAGAACCGGAGACCCAGAGAGGACAGACTGTGTTCACACTGAACTGAAGGAGTCTGTAGAGACGGGTCGACACGGACAGAACCGGAGACCCAGAGAGGACAGACTGTGTTCACACTGAACTGAAGGAGTCTGTAGAGACGGGTCGACACGGACAGAACCGGAGATCCAGAGAGGACAGACAGTGTTCACACTGAACCGAAGGAGTCTGTAGAGACGGGTCGACACGGACAGAACCGGAGACCCAGAGAGGACAGACTGTGTTCACACTGAACCGAAGGAGTCTGTAGAGACGGGTCGACATGGACAGAACCGGAGACCCACAGAGGACAGACTGTGTTCACTCTGCACTGAAGGAGTCTGTAGAGACGGGTCGACACGGACAGAACCGGAGACCCAGAGAGGACAGACTGTGTTCACACTGAACTGAAGGAGTCTGTAGAGACGGGTCGACACAGACAGAACCGGAGACCCAGAGAGGACAGACTGTGTTCAGACTGCACCGAAGGAGTCTGTAGAGACGGGTCGACACGGACAGAACCGGAGACCCACAGAGGACAGACTGTGTTCACTCTGCACTGAAGGAGTCTGTAGAGACGGGTCGACACGGACAGAACCGGAGACCCAGAGAGGACAGACTGTGTTCACACTGAACTGAAGGAGTCTGTAGAGACGGGTCGACACAGACAGAACCGGAGACCCAGAGAGGACAGACCATGCTCACGCCGCACTGAAGGAGTCTGTAGAGACGGGTCGACACAGACAGAACCGGAGACCCAGAGAGGACAGACTGTGTTCACGCCGCACTGAAGGAGTCTGTAGAGACGGATCGACACACACAGAACCGGAGACCCAGAGAGGACAGACTGTGTTCACACTGAACTGAAGGAGTCTGTAGAGACGGGTCGACACAGACAGAACCGTAGACTGTGTGTGTGTGTGTGCGTGCGTGTGTGCGTGCGTGCGAGCGAGCGAGTGTGTGAGTGTGTGTGCGCGCACGCTAAGGTCTTTAAAATATGAAATTTAAAATTACAATTACAAATGTTCAAATATATGTTCCTTATTTCATTCACTTCTCTCACTCTGTCTTTCTCTCTTTCAGGAGTCAGTGAAAGACAGAAGTTCTGTCCACGTGGCAGCTAATGAACAAATGTGTGTGTGTGTGTGTGTGTGTGTGTGTGTGTTCAGTTGTTATTATTTATTATTTTATAAAATATACACAATCTTGAATCTGCCCCCATGCTTGTGTCTTGCCTCTGTACTTTAAAATATGTGGTTCTGTATTTTATTTGATGAGTTAATTATGCTAATTAGTCACACAAATTGCTCAACATGCAGCTCTTAGCAACCAAGTTGAAATGCAACTAAAGTATTATTTGTGTGTAATAAAACTTTAAAACTGTAAGTAGTTAGTATTTGGTGGAAATACTGCCTTGGTTGCACTTTTTCGGTCCTCCAAATCTTGGGTCCTAGAAATGCGGTCCTGAAACGGCAGCTTCCGGTATTGCAGGAACATACTGTTGATAGTGATATAAAAACTTGTAAAAATAATGCAAAAGTACTCAATAATCTTCATGTACATTCATTGATTTTGGTGCTGCATATCCTTACTTTATATGCATCTTCATAAACTTTACATAATAAATGTGTTTATCCAGGATATTCCCTGATAATTATAGGTCTATATGAAATCACATGGAATATTTTAAAAACATATTTAAATATCCTGAATGTGATTGAACTTCCCAAAATAAGATGAAAGTTCTCTGTAATGTTCATTATGTTTTTTTTTTTATTTGATATAAAGTATGATTTAATAACAATGATTTTAGTCTGGTGCTCCAATACAGTAGATGGCGGTAATGCGCCACTGAAGACTGAAACCGGCATTTAACCGGTAAATAAGAAGAAAATAAGTGACGCAATCTGATGTTTGTTGAAGTCAACAGTCAGTCGATGTGTGTGCGTTTCAGAAACATATACAGAGAAACAGATTAATCATAAACTCTGCATCAATATGAAGAAACATTATTTATCGTTCTTACTCTTATTACTCGTGGAGGGTGAGTCAAATTCCTTTCCATTTCTTCAACACTTTCGCTTTCAACATAAACCGGAAACTGCGCATTTGCGATTATTCTTTTATTTAAACTTAGTTTAACTATTATAATTATGTGTTATGATACGGATACAGTATTTCATTATTTTTGGAAAGAATCACCCAAATCTTATTTTGGTTATATTACAGACGACTTCAGCTCTCTATAATAGTTCAATATTCAGAATTAAGATATTTAAAAGATAAATAATTAGGAAGGTGCAGACGGTAGGCCACGCCCCTCATCACATCATCAGAGCAGTTTGTTATTTTATTTTATTTAAACAATGTAAATATTACAAACACGAGTAGAGACACATACAGGAAATGGGTGTGGCAGTCCGCGTCTTTACTCGATGACGCAGGACCCGGAAACATCTTTTTTAATGTAAATGATCATTATTAGCCTTCGATAAACAAGATTATTAATCATTTTCATTAATAACTTCTATAAGATCTAATAAAAGCCCCTATAAACCCTGTAACTCCACAATAACACAATCTAATCCTGTTTTCAGCCTGTCTGCAAATATTGAAGCAATAATTTTACCGTCATTGTTAATTAAAGTGATAGTTCAATCACATAATAATAATAATAATAATAATAATAATAATAATAATAATGGATCTTTGTCCGGTTTTGGAATTAAAGTTATTCGGTCTCGAATCATTGAGGGTGATGAAACATCCTGATCAATGAACTCTTTAAAGACCATTAAAAGATATTCATCCTGATCTTCTAGAAATATTGGAAATAATTCAGCAGTTTGACCATCATTACAGGAGATTTGTGTAATTTTAGATTTTAATGGCTGATTTATCTTCAAAAATGGATATTTCCTCATCACAAATGGCTTTAAACTCTTCATTGATGTTACAAAATATAAAAATCTATAATTTCTCTGGACAAAGATGTTTTAAATTAAAAATAAATACACAATACTAAGAGAAACACATCTGTGTAACATAAAACCCAAATCTATAAAGTTATTGTTAAAATTCCCTGTATTAAATTAAATCAGTGCCAAACATAAAAAATAAATATATTTTTAGACCTTTATTTACCTTTTCTTTACACAAACTTAAATGAGCCGTACTCTGTTCTGTAGATGAATAAAGTCTGAGTGATGTTCTCAGAATGTTCTAGACTTTTCTCAAGAATATAAACTATCTGAACTATTTGTCCAATGAGTCACTTTCAGAAAACAGCTTTTGAACATTTTAAAACATTTAAATATTTGAAATCAAACCATCTTTACCTCAGATCACATTTAGTGCTTCAGGAAATATAAAATTACATTATGTATTTGAGATGATCAAGTTCAGTCGGTGGTTAGAAGTTGCTGGAGAAATCTGCGGGACATGATGCAGTTGTGATGATTTAGATGTTTATAATATTGAATATGAGGAATGTATCATATATGTGATATTACACGCATCAATGTTTCTTTAATATCTGTCACACATCACAAACACATCCATGATGATCCTGAAAGTTTCTCCAATACTTGCTGCAGTAATATTGGTCCTGATGTTGTGTCTATCACAGGTTATCAGCTTGAACAGGGTCATTATGATTCACTTTCGGGTCGTAACCGATGGCAACCTGCGATAGGTGCAACATCAGGACCGATATTACAGTCCCATCAGAAGAGCAACTGATCCCTTTAGATTGCTTTTATTTGTTAATTAAGATGTCTCAATAATCTCCCTATTTTGCCCAAACTTCAGAGGAACAGAATGAGGGACATCTGGAGGTGAATTAGTGATAAACACATTTCTGAATGGAAACGGCTTCAGGGCAGAATAAACCAAATCTTATGCGACAGTGTCTTTTAGGCGGGACATCATCACGCACACCATTTTTATCAATAAAAGGCCATTTGAATGGGAATACGCATTTTCACTTTGTCGATTAAAAAATTAGCACGAAAGGTGGATGGAAACTAGAGTAATGTTGGGTAAACTTGAATGGGAGACCACAGCTAATGTAATATTTGCTCACCTGTTTCCTCCAACAGAAACTAAATATCAGTGATTGTGTTTTCAAAGGAAGATATAAATATAGAGCGCTGGATAACAGCAGCATGAAGAGAGAAATGGGCTCATTTATCTGTCAGCAGCTGTGGTGTCTGATTTTAAAACTTACTCCAGGCTAATATAATACAATGTTCAATGTTAGAAATGTACATCAAATATTTATAAAATGGGAAATATAAAAATGTTTGCTACATTTATGTTGTTAAATAAGGCAGAAACACGTCTTAACACGCCTGTGGGGCCTCAGTGTGTTCCTGTGAGGCAGCGGATGCTCTAGCCCCGCCCCCACCATAATCATAAACAAATGGAGCCTTTGAGGTGGAGTTTCCTCTCAGGAACAAACTCAGGCACATTTAATCACCATAATGAACCAAAATCTGATGTTTGTTGAAGTCAACAGTCAGTCGATGTGTGTGCGGTTCAGAAACATATACAGAGAAACAGATTAATCATAAACTCTGCATCAATATGAAGAAACATTATTTATCGTTCTTACTCTTATTACTCGTGGAGGGTGAGTCAAATTCCTTTCTATTTCTTCAACACTTTCACAGACATCTGTGTCTAGTGTTTCCTTTCATACATGAATGTGTTCGGTGTGAACAGCCCCTTGATCACTATTAAACACAGTATGCAGCTGTATTCAAATACTTTATCACAACCGTAATATGAGTGTAAATGAACAATATTAGTGGAGAAACTGCTGGAATTATACAGAATAATAGTTAACATTGCTGTTTTATATACGGTCATTTCTATCTTTATAATCAGTTTGTGTTTGTTCTGCAGGTGTGTTCAGTGAAGAGATGATGTCAGTGATGGAGGGAGAATCTGTCACTCTAAAGATTGATGTTACTCAGATTCAGGGAAAGGAGACGCTGCTGTGGAAGTTTAATGGTCAAAGTGATTTCCTAGCAAAGATTGACAGAGAATATATTGAGATCACAACACCTGGGAATAATGATGGAAGATTCAAGAACAGACTGCAGGTGGATAAACCGAGTGGATCTCTCACCATCACAAACACCAGAACCGAAGACTCTGGACTTTATACACTTGAGATCAAACGCAGTGGTGGGATTCCACACAAGAACTTCCGAGTTACTGTCTATAGTGAGTAGATCCAAACTTACTGCTGTAATAATTGTGGGATTGTCTGGAATAATCTGAGATATTTTCACACTGAATGGTTAAAGTGGAAACTGTAAAGAAGACTTTAGTGGACGGACAAACACAAGTGATTTCATGGGTCTATTAAAGGTGTTCTGGCATCACGTGATCTAGTTTGTCCGAGTCAGATGGTTTCATTTAGTTTCTTATTGTCTGCCGTGTGTTTTTGGAGAAAGATGCTGGTATTCATCCATACTGCTGCTCGCTGTGTGTCTCACTTCAGTTCAGTGTTGTTAAAATAACCGTGAGTGCAACTGAACATTAATGTGTGAGAGGCAACAGCTCTTATTCTAAACCTATGGGGGAACCAAGCGGCAAAACATTATTATTATTAACACGTGCAGATTTGTGTCAGAACTGATGATGATCGCATTTAAAGCAGGTTTAAAATCATAAAGACAGCAAATGAAAAATGACTTTAGATATTATGAGTTTAAGAATATTTGAACTGTTTATTTCAGGTAAAATGTGTAAAACTCTTAATGTCTTTAGATCAGATGAACAGATTCAACTGAACTGATCTCGTTGCATGTTTTTACACATGTGTTTGAACTGTTTGTGTTTGTTCTGCAGGTGTGTCTGATGTTGAGAAAGTGTCTGTAATGGAGGGAGATTCTGTCACTCTACAGACTGATGTTACTGGATTACAGAAGGATGATGTGATCCGGTGGAGTTATTTTACACCAGAAGAAACTCATATAGCACATGTCTCTGTAGGGGCCACAGACATGAACATTACAGTACATGATGCTGCTGATGTGAGATTCAGAGACAGAGTGACTGTGAACAGTAAAACTGGAAATCTTAACATTAGTGACGTCACAACTGAACACTCTGGACTTTATAAAGTACAGATCATTGGACCACAGACCAAACCAAAGATGTTCAGAGTTACTGTTACTGGTGAGTAACTCACATGTTTCAATATATTAATATTCTGTATTTCACATTGTCTGTTGATGTGAAAACAAGCCAGAAAATCAATTAGTTTTATAGAGATTTTATTGATTTTATTAAAAGAAAATAAATCAGTTTCAGTTGTACAAAAAACAAAAAGTAGTAAACTGGATAATTTAAGGAGAAATGGAGATGATGAAGAGCCAGTAATAAAGCAGCATAATGACATGATTTATGTAAAACATGAACAATCATCCTCATATTAACAGTCACATGTGTTGAGATAAAGTGTTTGACTCTTTCAGGATATTCTTCATTATTTGGAATAATAATAATATTGCACAATGAGTAACATCTGAGTAAACTAAATTTGATAATTAATTAAACAAACCGTGATAATTAACATGCACAATATTATTATCTTGAGCACTTCAAAATACAGTGAATATTTCTAGATAATCTATTATTAAATTATTGAGATTTTTCTGAACGCAGCATTCCCATCAAGACATCAAACATTCCCAACACTCCTAATACACAAACCAAATTACTAGAAAACTCTCAAATTCATGTTTCTTTAATTCAACTTTTCCCTCAAAATGTCTCTATTGTTGTTACTCGTTCATTTACAATTAAAATAAATAGAGATAAATGAGATAAATGCAAAATAGAAGCGTTGGACTCTTTTGATCTTTGCAAAGTCACTTTGTGATCGTTTCATTTTAAAAGGACAAGAAACTAAATCTTGTAATTAAGAACAAAAAAGTTTATTTATATTTCAACATGTTTAATAATGTCATAAATGTTTCTGCAATCATCTGTCACATCCCTTCATCGGAGTAAAGACAATAAAACACTTTAATGACTTTTTGTTTTGTGAAGTTTGAGAACGTGGACGACTTCTCACCCCTAAGAAAAAGTAAATGACCCCTAAATCCTAATATCTGATTGAAGAACACTAACAGTAATATCTACTAAACCGCATCTGTAATTTGAGTTTTGCTCCCATGAAGGAGTTTCAGATTGAACTGATTGACCGGTACTGGAGGTCCTCTTTTCTGGTTCTCCAACTCATCAGAAAACATTTTCAGCCATTGAGATGTTCTTGTGCTTTTGTGTTTTAGATCAGATCAATATTATCTCTGAATTCTCTCTGAACATTGAGGAGTTTTAATGAAACACGAGACGAGTGAGTTTGATGTTTGTGTTTGTAAAGGGCTGCTCAAGTTTCCAGAGTTTGATGAAGGTTGATGATCTCTGGATTCAGTTCTGATCGTTTCAGGTGTTTTCAGAAGATGAGGATTACAAGTGGATATAATCTTGGTCCATATTTCACTTCTGTATTAAACTATAGCAGGATCAGATTGAATTCATGTTTACATTATTGAATTTGATTTTTAATGCTTTTCTGGATCTTTCTTTAGAGTTTCCACTTATTATAAGCAAGTTTGTGCTTGTTTGTTTTTTATAAAGTTGTTTATTAATATGGAGTCACTGGATTAATATATATATTATTATATAAAAGATGTTGGTTTGGTGTTTATGATATGGGCAGTTTCTAGTTCTGATGATTCATAGATCAGATTCAGTGACAATAATGACTGTCTGTCTTTCTCATTACAACAGAACAGCCTCCAGATGTTCCAGATGTTCCAGATTCGGGTCTGTCTGCAGGTGCTATAGCAGGAATAATTATCGCTGTTCTGCTGCTCGTGGCTGCTGCTGTTGGTGTGATTTACTATCGGAAAACAAAAAAAACAAATGGTAAGTTTTACCTACAACTGACACAGCAGAGGAAAAATAATGAACTTTGTGCAAATAATTACTTTAAAACGAAATAATGAAGTCATAAAAATAGTCCAAGTTTGAATATTTTGTGTGCACAAGTTTAATTTGAGGACGTTTGTGTATTTAATGGAGTCTGTGATGAATATTAAATCAATAATAGATGAAGATCATGAATGTGTGTGAACAGCATCTCTCTGTCTCACAAATGATCAAATGTGTCCAAATAACATCTGTTTACTCTCACCAGCAATAACAGGATGAATATGATTTATTTGAGGATTCGTGTGTTATAGTCTCATTTCATCTGTCCATTCTAGAGATGTCCCGATCAGCTTTATTAAATATCTGCCGATACCGAGTCCCGATCCGATACTTGTGTTTGCCTCCATAATAGACCAGCAGACGGTTTTATTGATTACAAAAATAACTAAGAAATGAAGTAAAAGATGTCTTAATGCATTTAACTGATTTATAAAACTCACAGATAAAATCTCCTTCGAATGGTGTAATAGTTTATTTTAACTTGAATATTCAGGGACAAAAATAAATCCCAAATCCAGTGATGAATATAATCTTACATACAAATGCTGTAAACAATCACAACATTTATTCCGATACACTTGAACAGATCAACAATAATGAATAAAAGGAAAAGAACATGTTTATTTCTGTGGTGTTTTCCATGCTCGGCTGTATGAGACTCATGAAACTGGTTTAATACTACACGCTTAATGAAACGGAGGAATCAATCCCGTGTGCAGTGAGGTGAACATGGGACAAACATCAGAGATCCAAATGTGTGAAACTAACAGCAGTCACATTGTGTTTTAAATCACTCGTATGTTGTCATGACTCACTGTACAGATCCGGTAAAGCGGAGTCTGAAGCGTCGAGACGGTAAAAACCCGCATTCTGTACCGCAGAGATGGGCTGTTTGTCCAGAGATATGAACTCAACCACATTCCCTGGGATCTTTTGTCCAGTGTTTGTTGCTTCGGTGCAGCAGCTGTATGTGTTTTAAACAAGTCATCAATGCTTCTCGCAGCTCTGTTTATGATGATCTGCTGAGCGCTCGAGACCAGTCCACGTGTAAACGTCTCTGCGCTGACTGATCCGGGTAAAGCCGTTTCCTGTCACGTTTGGAACATTTGCCATTTGATATTTCTCATATACAACAAAAATCAACAGCGTCCAATCAGAGATTCGGACAACTTTATAGTCGCACCAGCACGACCTCTTGCGAAGATTAATCGCACTGGGAGGAAAAATGGTCTCAAATGAGTCTCAGTCTGGAGCCCTGATTTATTTTGTGGAATTAAGGCTATTGTGTTAATATCGTAATTTTCACTCATAATGTTTGCACCAGTATAAAGTTTCACACCGGTGTTTTCCCTTGTACAGAGTAAACCGGTAAAACCGTACACCGTAGCAACCCTACTAAATGTGTTTAAGAACACTCTTTATTTGTGGTTAAATCCCGCGTTCAAGCTCTTGTGGCTCATTGCTTTATTTACCAACAGGAAACATTCAAACAATCATTTAAAGCATTCTTCAATTTGTAACTCCGCCCATCTCTGAGATATCAAAACTGAAAGTCAACAATTCGACATCAAAGTACAATTACAAATTATGAGCGATGATATAAGTTTAGATACAAGTTTACTCTCCTGTAATCCCAGTCATTTGAATGACATTTGTCTTTACACTCAAGTGTGTGTGTGTGTGTGTGTGTGTGTGGAGCGAGTGTGTGTGTGTGGAGTTATTGTATATGGATTTTTATCTGTCTGCCTGTGATGAAGATCAGGATCTATTATAGATCTTCATCTGTTTGTTTTCAGCACGGAAGAATCGGAAGAGGTAATATCTGTAAGATACTGTAGAGCAGTTAATTATACCTGTGAATTAACCAGAATTAACCAGATTTACAGGAAGTGTTTGTATGATGTCATTGTTCATCCATTAATCATTACATCATTAACAACATGATAAAGAAACACCATTAAAGATGATGTTTAAAACGTTACAATTCTTTATAGCATCATCTTAATATTTAACATTTGATCAGGGATGAGTGGATCAATCCTAAAGTCCCGATACCTCTGATACTGATGTTGTATCAAAAATATTGATCAGCAGACAATCGCTCGCACCGTCACAAGACTCGTTCAAGAGTGATCAGTGTCTTATAGAGGTAATGACAGAAAATCAGAGAAACACTTTCTGGAGTAAATTCACTAAAATAACCACATATATAAAGTTGACATTTCCTATAATGAGTTTGTGTGAACTTTATTACAAGTTAAAAGTTATTAGAACATTGATGTTCTGTAGTTGTTAATAATAATAAAATAGTTCACCATTGTTTAACTATAGTAATATTGTATTAGTAACCATGATTAATTGTGCGGTAACTGTGCTTTAACTAAATACTACGGTTAAACTGCAGTTACTGTAGTGAAAACATGGTCAATTGTGCGGTAACTGTGCTTTAACTAAACACTACGGTTAAACCGCAGTTACTGTAGTGAAAACATGGTCAATTGTGCGGTACTTTGCTTTAACTAAATACTACGGTTAAACCGCAGTTACTGTAGTGAAAACATGGTCAATTGTGCGGTACTGTGCTTTAACTAAATACTACGGTTAAACCGCAATTACTGTAGTGAAAACATGGTCAATTGTGCGGTACTTTGCTTTAACTAAATACTACTGTTAAACTGCAGTTACTGTAGTGAAAACATGGTCAATTTATGTGACAGTAAACTAAACAGAAGTCTAACCATTTTCTGTTTAGGCTCATAAATGTTAAAAAATAATGACTTTATGACTGAACATACTATTTTAAATTGCCCATTTTATCCCAAAGAAATCCCCCAAAAAATCAGTTTAACAGAAGTATCGTATCGATGATATTGGTCTTGAAATTATTGGTATTGAATTGAAAAGAATATAACTGGTACCGCCCATCACTAACATTTGATAAGTGACCCAGTTCATTTCCAATTGAGCTGTTATGATGAACTGCTGTCATCTGTTCCCCCCAAACTACACTTCCCATAATCCCCTGTCATCTGTTCCCCCCAAACTACATTTCTATGTATATAATGTTTTTCTGTTCTTTTTGTCGGTTGTTAATGTCTCTCCCCAGTTCATGCGCTGGTTTCAGTCCTGTTTGTTTTCGTTTCCTGTCTTTATTTTTATTTTTATTCTTATTAAACAAAGCTGTGTTTAGATCCTGCTCTTGTGACCTTCCTCATTGCTACATGACCCTTCTCGAAGTTTTTGTCTTTTCAAGAGACTGTAATAATCGTTTGACTTGATTCTGATTCACAGTCTTCAAATTACTGAATAATAAAAGTTTAATGATATAAGTTTCTTTTACAAAAAAAAAAAATCATATAAATATGTCTACAATGTCACTCTTTATGCCAGCCCACGTAAAATTATTCTCCATCCCATTTACGAGAATATTTTGCCAAATACCGCATCTTTCACTGCAATTTCCCATTTAATGTAGTTTTATTAAGAAGTTCGGGAGGAGCAAGTTCATTTAATCCGACCAATCACACAACTAGAGTAAGAGTATATAAACAGCTGCTTACCTCTATGTAGCTCTGAGAATTTCCGACATTCGGCACCACCCATTGCATGTGAACAGACCCATACAAGCTGCTCATTATTTTCACAGCATCGACTGATACCACTTTATCTTTCTTCCTAATCTGTATTCGTCAGAGCAGATCATTGTTGAAGCTGCTTCTGCAACTGGCTGGTTCGACGACATACACACATGAAACAGCTCTCTATGATTGTTCAGATGTTCTCATCTAATCTTTCCACCCAGAGTGGCCCGTTAGCGTGAAGCTGCTTCCACAAACCTGCTTGTGTGACTCATACATGTGAAACAACTCCCTGCATCTGCTCATATGTTCTCACGCAGCTCGTTTATTAGCTCGTCATTATTTCCACATCGGTGCCGCAACCGTAGCAGCCCATAAAGGGCTGCACAGGCAACTAATACACCTACCAGGTCATAGATTCATACCTCAACTACATCCTTATCTCCATATCGGAAGTGCTCAAAAAGCCCTCATCAGATAACCACAAGGCATTCACAGTCAGGTTTGGGAGGGATCGCTTGCTTATTCCGGTCAACCAGGCCGGCCCCGACATTTGGATGCAGTGGTGGTCTCTCTGGGGGCCCCCGGTCTCAAAATGCTAGTTGTAGTGCTAGTCACTATGCTCGGGGGCCCTTCTGTTTGAGTCGCAGCAGGGGGTTCTCCTGCTTGAAAGTGCGAAAACTAACTCATGTTTATTCTTATCGTGGGCTCACAATTTGAAATGCAAGGAGGGAACCTCCATTGTGTCTGAAGAGGAAGCCAGGTCGGTGTTAAGTAACTAGGATCAATGATAGGGTATTACAGACCCCTCCAACACAATCTATTCTAGGGATCTCCCGCCCGTGTATCTTCTTCGTTTCCGGTTCATCTTTTGGGAGATAAGAAACTCTGTATAAATCACATCTCCTTCTGAATCCAAGGCTCTGCAGCCAAAGACTTGCTGTCTTTCTTATTAGCTTCTTTTGGGGGGTATTCAAGCTCTGGTCAAGTCTTGAACCTCGAGCCCTTCACCTCTAACTGCGAGTGACATATGTTTATACTATCCTTAATACAGGATTACATTAACTGTGAACTACTGAATTAATTTGGGGAGTTCTGCAGAGCTTGTCAGAGATAGCAACAGTAACCAAGGGGGGCGGAGCTTATCAAAGGGTCAGTTGTGTGAGTTGGAGGAAGGGTGTATTTGTTGGAAAACAATGTTTTTATTTGTGCAATTCTGTTTGGTGACGCTAATGGTGCTGAAATGACACACTTCAGTTTTAATAAAAATATTAAGAGCTGATTATGTTTCATTTGAGAATTTATAACTCATTAGTTTTGTGTTCACTAGACAGAGAAATCTTATTAATGAACTCTTGTTATCTGAACTCAACACATTTGACAATGTTGCTATGGAAACAAATAATGAGATTGATGATTATTGTGTTGATTGCGTCTCTTGTGCTGATTCAGGACATTTCTGTTCTTATTCATCTTCTGAGTTTGTGTTTTATTCTAGACAAAGGTTGGCAATGATCTTGAGGCCCAATAAAAACACTCATTAGAAATGTGTTTGGATATGAAATAAAGTCATTTTAAATGTTTCAATGTTGCATCAACACTTCATGTAGATTTCAGGCTGATCACTGTTTCATTTCCTGTTTTAACTTCAATCTTTCTGTCTTTTCTTATAGATAAAGATGCAGGTGAGGAGACACAAGTTCATCTGAATGGAGATCGCTAAACAGCAACACTATTTAATCAATGTTCAAGTCAAGTGGTTTTATTGTTACAATATAAATGAGCTTTGTTTGAAACTAACACTTCAGCTGAGAAACTTCAAGACTGAAGATATTTCATATAATATGGCAGAAATAGAGAAACATCTTTTATTTGATTATAATGTTAATGTCAGAGTTTACAGTTCACACCGATGATTAATCGAGCAGAAACATGTTGGACTGATCCAGTGTGATGTGTTGAACTCTCTGTGAGATAACTTTGCCTTATTTACCCTTTTATTGCAGAAGTAGCCTCGTGCTAATCTAAAAGCTTTTGTGTATTTTCTGTTGCATTATGAGTGATGTCAGCAGCAGCATGTGTTCGATGACACAAACGTAATATTTTAGGTCAAATAATTTTATCAGGTCAAACCAGTCTGACCATTCTCAGCTGACCTCATCAACAAGTGTTTCATACACAGAACTGACGCTCACTGGATGTGTTTTCTGTTTTTGGCATCATTCAGAGTAAATTCTATCAGCCAATCGTGTGGAGTAAACACATTTAATGAAATGTACATTATATTTATTTGTTTTACTTTAGTATCTATAAACCAAATTACTATAACTGAATATTTCAATCATCCACAGAATATAATTTCCTCTGTGTGCAGTCTCCGGAGTTAAAATAATATCACCTCTCGGAAAAATTTAGCAAATAAAGAATTCTTCATCTTAATGCAAAATTCAGTTTAAATTTAAATCAAGCACATTTTAAAATGTATCTGTATGTTTTGCCTCTATATTTTAATCCTGTAAATATTTGCCAAAAAGTAATTTAATACATTCAGCATGAAATAAAACATTGCAAGTGTGAAGCAGTAAACTCCCCGCTCTAACATCTTCCCCACGGTGGATTATGGGTAATTCACTTTTGTCAAGTGTGCATGACACTTGAAATTAGAGTGCATTGTGGGTAAGAATTAGTCAATAAAAGTAGGGAACAAGTGACTCACTCTGAATTTGGACACCACTACAAAATGACCAACACCTGAAATAGTGTGCACTATGTAGTGTATAGGGGGTGTTTTCAGACACATTATTCACAATGAGAGTTTTACTATTTAATAAGAAAATGCATCAAATGTAGTTCTTCAAAAATGTGTAATTGCTCAATTCAGTGTGTTGTGTTTAAAATAAAAAGATATTATAAATGTGTTGTGTTTATATACTTTTACAAATAAAAACTTGATCATAAATGAACAAATTTCAACTCATTTTTCGCCGAGATGGCCAGTCAATTTAAGGAACGTCATTGTGTCGTAACACTTCGTAATGATGCAGTAATGAGGGTCATCACACTATGACATCACAATGTCATTTGAAAACAAAAACAATGACCCGCCTCTCTAGGGATCCTTCTCATTCAGCAGCTGTAGCATGACCTGAATGAGGGGATTTTATTAAACATTGTTATTTTTAAAGAATACATGAAGTATGAAATGACACATTACAAGCCATTGAGGGAGAAAGGATTGTATCTTTTGAAAAGATTTGGTGTCTTCACTGCTTTCTTATTGGAAGAGTTTGAAACTGTATGTAAAATCCATAAGAAAAGCATTAAAGCAAGGTTTAATATTACTACATTTATACTTATGTATTAGATATTTAACCAAAATCAAGATTGATTAAATAAAATATCAGACCGTTCTTATAGTATATTTTCTAGATCAGTGAATATTTATATAATAAACATAGAAAAGTAACATAAAATAGCCTGGACATTGTGTGACCCAGGAGAGGGTAAATGAGGATATTGAAAGTGTTTATGCTGATAGAAACACACCGTGCACTCAGCCGTAGCAGAAACAATGGCACCATGGTACGAGGAGACACTGGGAAACACAGCTAAAGATTAACACATCCAATGGTCTTAAGTGACCTATTGTGCTTACTCTGGTATATTGTTATTCACTCAACATGTATACTTCCATAATAAGTGCCTTTAAAAGGTTTCTTTAAAAAAAAAAAAAAAAGAGAGAGACCAAATGCCAGGTTTCCAACATTAAAACGAAGTCTCTGAAATAATGGCGGCGGACGGTATCCATTGACAACAGAAAATAATGTGATGGGTGTATGCATGAGGTAATACCTGATAAGAAACTGTATAAAAGATCCGAGAGAGTCAGATCTCAGCTGACACAGTAACATTCACTTGCTGTGGCTGGAAAACCATAATGTGACATTCTTCAGATTTAGACGGGACACCCCATCATTATATAACTGACCAACCAAAATATTATTATTCTTAGTCCAATTATCAGAATCATTTGACTTATTTTTATACAGCATATCTCGGCCAAATTATGCAACTATGGGAAGAAGTTACAAGTTAAAAACCAGGTTAGAAGAAATTGTTTTTGAAAAGACGTTAGGAATGCACTCACACCAATGTACAGTTGAACCCAGATGTGGGAGGACACAGCAGACACAGGTAAACATCAGCAGACGGAGAATGGCAGTATGATGTTTCAACAGGTAAATAGCAAAGACCTTATGATGAATGGTGAGACTGGACAATGAAGTGTGGTTTGAGGTGAGTATATTGGTCGTGATGAGCTGTTCATTGATTGTAGGTGAGACTGATTTGAACTCTGGTGATTGGAGAATTGTAGGAGGTGGAGAGTCTGATGGGGGTGAGACAGAAGATAGTTTGACTGGAATTTTAAATAGACCCATAATATATGAAAAGTTATCCAAACATTTACTTTCCATTTCCTTTGACATCCCAAAGCCTAGATACAAACCTTATTCTTTCACTGGGATTCCATCTAGAAGACTTTTTTTTATTTTGGTCACACATTATACACACATTTTTGCATATACAGTGAAATTATTTTTTTTCACATTTCCCAGCTGAGCTGGGGTCAGAGTGCAGGATCAGCCATGATATGTCGCCCCCGGAGCAGATCGGGTCAAGGGCCCAACAGTGGCATCTCTGGAGTCGTGAGTTTGAGTCATGAGTCAGGTCTCCTTAGCAACCAAATTGGCCCGGTTGCTAGGGAGGGTAGAGTCACATGGTGTAACCTCCTCGTGGTCACTATAATGTGGTTCTCGCTCTCGGTGGGGCGTGTGGTGAGTTGTGCGTGGATGCTGCGGAGAATAGCGTGAAGCCTTCACGTGGTAATGCACTCAACAAGTCACGTGATAAGATGCACGGACTGACGGTCTCAGACGTGGAGGCAACTGAGGTTTGTCCTTCGCCACCGGGATTGAGGAGAGTCACTACACCACCACGAGGACTTAGAGCACATTGGGAATTGGGCGTTACAAATTGGGGCAGGAAAAGTGGGATGAAGATCTGAAAGGAAGGAGATATTATACAATTCAAAAATCAGTTAAAATAAAGATCTATAAAGAAAATAACAGAAGAGAGGAAATAATAAAACAAGACTCAGATTAGATCACTCAGGATTAAATGGTACGTTGGCTGTTCTAGGGGAAAGAAATATAAATAAGTGTGCTAACTGTGGAGAGAAAGAAAATGAAGATCATGTCATCATCCATCTATGAATCAGACAGAAGACACATGACAAAGTAAGAGAAACAGGGCGGGTGTGGGATCTAAAAGGGGTATTGGGAAGAAGGGGTAAGAGAGATCAGGAGGGCACTATTGACCTGTTAAAAAGCGCTAGATTGAGTAATAGAATATGAGCTGAGTGACGCGGTGATACACACGCTTGTACTGTAGGTGGCGGTGTGCGGCTTTAAACGCTGTTTGCGATCCGCCAAAAAACGAAGAGAAGAAGAACAGAAAATATTTGCCCAGAAAACATCTGACTGACACAGACGACAGCACTTCTGGTCACATGCGAATGAAAATGAACTTAAAATGACTTTAAATCTGAAATTGTATGTTTGTGACACTTTTTAGTGAGCAATCGCGCTTAAAGTTACAGATCCATGCCATCACAAACTCTTGTGTTGTTTACCAAAAATAAGATGACTAGAAAAATAATAGATGAAATATCCATGATATATGCTTGTTGCTGTAGTCTTGTAGGTATTGTTTTTTAGTCAGTGAAAGATGAATAATTATAAAACAATGCGTACACTTGAGTCTTTGATTTGACTTGATTTAATAGTGTTAATATCAACTTACAAAAATAAGTATTTCATGCTGTTTACAGTGTAAGTTAAAGGCTAAATGCCTTCTGTACAGAAATCTGGTTTATGGCAATTAACATATATAATATTCATATTTTTTGCATATACAGTATGTACATAGCCTGTACAAATTAGATTTTCTATGGATCTCAGATAGTAGCATGAGTCTCCACATCCTGTGAGTCTCCACAGTGTCATGCACAACGAGTCACGTGATAAGATGCGCGGATTGACGGTCTCAGAAGCGGAGGCAACTGAGACTCGTCCTCCGCCACCCTGAATGAGGTGAAAAACGGTGCCACCACAAGGGCCTACTAAGTAATGGGAATTTAATATTCCAAATTGGGAGAAAAAGGGGATTACAAAAATTTAAAAATAAAATGGATGCATACAATTATTGCATGTATGCGAAAGTGTGCCACAATGTGTAACTGTATTACTTTTCACAGTCAGTAATGATCAATACATTTCCAATCCGTGAGTGTCCAATAACAGAGCGGTTAGTGAGATTAAACCAGTAGTTTTCTGGACTGGTCATGTGACCACATCATGGCCACACCCCCTTGAGGGGACCCTCTCCATGTAGAATAAAACAACTTTTATAAGGCTACTGATATGACTGGAGTCTTTATGTGAATATTCGTCATTTTATGCAATTTGATTCGAAATTATAATTCATAGTTTTAGGAATAGGACTTTTAAAAGTGTGGCGCTAGTCCTGTCTCCCCTGTAATGTTCAATAGGTGGCGTTAATGCTTACAAGGAGTGAGTGACCATTAAACCATCAGAAGAAGAGTGATGTTTTAGTTTATTGACATGTGTTTTCATGTTGCTCTCGTTTAATATCATCATTATAAAGTGGTTTGTTCGGAGCGCATATAGTTTGAACTGCACTTTTATGAACACGTTCATTTAAACGGGTTCATCATCACACCGGATCTCTTTTAGACAGGACTATAAATGAAAGACAAAGACACTGACCGACCCTCTTCAAAATCCAGTAAGTGTCAGACAAAAATATATGTCCTCTCTATTTCTCTCTTTATCTCACAGCACACACGATCTTACATCACCAGAAGAAAGCGAATAAATTAAACAGAATAAGACCAAGCGGGTCTATTCGCGAACGAACTGTTCTTATGAACCGATTCTTACATTTGATTCTACTGAACCGGTTTTTGAATCGTTTGTAAATGACTCTAATAAAGATGTCCTATTAGCTAATGGATCACTATTTTGAGCCGATTCTTTTTTAAAGATTCAAACGAACCGACTCACAAAACGTATAATTAGGGATGAACTTAGTAATAATGCTGGAGAATATCACGGTCACTGAGCCTGAAGCATCTAACAAGATATTAATATTTGTATGGATGATCACAAAGCCCTGCATATACTCAGACAAGCATCAGAAAACTTTCAGTCTTGATTCTAGACAAGCCTGCCCCATTTGATTGATAAACGTGACAAAAATAATGGGGGAAATGCACTGACAATTATTAAAAGCAATTATAAGGGGAAAACGCTGCCCAGGTAGCAAACATACGTGTCAGAGATGTTTGTTTTAGATCTTTTCATCTGGAAAGCATCATATTCTAAATAACGTCTGCTAAAGATCATATTAACAAACATTTTTAATCATAAACATCTCAAAGACATCTGCTGAATGTCTTATTGACATCTGAGAGGAAACGTCTTTTAGACATATTGCAGATGAGAAAACAACCTAAAAAATGCCTCTTCCAGATGTAAACACACACATCAAATAGATGTCTAGGTGATGAATGTGTGCTATCAAGTTGTGAAGCCTATGAGATGTCTGTTTTAGATCTTTTCATCTAGAAAGCATCACAATCTAATAACATCTGCTAAACATCTTAAAAAGATCAGCTTTACAAACATGTTAAATCATAAACGTCTCAAAGACATCTGCTGAATGCAACCAGAAGCATTTACGAGTTTCCATTGATCATGGTACCCCAAAGACTATGCAAAAATGGCATTGGTTGCACATCCTGATAGGCAGAATATATTTCCAGGACACCGGCATATTTTGAACTCTTGAGATATCGGTATAATGCCCATCAAGGCAGCATTATTAACTGAATCGAATCACAATTGAAATTGCAATATGGCCTTGATTAGGGATGGGGAGTCGACTCCAAAAGAGTCGATTCCTCGACTCTGACAAGCCATAGAATTAGAGTCGACTCTAGTTAGGAATAGACTCTTTTGTCCTATCAAATCTGTATCTTTTCGAACAGGATGTTGTAATTGGCTCAAATAAGTGAATTGGCTTTCTTAAGAACCAATCGCATACCTTACACATGTAGGTGGGACATTCATTCATCAAGTACTTTTGAGTGAGATATAATGCATGTGCATCTTAAGGAGAGGGAGGGTGCATGACAGACTTCAAAAGATGAAACTTGACTAGCATTACATCAATGCATGGGGCAGTGGTTGGGAAGTAAATGGATATTGGTTTTATCAGTGTATGTGTGTGTGTGTGTAATTTTTGCTCTCCACTATATACTATAGGGCTGCAACAAACGATTATTTTGATAATCGATTATTCTAACGATTATTAGAACGATTAATCGACTAATCGTCTCTTTTTTTTCCGGACGACTAACCAGTAGGTTTGTAACAATTATTCAGCCTTTTCAATTAATTAAAACAGAGTTATACATATTCTAACTATAATATATATAAAAAAGAAAAATCACTTCATCTTTTGAAATGGTGTTTTAATGAACTTTGAGCCAACTAACTAACTCTTACATTTTTCAGATTTCTGTCCAACTCAAATCCTCTCTCTAAGCATTGTTTAAATATTCTGTTCTCTTTCAATAGAAAAACAAACAAACAAATGAATCAGCTGCATTACAGACAAAAAAAATGTTTGAATGTACAAGAGCACAAGAATTTCTCCTCAGAAAAAAAGTCATCAATAGGCCCACTGCTTTTCTTAGAACTAAAACAGAAAAAGGGACATTTAGTTCAGGACACAATTCACAAAGAATGGTAAAATATGAAACTGCAAACAATTATTATATAAATTATTATATAATTATTTATATTAGTATAAAATTACAAAAAAAAAATTACGACATTTGAGCTGACAGAGACATTTTCATTCACCATTTAATTAACAGTATGAAAAAGTGACTGACATGATATTCTTCCTAACATCATCTTTTCTGTCTTCATGAATATGGAACAAAATACAGGCAAGTGATAAGGCTATAATAGTGTTAAAATAATAAAAACAGCCCTGACTCCTAAGCTTGATCAATATTTATTCTATGCAAAATAAATCATCACATTACTGTAATGATATTATTATTGTTAATATTATTACTAGTAGTATTGTATTCTCTAATAAAGAGATGTATGTACAATTAAGTTATTTAGCTCCAGCTGGAGAACACTCACCTCTCACCAGCTTCTCTTGTGCCAGGATGTTTCCTCTTTAAGTGCTCCAACATGCATGTTGCGCTCCCGTGAAAAGCAAGTTCCGCCTTGCATGTATTGCACACAACAGAATTTTTGGTCTGAAGTTTTGTGAAACTTTCCCACACCTTGCTAGTTCGGATTCGTTTGCACTCCGTCATAATTCGCGCTTTGTTTTCTTCTACCGCAGTAGCATTTGTAAGGGCTGCATTACACTCTAGCGCTACAGCGTCGTAGCGGTCATATCGCGATATTGCAGGCCCTTACATTAGGTCACGTGAGATCAAACGACTACTCGACAACAAAGATATTTGTCGACAATGTCGACTAATCGTTTCAGCCCTAATATACTACTGATGATTTGTTCTTCGATTCATAACTTTCGTTCCCCACCCCATTTCTAAATTTGTCTAGTTTCTATTTGAAAATGATCCAATCTAATCAGTTTTTGGCCCAGCCTGTGTCTTGTTATTTTCCCCTTTAAATGTGGTTTTTGGCAGAAACAAGAAAGGCTTTTCAAGGTAAAAAGCGAAATTTCTCTAAACTTGTACAGTTATACTAGTGCGCTGTTATACTTTGTCTTCATAATTTATGTAGTTTATGGGAATCACATTTTTAAAAACAAATTACACAAAAAAACTTAATTGAGTGTGTGATAATGACTGTATGTGTGTATATATATATATTCTGCAGATATACACAGCAAGCGTTGTGGTTTCAGTTGGCCGCATGTGCTAATTTAGAGCCTTATATGGTTCAGTAATCAAGCAAGGTTGGGAAGTTCAATTCCAGCATTTTTGAGTCAACTCCAATTACCGACTCTAGACATAAGGTTCACTCGACATTGAGGTAAAACGCTTTTGGGAAATTCCTTCTCTGATGACCTAGCTGAAGCCCTTAACTCATAACGGTAATCTTATGATTGCTAATGGTGTTTGAGCCCACTCTTTAGGTGCACATTTGCCCTATATAAATGGTTCAATCACCATTTCTTCAGTATTTGGCCCTTCACGCTTCTTTTAGGACACACATCTTGCCTATGGCGTTTGATCATCTATGGTCTATGTTGCACGCAGGAACTCAACCTCCTTGCAGAGAACATGATAGAGATTATTCCAAACTGTGGTGTACACAAAGGTTGTACAGCCGATATCTTTTGTTTCAGGGTAAGATGGCAGGCTTCAGCCCATTTTAGATCAGAGATGCTTGAATCGCACACTCGTAAGCGCCCATTCATAACACTATCTCAGAAACTGATCTTACCATGCATCTGCCATCTGCCCACCTTGCCTCAGGCTGTTTTGAGATACGCATTTGAGGGAACAGCTTATTAATTCAGAGTCCTTTCCTTGGTTTTCCACACTCTTGAAGTGTATCGATGCAGCGCTCGCTTTGTTGAAGCCGAACAGCGTGTGCATTTTCCAACCTTTATGATGGGCTATTATTTTCCCGATCAGAGGCTCTGTTGGGTGAAAACAGGAATTTACAACTCTGAGGCACAGGCTGTACAAATGGCAATGTCAAACTGGGTGAAAAGAATCCACCATTGCATTGTTGGTTCTTTTACATAAAATCTCCAATGCTGGCGGCAAGCCTGGCGCCAGGGCACATGTGCATTGGCATAACTTGCTGCTGTTTCGCTGCTCTAGCACCTTGGACAGCTCCAACATTTTAACAGCATCATGCTGGGACAGGTCTTCTGGCAAAAGGTGGTAATCATGGATGTGTTCAGCGCATGCTAATGCGCACTGTGCAGCGGGTGCCTAGCTCTTCAGTCATCAGTAAATAGCTGTCTTTTAGCCTTGATGGCTTTGCATTCCGAGATCTCGAATCACAACGTTCTGATTTGATCGGACAGATGACAGTGGTAGCTTACAGAAATGCCATGCCCTGCTGGGGTCAATGTCATTCTGCAAGCTACAGCACTGTCTGCGAGGCGCCTCTATGCGATACGTGGCATATGTTTACACATTGGTGCTCTTCACATGGTGAAGACTCAGTAAACTGCTCCATTGCTGAGATTCTTGCATGCCTCCAAGAGCATCTGAATGCAGCTCTCACCTCATCGATGCTTAGGTAGCAACTATGTCAGCATACCATGCCCAAGGAGGCTGGCTTCTCCATGGGCAGACATGTTCTATTTGTCAGTTTCTCAAGGGAGTGAGGCCCCTAAACACCCTTGCCCTGCTACTGTCCCAGCTTGGGATTTAAACTTGATGCTGAAGGTACTCACGAGCCCCCGCTTGAACAATAGCAATATGTTGAGTTGTGCGTGCTTTCTCTAAGACCGCACTCCTATTAGCATCTGGCCTCAAATAAATGGGTGGGTGATATGCAGGCTTCGGTTGACATCTCATGCCTACACATGGTTACACATGTAATCGGCCAGTCTAGACTGTCAGATCAGCTCTTTGTTTGTTATTGAGGATGCACAAAAGGCATGTCTGTTTCTAAGCAAAGGCTCTCTCACTGGATCGTTGATGCGAACACCCTCACTTATGGGCCTGAGATGCCCTATTGGCGTAAAAGCACATTCAACTAGAGGCATGGCCCTTCATGGGCATGGACAAATGGTGTATCCCTACTGGATATATGGTTTTGCAGCAAGGTGGTCTTTGCAGAACTCGTTTGCAAGGTTTTATAACCTAGATGTGGCTTCCATCGCTTTGCTAATCCTCTCTGTTTAGAGAGCATACTATTCCAACTCCCAGCGGGTGTGCCCGAGCTCCTTATTACGGGCGGGCTACCAGTTATAATTTTAATACAACTTCCTGTGTTGTTTTCTATCCAATTTACTCCTACTAGAAGTCACAAGCACTTCCAATAAGAATAAAACCTCCCTACCAACGGTTATGAAGGGGTTAATTATACTATGTGTATTATATGACTCATACCCCATGGTTACCCCATGTGACTCTACCCTTCCTAGCAACCGGGCCAATTTGTTTGCTTGGGAGAGATGGCTGGAGTCATTCAGCATGTCCTGGATTCAAACTCGTGACTCCAGGGGTGATAGTCAGCTTCAGTACTCGATGAGCTACCCAGGCCCCTGTTGATCCTCAGATTAAGATTAACTTCCCATCTGGTTTTCACCATGTGGGGTTATTCATTTTCATTCACACTTAAAGAAATATTACATAAAGTCACCTCACAAAGGGCCTGTGACCTCATATACATATTTTTCTAAGTGTTTATACCCTGGTGCATCTAGAGTATGGCATTATATAGTATGGTGAGATGGGTGCGTTTCACCGCAATGTAGAGTGAACTGATTCGATAACAAACTTCTCCAGTTACACATGTAACCTCGGTTTCCTGAGATGAAGGGAACGAGCCATTGTGAAACCTGTCCGCACTACTGCTACAGAGTTTCGAGGTTTGAGGGATTCGTTCTTGTCCTTCAGTCAAAAACATTCTAAAGAAATGATGATTGAGAGCATGCTTACATAGGGCAAATGCACGTCTAAAAGGGTGGGGTTGAAACACTATTACCAATCATAAGATTGGCATTATGATACAAGGGCTTCAACTAGGTCGTTGGTGAAGGAATTGCCCAAAAGCCTTCATCTCAGGGAACTGAGGTTACATGTGTAACCGGAGACGTTTTTCATAATACAATTCCCATTGCAAAGCTTGTCAAAATGATCCCTTCCTGAATACTGACTATAGATGCTGAAAGCTTAAATACATCACAGATTAAAGTAAAAGTCAGCAATCATGGATTGTCATGGTAAAAGAACGACTGTTGGCTGTTTTTGTGATTCTCCCAATATCCATATGATTTGATTTGAAGTACCCATAACTGTCACGTCAGAAACGCATTATTATAAATATGTATTTAAAGTAAAGAAGGGAGGCTAATTGTTCATCAACATAAGTTTACATTGTACAGATTGTATCAACATATTTGAATGAATATTGTTATAAGTGACAGAAACCTAACCCATTTCGGACATGACACAGCACTAATATGCGATAACATCAATGTGCTAACAGCTGTTTATTATTCTAGAAAAAACACCTCGTGAGGTGGATAATAACTCAAATTTGTAAATTACATTATAGGATTATAATATAGTAAAATATAGACCTAAATGAAAAATTTAAAGGGGGTTTGCTTAAAAATGTACTTGACATTTCAGTGGAATTGCCCTATTATTTATTTTCATTGCACATTTGTCTCCATAATTTTTGTCTGTTCATTCTAGACCCGATGGACGTGAAGGTGAAAAGTGAAGAAGTGAGTGAAGTGGAGGAGAAACATCATGATTTCATCACTGGAGAAACATCTTTAAATTGCTCTCAGACTGAAAACTTCTTACAAAACAGAACTCAACAAACAAAAGCCATAAATACTTTCACCTGCCCTCAGTGTGGAAAGACTTTCAGACATAAAAAAAGCATTAAGAGGCACATAAGAATCCATTCTGACAAGAATCCTTTTACATGCCAACAGTGTGAAAAGAGTTTCACACAAAAAGAAACACTTCAGAGACATTTAAGAGTTCACACTGGAGAGAAACCGTTCTCATGTGATCAGTGTGGAAACAGTTTCACACAAAAAGAAACCCTTCAGAAACACATGAAAGTTCACACAGGAGAGAAACCGCATGCATGTGTTCAGTGTGGAAAAAGTTTCAGACAAAAAACAAACCTTAAGAGGCACATGAGAGTTCACACTGGAGAGAAGCCACATGTATGTGATCAGTGTGGAAAGAGTTTTGCATCTAAAAAAGGCTTTCAGAACCACATGAGTGTTCATACTGGAGAGAAGCTGCACATATGTGATCAGTGTGGAAAGAGTTTCGCTTGTAAAAGAAACCTTAAGGATCACTTGAGGATTCATACTGGCGAGAAGCCGTACACATGCGATCAGTGTGAAAAGAGTTTCAGACACAAAGAAAACCTGAAGTATCACATGAGAGTTCACACTGGAGAGAAACCATTCACATGTGATCAGTGTGGAAAGAGTTTCATACGAAAAGAAACCTTGAAGAGTCACATGAGAATCCACACCGGAGAGAAGCCGTACACGTGTGATCAGTGTGGAAAGAGTTTCAACCAGAAAGAAACCTTGAAGAGCCACATTAGAGTTCACACTGGAGAGAAACCTCTCGTATGCTATCAGTGTGGGAAGAGTTTCAACCAAAAAGAAACCTTGAAGATCCACATTAGAGTTCACACTGGAGAGAAACCGTTCACATGTGTTCAGTGTGGAAAGAGTTTTGCGTGTAAAAAAGGCATTTGGAGGCACATGAGAGTTCACACTGGGGAGAAACCGCACACATGTGTTCAGTGTGGAAAGAGTTTCGCACATAAAGAATCCCTTAATATCCACAGTAGAGTTCACACTGGAGAGAAACCGTTCACGTGTGTTCAGTGTGGAAAGAGTTTTGCGTATAAAAAAGGCCTTTGCAGGCACATGAGTCAAACCTTTCACATGTGATAAATGTGGAGTGAGTTTCACACATAAAGGAATACTCGAGAATCACATGAGAATCCACACCGGAGAGAAGCCGCACTCGTTATCAGCGTAGAAAGAGTTTCACATGGTCAAAAAGTCTTTGTGATCATCTGCTCTCTCACATTGGAGAAAGATCATTTAACACTGATCAGTGTGGTAAAACTTTTATTGTGGAATCAGCCCTGAAAAGACACCTAAAAAGTAGAAATATCACATCTGGTGGATGTAAAAGCACACCAGAAAATACACACCGGTCTAAAAAATTATACGTGCTTTGAGTGTGAGAAGTGACTCTACCCTCCCTAGCAACCGGGCCAATTTGGTTGCTTAGGAGACTTGACTGGAGTCACTCAGCACGCCCTGAATTCAAGCTCACGACTCCAGAGGTGGTAGTCAGCGTCAGTACTCACTGAGATACCAGACCCTTTTGATTTGTTTCTTAAATGTATTTCTCATCTTGACTAATAAGGCATGTTTGCCAGTTTCCTTACTTGCACTGAATGAACTTGCAACTTATCTGCTCAAAAATATCACATTTATGTTAACAAGAACAATGTTACGCAAGCTTTAACATTGGCTTGGGAAGTCATTCCAAGTAGGACAACAGGTTCTAATAAAGACTGATTGTAAAAATATTAATTTCATCAAAATAATTTCCAGGTTTCTCCAATGTTTTACAGAAATGGCACATTCGCAGAACACAGTGAATTTGCTGAACTTTTCACCATGCAAGAAAGTGGCAACGTTATTAAATTTAATCAACACAAATTAAAAAATACAAATTCTACCTCCTCGCCGCCTTTGTGTTACTCAACAGAAATCCATCTACTCCAGCTCACTCAAAAAGGCGGCAACTTTTCAGTAATTCCCCCTCAATAACACCCCTCCTCTTCCTTCCCCCTTTTCAATTTATAACTTACAGACATGAGTTATATGAACATTGAAATGCCAGACAAAACAAGAAGTCAAGACGATGGATTCATTTTAAGGTTAATTTTTCGAAAACGTATCAACTTGAGTTCAATAACCAAAACTTGTCATGACAATTGGAGATAAACATTAAGAAATAAGTTAACATAACTTAATGGGGCTATCATGAGCTTATATATATATATATATATATACACAACATTAATGTAATGTTCAGTAGGTGGCGGTAATGCTCACAAAAAGTGAGCCACATTTAAACCAAAAGAAGAAGAGTGACGTTTCAGGCTGGTGACGTGTTTTGTTGTTGCTGTTTAAAGACTGGAACATGTTTCCGTCTGATGTTGTATATGGAGGTAGGAAGAAAATTCGCCTTTCAAACTGTTCTGGTGTCAGTTTCCGGTAAGAGTTCCGTTGATTCAAAAAACGCTCTTGATTAAGCCACTAACTGGCTGGGATCTTATAGTATATTCATTTAAACATATTTGTTCGGAGCGAATATAGTGTGAATTTCACTCTTGTACTGGACTATAAATGAGAGATAAAGAAACTGACCGGCCCTCTTCAGAATCCATTAACTATATGTCCTCTCTCTATTTCTAATCTAACGGCAAACACTATCGTCATAGCACAAAACAAATAAAGAAAATGGAATAAAGACAAAGCAGGCCGATTCTTTTAAATTTGAAATGATGTCCGGATCTTTTTTAAAGGTTCAAACGAACCAACTCACGAATCGTTTGACCACTCCGGAACGGATTTGTTGAAGAACAAACTAGTGGGGGGTGCTGTGAAATAGTCAAACCAACAAGTTCTATTGAGACAGAGAAATAACTAACAATATGCCTATATAAAAATGCAGCAAAACGCTCATAACTTGTCCAGCAGTTGTGAATGATATTCAAACTTGGATGATCCTAGCAGATTGAGTCCAGGCATCAGAAAGCTTAAATCTAGACAAGTTCCCCCACCATATGTATGGCCTTGAATAATAACTCCACAACAAAAGGCTGTTTTATCATTGACCGCTTCAGTCAGAGTGATTGAGCGCGACCTCTTGCGGCCATGTGAGGGATATACGCCGATTCAAATATGACGATTCAACGTTTAGAAAATTACAAATCGCAAATCTTGTCAAAATTACCTCTTCCCAAATGTTGGCTATAGATGCATAAAGTGAAATACTTGAAATACATCACAGATCAAAGCAACAGTCTGAGATATATCTGAATTATTGTGGTAACAGAACAAGCGATGTGTGTGTATGTTTCTCAGATAATTCCTTGTCTTGCTGGACATTTTATATTGTTCACATATGTGAAAATAAAGAGACATCTGACCACTCCTTTGGAACCAACCATGTTGTGGTGCGTCTGTAATTAATGCAGTTTAATAAAAAATCCATACTAGCAGTAAAATACAATACAATATAGACCTAAATAAACTATTTAAAAATGTTTTTGTTCCTTTGATTTAATGGTTGACACTTTCTGCAGGACTGCCCTGTTCACCGTTATTTATTTTCATTGCATTTCATTTAGTTTACGTCTCTTTAAATGTTGTCAATTTCAAATGATCATTCTAGACTTGATGGAAGTGATGGGGAAATGTGAAGAACTGAGTGAAGGGGAGGAGAAACATCATGTGTTCGTCTCTGGAGAGACATCTGTGTGTCTGAACTGACTTTCTTGCAAAACAGCACTCAACGAGCAGAAGCCACAAGTTCTTTCATCTGCCCTCATTGCAGAAAGACTTTTAAACGGAAGCAAAGCATTAACAGGCACATAAGTGTTCACTTTGTAGAGAATCCGTTCACATGCCACCAGTGTGGAAAGGGTTTTGTAAACGTAAAGAAAACTTTACGAGGCACATGGCAACTCACACTGGAGAGAGACCACACATGTGCTATCAGTGTGGGAAGACTTTCACACATGTCGAAAACCTAAAGTGGCACATGTTGAACCATGATGGGGAGAAGTTGCATACGTGCCATCAGTGTGGAAAGACCTTCACACGTTTTGAAAACCTAAAGAAACACTTGATGATCCACAATGGCGATGCACATGTCATCAATGTGGAAAGAGATACATGCATAAAGAAAACCTTGATTATCACATGAGAATCCACTCTGGTGCGAGACCGTACATATGTTCTCTGCGTGGAAAGAGTTTTGCATGGGTGGACTGTTTAAAAAAGCATCAGGAAGTACATTCTGGTGTGAAAGCTCACGTGTGCTTTGAGTGTGGGAAGGCTTTTAATACTCTCTGTCAGTTGAAAGAGCACCAGAGAATTCACACGGGAGAAAAAAACGTACGTGTTCACTCTGTGGCAGAAGATTCACTCAGTCGTCTCACATGAAAGCACATGAGAAAACCCACTCTGAAGAGAAACCGTATCACTGCCATACATGTGGCAGGAGTTTCACCCAGTCATGTCAACTACTCGTCGCAGTGAGCAACATTCATCGTTTAGTCTTTCTGTTGGTGTGCATGAAAACATGTTTATAGAAATCATGTCATTTCTTTTGCAAATATCAAGCTGGGATGTGTGCTAGTTCTTGCTTGAATAGGGAGGATTAATTCATTATCATTTATTTTTGTATTTATTTGTCTTATAACCAATCTTATATTGAGTGAGTTATTTACAATAATTGGTTTTGTTGTTGATAGTTCACATTTTGAACTTAATAATCATAACACAAACCTTGAAATTGCCAACAACCATAAAACTCGCCTTAAAAGAGTGGACTGATTTTCCTTAAGTTAGAGGGTCAGAGAGAGTAATTATAGAGAGTACTGACATATAATGTCATAATTGGTGACATATAAACCCAATTACAAAAAAGTTGGGACAGTAAAGAAAATGTTAATAAAGCAAAAAGGGGGGCTTGGGTAGCTCAGCGAGTAAAGACGCTAACTGCCACATCTGGAGTCGTGAGTTTGAATCCAGGGCGTGCTGAGTGACTCCAGCCAGGTCTTCTAAGCAACCAAATTGGCCCGGTTGCTAGGGAGGGTACAGTCACATGGGGTAACATCCTTGTGGTTGCTATAATGTGATTCTCACTCTCGGTGGGGTGTGTGGTGAGTTGTGCATGGATGCCGCGGGGAATAGCGTGAGTCTCCACATGTGCTACATCTCTGTGGTAACACGCTCAATAAGCCACGTGATAAGATGTGCGGATTGACTGTCTCAGATGTGGAGGCAACTGAGATTCATCCTCCATCACCCGGATTGAGGCAAGTTGCAACGCCACCACAAGGACTTAGACTGGGACTTGGGCATTTCAAATTGGTGAGAAAATGAAAAAGAAATAAAAATAAACCAAAACTATCACGAAACCTTAACCCATCCTTGCTCTTGAAGGAGTTGGCTTTTTTGGAGGTTACTTTTATATTATAACACAATTACCTCACCTGTTTAACATCACCTGTTTCACATCACAATTTAATGTCAGTGCTCACTGGCACACCAGGTGTTGAAGCATGCATTAAAACATTTTTATGTTAGTTTCTGACTTTATAAATCCTGCTGGTTTTTAACTTTTGACAGATCAAATCCTTCTAATTTAGGATCAAATCTGAAAATGAGGCCCCAGTTTCTTTGTATTATTAAATCAGGGTTCATTCAAATTTCATGTATTTTTTTATTTTTTTTTTGTCTCTCTCTAAATTTTATTTTTGATGATTTCAAATGTTCATTTTAGGCCTGATGGAACTGGAGAAAAGCAAAGAACTGAATGAAGTGGAGGAGCAATTTCATCATTCCATCACTGAAGCAAAACCTTTCACACATGATAGAGCAAACCAAAGGACAACATGAGAATTCCCACTGGTGAGAAGCCTTTCAAGTTTTCACACTGTAGCAAGAGATTTACTCGGTTGGGAACCCTGAAAGTACATGAGAGGATCCACATTGGAGAGAAGCCGTACCACTGCCCTCCGTGAGAAGTCTCACCCAAGTAGGTTTACTACTGGCTCATCTGAAATATCATCATCCAAAGTAGTCACGGTGAACAACTTTCTTCTTCTGGTCCTACAGTTTCAAGTAAAGTAAGATGGAAATTCTTCCAAAAGAGCGTTATCATGTTTAAAGTTTGTTCTTTGTTCAAATTAAAATGTAGAGGTCACTGAGGTTCAGTTTTGTGAGGTTAATTCAGTTTTGTTAATTGTAGTTGTTTCTGAAGAGATGATGAGGTTGATGAAGAGACTGAAACAGTCTTAAGAGTTGTTGACTGTAAAAATGTTCCAACAGTGTAGATGAAAATACATCTAGGTAATTTCTGTATGTCTGTACTGTGTCAGCAGCAAACTCTTGTTTTCTGGTTAAAATATCCAAACATCCCTTAAAGATGAAAAGATGACTTTAGAAGTAGCAGTTTTTGGAGAAATCAAACAAAATCTGATGGGGTTTATGCATAAAACATGAAAAAGAATTTGCCAGTTGGGTACAAAAAATAATGTTTTTCCTTTGAATCAAGGTTTTATATTAATTTTTATACATTTACAGAATTGTATATATTTCATTTACTCAAGGAAATGTTTCATGTTTTCTGAATGTTTAGATTATTTTTTTACTGGGAAAACAAGACCAAAAAAGTTTATTTTTCTTTCAACGCTATTCATATCAGTTAAAAGTACTTTTGCCAATTCGCTTTTAAATGATGTACATTTGAGTTTAAGGTAAACATAGAATGTTGTGGAAACACCCAGCTAGCACAACTCCATTGTCAGAATTTGTGCAAAATTTGTAACAGTGTTCAAATTTCATGCACTTAATACAGCTTATATTGGGGGGGTCAAGGAACACAAATTTCAAAACCATGGTGTACGTACACATGCAACATTTTACCTCATTACTACGTCCAGCCTGGTAGATACCATCGTCAAATGTTTTTTCCATGTACATTTTCAAATTAAAGCTTAAATTATCTTTACAGCAGTATTAATGTGAGATATATGCAAATATAAGCCTCCAATGTTGTCATTTCTATTTCGTAATTCACAGTTCAAAATTCAAATCACGAGTCACGTACATCTAAATAAATGTATTAGGAGTGAGCTTGTATTTTTGGATGTAGGTAACCTACAAATATGTTCTGAAACTACTCTTAATTACTGCAATACAATTTTTTGAGTTATGTGATATGATCTATCACAAGCTAAAGGTTTTACCTCAGAATCCTGCCAAGTCTTGACCGTGTGCTGTGCCAGTGAACGGTTTTTGCGTGAGAAATGTACGTCTAAGTCTCCTCAATTCACAAAACTTTACTAAAGTGAAATGTTTGGCAGTTGTCGTAAATTTGCCCTTTGGTTGCCAAAGATTGGTAATTGGACAGTTTGTCCAAGTCTGAGATCCAAGTCTGAAAAAATTGTTAGAAGAAAATAAATAATAGTAAAATACAATACGTTCCACACACACGTGACCTAATAGTTATATTTCAGCTAAAAAAAAAAAAGATTCATATTCAAATATACAGGTTTAACTTTTAAATAAACATTGCTGCTTGGCCTTTCTTTTTAAAATTTTCTCCCCAATTTGGAATGCCAAATTCCCAATGCGCTCCAAGTCCTCGTGGTCACGTAGTGACTCGCCTTAAGCCGGGTGGCGGAGGACGAATCTCACTTGCCTCCACGTCTGAGACCGTCAATCCACGCATCTTATCACGTGACTTGTTGAGCGCATTACCTTGGAGATGTAGCGCATGTGGAGACTATTCTCCACAATCCATGCACAACTCACTACACGCCCCACCGAGAGCGAGAACCACATTATAGCGACCACAAGGAGGTTACCCCATGTTACTCTACCCTCCCTAGCAACTGGGCCAGTTTGGTTGCTTAGGTGACCTGGCCGGACTCACTTAGCACGTCCTGGATTCAAACTCGCAGTGGTAGTCAATATCAATACTCGCTGAGATACCCAGACCCCCTTAGTAAATCATTTTTAAACTAATTCCAACATGATCTTATTTTATTAAATGATTTGTTCTTCCCAGCGCTACAAGAAAGCACGGTTACCCGTAGGTAAGCATGTTTGATTTCTCTAACGGCTTTAGTTAACATTTTGTGATTCTACAGTGCTACTCATTGGAAAAGAGAAAAGTTATTAGAAAAGTTACACTGTTGTAAATAACCGATCTACTGTAAAGCTCCTGAAAAATGTATTCAAGTTGCTAGGTTTAGCTAACAACTCCCCAACACTGCACCCATGTCCATGTTTTTTTTTAAAATTATTGTTAGAAAATTGAAAATGTTTTGGCTATTTTTTGTGCTAAGTTACACAATGTTTACCACAGATATAAATGTGACAAACGGCTCAAAAGGAACCACAAAAAAGGATTTCAAGTTCAAAAAAGTTTAAAGGTAGCCTCTGGCAAAGAGTTAATTTTGTATTTGTCTTATGGCAATTCTTCAGGCAATACGTCTGCCAGGATGTTGATGGAGTCGGTTTTTGCTTTGTATGTGGGAGCAGCAGCCAACAAGATCTTCAGTGGAGCAATCTGAACGACACCCAGTCAGAATGAGAACAGCTCAGATAAAGCACGATTGAAATGGGCACGTATTGGGCTGATCTCTCACCATGTACTCTGGTAAGCTGGGCAGGATACCCTGATACAAGAGCTCTGTAGCACACAACTCCAGCTCTTCCTCGCCCTATTAAAACACACATACATGATTTAACCATCTGATAAGAGATCAAGAGACAATACAGTTCAACCAGAGCAAATCGACTCACTCTAGACAGTGGCGTTTTCTGAAACGCCTCCTCTTTAGTGATCTGAACTTTAGCGATTAACACATACTTGTGCTGGAACAACAGAACATTATGTTAATGAGCCAAGACTGTTGGAGGGGATATAGGTGGAGTTATGTTAATGAATTACCTGTTTGAGAGTTTTGGTGCTTTCATGTATAGGTCTGGGCAAACCAACCACTGTATCTGTGTCATTGAAACAAACAGAAATCATCCTCACTGCAGCTTACTGTATAAATAAACAGTCTACAGATTGACCAATATTGCCGATACCGATAACATAGCTGGTGTAATATGCCGATAACTGATTTTGATTTCAATCAAATAGATTTCAGTTGGGAAGAAACGCAGACTTGAGTGAGGTTTAATATACCATTTATTTGATGAATGTAAAACAGAAAAGTAATGTCTCTCTTTCTGGCGGTCCGAGGGAGTTGTACTCGGAATCGTCATATCCTGCCGGAGATAGGAGTCAGGGGCGAGGAGCCTACCCCCGTGCGGGACGGTGCTCGACTGGTGGTGGTGGTGGGGTGGTGGAGGTTGCCGTGTTAGCACACTGAAACAGCAGTGTGATAGATTGTGAGCACTTATAAAGCAATGGCTTACGTGCGATTGGCTAGGAATTACCCAGCTAATGGTGTGATGATGTACAGCTGCTATTCTTCCTTTTAGACCTACGCTGCGCTTACATTTATTGAATGTTCAAAAATGTCTTGAATCATTACAGAATCAAATATTCAAAAGAATGAACCGATTCATCAAACAACAGTCCTTAAAAACTCAATAAAATATGTCTTTAATTATTCATTAATAACATTCATACAATACTCTCACTCTCTAACGTAATGGAGACAGTGACACAGATACACGTTGAACTGGGTAAGTATTAAGTAATTATTTTATTTACAGAAATGCATGTTTGACTGAAGTTTAGTCAAGCTAATCAGTTGCAACGTAAGCTGAAAAAGCTAGGTTTCCAGTAGCAGCTATATCGCCATGTTAGCCTAGCTAGCACATTGTAGTTAAACTGGATTTCTGAGGCAGCTGGGTTTTTAGTGTTTAGTTGGTCCGTTTGAATGGAGCACTTTATTCTTAGTTCAGTACATAATCAATCTAAGCATTTTCCTGTCTCCCTTGTTGTTACAGGGAAGACCAGCTCTATAAGGGAGTTCTCCAACTCTTCCAGTCACCGATCAAGCCATGGAAGTTATAGAAGACGCTCCACTTCTCATTTTCAATCGGCGTTGGGTTCCTCTCATGGCTGTAACTAAAGACATGCTCAGAGAATATTTTTAAGTGTTTTTTTTTTATTGTACATACAATATCTCGATGACCTGGCGGATGTATCTGACTAGTGTCAATGAATGCTTTATTGGTACTTTTTTGTCAATTGTCTTATTTTGATAAGAACAGCTTTAGGACTCTCTGATCACTGTCTGATTCATCTTCTTCTGATTTACATGCAGAAAATAAAATCAGCTAAACCTGTAGTAAGGACTGTAAATAGTTGTACCTATGAACCAAATTTGATTGCACGGATTGGAGTGTTTTTGAAGCTGCAGCCACAGACCTGGATGAGCTCAAATATACTGTGACATCATATATAAGTTTCTGTGAATATGTGCATTCCTACTAGGAATTATTTAACATACAACAATAACAAACCATGGTTTATAGCAAAACTCCGTCAGGCCAAATTCGATGCTTGTAGAAGTGGGGATAAAATCTTTTACAATCAGGCCAAATACAGACTGAAAAAGGAGATTAGAGTGGCTAAAAGAAGCTATTCTGAAAAGCTAAAAAAAAAACAGTTTTCAGCTAACGAACCTGCATCAGTGTGGAAAGGCTTGAAAGACATTACCAACTACAAGACACCATCACCTAACACTGTAGGGAATCAACAACTGGCTATCGACCTGAATGCGTTTTACTGTAGATTTGAAAAACACAGTCACACAACCCACACCCACTCCGACCATCACACCACACAAACATTTACACCTCCTGCCACCTCCCGTCTCCTGCTACTTAACAAGCACTTAAGATCTGTGAAGATGATGTGTGCCGGGGCTTTCAGAAACAGAAAACAAGAAAACCACAGGGCCCAGATACTTCCAACATCTAGACAGACCAGGGACTTGTGCAAGGATACTATTTGTTGACTTCTGTTAGGCTTTTAACACCATCAAACCTCCCTCCACATGGACTAAATTAGCCCAGCACCAGAACAGCCAGGCACAGGAACTTTTTTTACCCTCAGGCCATCCACCTCATGAACAGTTAAAACTGCCCCCAAATACTTTCTTTTGGTCAATACAACCAAGTGCAATATTCAATACATCCATTCCTATTTAGATCCATATTTTATTTATATTCTTTAACATATCCTACCTCTTCTTCAATACATTACATCACCTGCACATAACTGTATGTCAAATATATTCATTGCATGGAAGCTTCTGTCACCAAGACAAATTCCTTGTGTGTGTAAGCATACTTGGCAATAAAGCTCATTCTCATTCTGAAAGTAGAGAAAATGGCATCAGTTTCAGCCTGCCAGCTCAAAAATATGACAGAAAGTATGGATGTCTTTAATATGTCTTTATCTCACCAATTCTCTTATAAACATTTTCCAGAAATGAATGGCACAATATGATACAAAGTTAGACTTTCTTGATAGAATTGTGCCATTTGTACAAAATGATGTGATATGGAAGACTGTGGAAAGGGGGAAAACCCTTTCACAAAGTTAACAAACATCCGCAGAACAACAGATTTAAAAACTAAAAATAATTAAAACATTCCTACACATCATTAAAATTCAGTGTAACACAGGGATTTCTACATAAAGACAACAGTGTAAATACTCTTAATCACATAGAATAATACTTAATAAATGCTCAAAGCTCATATAATACAAATATTAAGCCGATATTCAAAGACAAACCAAAGTCATCAAATGGAAGCGGCTCAAATACTGATTCATGCTCTTCTTTAGACGATATCAGGTGTGCTCGTTGCATTTCAATGTAATCAACAGAATTTAAAGTATTGCTTGAGCCATTACGATAACAAAACACATCACGTGAAACCCTTATAGTCCAATTCAGAGCTTGATAATAAACATGAACATTGCTTTAAAAAATCTTGGTCCAGTTTGAATTGTAAGTACCATTGTTTGAGAAGCATCAGCTGCCATGAAATCACCAACCAAATGCTTCAATACACAATTGAATAAAATTTCTTTTCATGATTTTAAAAACCTTTTGATTGATTTGTGCTTAAATGCTTGAAATTAGACTTGTAGACAAATAGGTTTCATTTGTGCTTTTGATGACTTAACTATTACCATAAAATGTGGAAAATAGTAATAATAAAAAATAAGTAGGTGTGTCCAAACGTTTGACTGGTAGTATAATTTTTTTTCCTAAATGGACCTTTAAAATGTTTATTATGTAAGCAACAAAACATCTGCGATAAAAAATATTTCCATCAAACTTAAGCAAGAAAACTCAAAATCTACACCTGAAACATTTTGCAAGCAACTTACATATACTGTCTCTCAAATCAAATCTAAGAATTAAATCAAAAGTATTTTGATAACATCTATGGACTCAATAAAAAACATTAAGTCATTGTGTTTTGGTCAAACGTCTGTAAACGCTCGTGTCGAGAGTGATTTTTCCCAGCATGCATCAGTCTGGCGAACTGTCTTGCATTCCATTTCATTAAAACGCACTGAAGTAGTTCAAGTCCATGTGCAATAATCATATTTACATCAAAATCGATAAAACAATTAGACAATAGTGTCTTTGTATAGACAGAATCAGTAGAACATAATAAAACCAACACTCGACACCGAAGGCATGCTCGGGCGAATCTTGTGACGAAAGGTCCGTATTTAACCTACAGATCAATAAAAATAAATAGAAAATGTAATTTTGTGTAAAGAAAATGGAGCCCATTTAAGAACAATTCCATTTTTTTGCTTTGTGATATTTTTTAAAATAAAATACTGTAATACATTACAAAAAACATTAATACGTAGTTTTTTTAATTTCGTATTACGTGGCCAGTATTTGTGGTATAATGCCGATAACCACCAAAAATAATAAAAAATAATAAAAATCGAGGTTACAGTGAGACACTTACAATGGAAGTGAACAGGGACAGTCCATAAACGTTAAAATGCACGCCATTTCAAAAGTATAGCTACAAGACGTAAACATCATATATGCTAACACAGGTTTAGTGCAATATACTGTAATCGCTTACTAAGCTATGTTAAATACAATATTACAGTTTCGTAGTCGTGACGACATAATGCCGGTAATCTTGTAATCTGGTGTAAATTGTAATAATGTATCGCTCTATGCATTCTTGTGTCATTTCTTTTGAAATGGTATTTTAACGTTTACCAGCCCAATTCACTTCCATTGTAAGTGCCTCGATGTTACAGTGAATTTTGCGGGTTTTTTTTTTTTTTTTTTTTTTTTTTTTTAAATAAACAAGCCCAAAATGCTGCTGATTGAGCAAAATGTCCACTGAACCCGGAATATTCCTTTAATTTAATTTTGACGAAAATAATGTCACAATGCAAAGCAAATTAATAAAAATGGTTATTGTCCAAAAAAGCTTCATTTTGTTTGGCAAAATACGATTTCTTATTTTGTTCTTTTGATTTCGGGGTGAAATATGAAATATTTCTTTACAGGTTTCGTGCGATTCACCCGTATACTGTAAACCAAAGACACTTCAAGCTATCGTTCAGTCCCGTGTCTTTTTCAAGCATTCTCTCAGAGTCACGTACATGTCCAGTGCTTTGGATAGTCCATTCGGACAAGTGCGCCAAGGCACTATTGGGTAACAAACCAAGCAGCGATATTTATGCACATTATATGCCCATAAAACATTCGACAAAGCGCTAAATCCAAATTAAATCCAAATGTTCTTTTTTTCTCCTAAAGAAAGCAGTTAGCAATGAAACAACCTCCTCTACTAAGCTTAAATAAATAGTTGCTCGTCCCCAGTAATTGAGCATCCACACACTGTACGTCTGGATCCAGAGTGAGGCAACACTAAATAAAAACGCACAAAGTGAGATTGTGATAATAAGCATTAAATCTTTGCTCTTCCATGTTTGTAAACACACCAGGTCCTGTCCTAGTTTTGGATTTGGCAAGCAAACACACTTGTTTTCCGGTGAAACGACTGAAGACTTGTTTTTTTTGGTTCTGCACAATGTCTGCGTTAGAAAGACACGGTTATCCCATCATGCTCTGCTCTGTACCGGCACACAGCAGGAATGCACCTGACCATGAACTGGAGAGCAAACCAGGAATATATCCGGAGAGATCCGGACTGACACACGGAGGCAGTGAGACTGAAGTTAAGATCGTTGAACGAGGTAAAGCAACGTTAACTGAATCCAGAGAAGAAATCTGATTGGACAGTGCAAAGAGCGAGCGGCGCCACACTCTGATGCGTTTTCCTGCAGAACAAAACGGAAAGAGCGAAAATCATTTGGCGTCATGATCAATAATCTTCACAGCATTTATTCATCTTTGTCAATGTAAATGTATCAAAATACTATTGTTTATTGACATTTCCTGTTAGTTCATTTTGCATTAACTAATGTTTACATATACAGCTTTCAATGGAAAAATGCATTAGCATCAATCACGTGACTCGTTGTGCATGACACCGCGGACACTCGCAGCATAAACGCATCCATTCATGTGTTTAATGAGGCGTTTTACCTCAGTATTGTAGTCGAAGCATTTGTCGGGTCCTTTCCTGTAGCGAGCAGAATTCAACACCTCACACGGGTCCTCTTCTTGAGCTGAGGAATAAGCGTTAAGGAAACACCACTAGCTGTCAATCATGTCAATCAATCAAAACAGTTAAGACCCAAAGGACCTGAAGGAAAGCAGTCTCTGTTGCTCTGTTAGCAATGATTATGGGATGTAAGGATACACATTGTTCTGACAGGAAGTAGTTTCTCGATCTCACAGGAGCTGCAGGGCAGAGTCTCGGCCACTACAAATAAGAGATTTGTGTTTTCAATCCGCTTGGCATGAAACAACCTGACAGAGAGAGAGACAGACACACACAGAGAGAGAGAGTGAGAGTGAGAGAGAGACAGAAAAAAATAAAAAATCTTTATTTACAAACTTTTTTTTGCATTTTTTTTATTCTGAAAATGTAAAAAGATAATAATACATTTATATAAATTAGCGTGTGCACACACACAAAAACATGCACACACGCGTGCGTGCACACACCTGGAGCAGTTCCCGCAGTCCTGCAGTATGTTAAATGAGTTGGTGGTGTTGGTGAAGTAAAACTGACTGTTAACCGTCACACAACTGCTGCTTCCTTTACTGTCAGGAAAAATCTCCGAGAACACATCTACGAAACACACAGACATCAGATCCTGACCTTTGACCCTTTACACCAATAATCGCACTGAATCTACAAACCAAATACATTCTAAAACATGTCGGATATTGATAAGATCTATGAAATGTGCACAAGAAAATAGAAGTGTACCAGAGCCATACATCTCACAATCATAGAAACACAGACCTGCAGTGAACCAGCTGCTGTAGATGAGTCCATACAAGAACTGCTGCAGAACAGACCTGAAAGAGAACAGCTGCATTAGCACACCTTTGAATTAGTACACGTAAATAACATTATTGAGAGAAGAGAAATGTTGCACTGAAATAACAAATGTCTCACCATGCCGCAGCTGACGTCCACCACGCCAGACTGACAATATCGGTAATGGAAGGCTGTAATATACAAAATAGAGCGAAAACGAATTTAACCCTGAATATTTCTACACTATATCCAAATCAAACCTCACAGCTGGATTGAATGAATCAGTTCTTACTCACCACGTAGAATCGTCTGTGTGCGGCTCCCGTGTGGCTGCTGGCCGTCGGTTCACATGCAGTCTGGTACTGAAAGGTCTGATGTCGAGCGTAGATTGAGTTGTTATAGAGGGCGAACATCAGATACGGGTCCACCTCGCCCAAGAACAGACCCACCTGACACAGACAGACACTTTCAACACTTGATTCTGGTCTTCGTATCATTTTATTTCCTCAAAAATAAATCGAATATGAAAATGCATTAACTACAAAAGATATTGAGATTAATCATGACTATTCATTTTGAATTTGACTTAATTACATCATATGCGATTAATCGGATTAATCAAATTAATCGCAATTAATTGCATATCAATATTAGTCGAGAAAGGCCCCAGAATAAAAATAATTCAATATCTAATGAATAAAGCATTGATAAAAAATTATACAAAATTGTCTCTAGAAGGCAACATATTATTTATTATTATTTGCAGTTGAATATGTAACACTGTCTGGAATAATTTGATAAAAGTTGAGTCATAAACTCAGAGTTTTGGCCACTGTGTCAAATTTAACATAATTTGAAACTTATGGTGTTCTGGGTATCTTAGCGAGTATTGACGCTGACTATCACCGCTGGAGTCAAGAGTTTGAATCCAGGGTGTGCTGAGTGACTCCAGTCAGGTCTCCTAAGCAACCAAAATAGCCCGGTTGCTAGGGAGGGTAGAGTCACATGGGGTAACCAAATTGGCCCGGTTGCTAGGGAGGGTAGAGTCACATGGGGTAACCAAATTGTCGCAGTTGCTAGGGAGGGTCGAGTCACATGGGGTAACCAAATTGTCCCGGTTGCTAGGGAGGGTAGAGTCACATGGGGTAACCAAATTGTCCCGGTTGCTAGGGAGGGTAGAGTCACATGGGGTAACCTCCTCGTGGTGGTGATTAGTGGTTCTCTCAATGGGGCGTGTGGTGAGTTGTGTGTGGATCGTGGCGAGTAGCATGAGTCTCCACACGCGGTGTCACGCACAACGAGTAACGCGATCAGATGCGCGGATTGACTGTCTCGGTGATGGTCTCAGAAGTGGAGGCAACTGAGACTTGTCCTCCATCACCTGGATTGACCACGCCACCACGAGGACCTACTAAGTAGTGGGAATTGGGCGTGCCAAATTGGGAGAAAAGGGGATTAAAAAAAAAAAACCTTATTCGAAATCTGAAAATCCCTGTATTCAGGATTGAGCTCCGTCCAGCAGGTTTTGTATATTTTATATTTTTGAATGCAAGAACGTAAGTGTGGTTGCCATTGTTGCCTGTGAAGCTGGAGTTGCGCTTACTGTCCCCTGCTGAACACACAAAAGTGCAACTTCGAGCTTGATTTTCTTCAGTGGTATGAATATTCTTTATTACACTCCGGGACATGAATAAATGAGTACATTTTTCAACACATTTTCATTTTGTATATAATTAATCGCACTGAATTAACACATTCAATTCAATCGTTTGACTTCCCTAATTTAATTTAGTTTTTCAGAGCGTTTACCTTCTTCCAGTGATCTCTCTGATTGGACATCACCAGAAATCCACCGTCATCAATCAGATAACAGAGTAAATCCTGCAAAAAACATACTTCATCATCATCATCATCATCATCATCACTAATCGACACATTGAATAACATGTTTGTTGCGCGTGTCGGGTTCTGTGTGTGATGTTTTCTTACGTCGCTGTTCACTTCACAGTCCATCTCGCAGGATCTCGACGGTCCACACTGCACACAAACATCTCATCACAATGACAAATAGTATATTCTCATTTCCAGAAGCTACTGTTTGAAATCAGTGTCGTACCTTCTGTGAGGCCTGTCTGCTGTCTGATACGTTACTGGCGAGGATCTTGAACTTGTCGACCCATGCCTCTAAATCCAGTTTAACACCAACAACTGACCACAGACACAGAAACACAAGATAAACAGCATAAAACAGAGAACATCCAGCCCACAGGAGGACAGAACGTGACTACCGTACGCTTCATTTATCTGTCTGTAGAGTCAGTCATTTAAAAAACACAAAGATGTGTATTTTTATATCTGGAGAAAAATGCACCTGTGTTTCAGGAAGGAAACACACACACACACACACACACACACACACACACACCTGCAGGCTTCATGGTTTTTCCTCCAATTGTGACCTCAACAGCGGTGGTGACGAGAATTCCCACCGTACCGTTTTCAGAGATCAACAGATCATCCATCGCTTGAGAAAATCAAAGGTCAACTGAACGTTATTTACTCTTTGAACAGGTGAATATCACACATACATGTCTGCATTTCTTTTGATGGCTTATTTGAATTAAGTGCACTCTTTAATGAGCCTAATTTACATAGAAAAGGACGTTTTACGCTGAAAAAGTTGACAATAGCTGGTTTTCCATCCATGTGTTTTTATGCAAATTTTGGGATATCACAAAAAACGAAATGCAGGATGAAATCTCCAAAAACTGTAAAGTACATGACGGGGATTATGACGAGGACTCACAGGTGCGTGTCGGCGCTCTGAACATGTAACCCTTGTTATCCAGACTGCGACGATAGAAGTTTGAATTCAGAGGCTCGGGGTCTTCATCCCATGATTCAGCAGCCCTGAAACACACACGCAGCACAACACAACACACTTCAGTTGCATTTGAGGAAAATATCCTTTCAATTTTGACTGTTTTTGAAATGCACAAGAGGGCAATCCCGAACATACACTGATTGGATTAGATATTTGATTAAGTTATTTAAACATTTTCCTTCTTCTAAAAACATCAAGTCTTGCAGTACTATTTGTTGTATATTATATTATATATATTAAATTGTGTCTTTTAATATCATCATGATGCATCGTTTCCATCACATCTTCGTTATTGTGAACAAAACTACTTTTGGTCTTTAATGAGTCATTTCATAGACACAATAACACTGTCGACTACAGCGGTCACTCACATATTGGGGTAAACACGTGTGACGCCTCCATTGGTGGATGCAAACAGCGCCAGGAACCCAT